>OX155972.1:23473931-23873931 GCA_944548615.1 Micropterix aruncella
TTAATTTTATATATATATATATATATATATATATATATATATATATATATATATATATATATATATATATATATATATATATATAATATATATATATATATATATATATATAATATATATATATATATATATATATATATATATATATATATATATATATATCCATGCCATGATCAATGTAGTAAAATAAGTTGAAGTTGACTTAACATATATTGTGTTTATATGTACGTATGTGTGTATATGTGTATTCTAATGTATTTAGTATTTCTATTTCCTATATAATATTGCAATTTTTATTTAAAATTTTGTTATTATGTATATATTTTTTATTATTATTTTTTTTTATTATTATTATTGTTATTTTTGTGTTTGGTTGGTTCATCGACCCTCGTTTTAAATATAAAAATATAAATTGCTTGCCCTGGAACGGGTAGGTATATCCCAGTTGGGCAGCACTAGCCAGTGAATGAAAGAGGAAAGTTTTGCCATTTGTTTTAATATTATAATTATTGTAAATGGTTAATTTGATAATTCCAATTAAAAAAAAATATTAAATAATATATCAAAGAAGAAACTGAATTACTGACATATCAGCGCACAGCCTAAACCACTGGAGTTAGAACGTTGAAACATTGCACAAGGCTTCCTTTTATAATTTAATCGAGCACTAAGACGCACTAAGTCGAAATTTTGCACATGGCTTTATTTGATAGTGTACGGAAGCACAAACAAGCGTTTCCTTAAATATTCAGTCCCACAGGATGAAAGAATGAGAGGTGAAATTCTGTAGTATGGAAAATCGAAACCGCTGAAGCTACTGACATCAACAGTTATATTTAAGTTACTCATTACAAATGAATAATAATAACATTCATATAAATTGTATTTTTTAGAAAACCAGTGTAATATTCATTAAGTTATGTTTTATCTATACTAATATTATAAAGAGGTAAAGTTTGTGACGTTGTAGGAAGTAATCTCTGGATCTACTGAACCGATTTTGAAAATTCTTTTACCAATAGAAAGCCACGTTATTTTTGAGTGTCATAGGCTATGTATTAATCCGAAAAATGAAAAGGCTTTTCGTGGTAGTCGGATTTCCAAAGTAAGTCGGAAAAAACGGTCGAAAGAAAATGTTTCTAACTAACGCTGCCTTAACGATGAGAGATATATGAATAAGTTCTAGAGAAAAGTTGTACAATATGAAAATGCCTACAAAAAAGTCAGCGACAGCATATGTCTAACTTTTATAATTAAGTAACAAACAGTAGTATTTTATATTAAAAAAATAATTGAAATCGTTAGGTCATGTTTATTGGTCATATTATTATGAATTCTTATCAAAAAAAAGTAAATTTATCGTGTCAAGTATTTAAAACAAAAGACCTTTAACTTTGTAATGCATATAATTTCCTTTTTACTGCATTAATAGTTAAATAGATAATCCGCTCACAAATAAGATACTCACAAGATGATACTCACATCTAAGTAAATTTATCATCTCAAGTGTTTAAAATAAAAGACTTTTCCCTTTTACTGAATATAATTTCCCATTTAGTGCATAAATAGTTAAAGAGATAATACGCTCACAAATAATACAGTCACAAGAAGACACTCACAAATAACGGTATTATAGTCAAATTGGCATGCAAATACATACATACATATACAGTAAAAATATAACCCTTCTTTTGGCAGTCAGGAAATAAATCATAGCACTCAGTACTAACCGAACCACACCCATTCTAATAATTTTTTTTGGTAAAATATTTCGGAGATCACAAAAAACGTGAACTAGTTTCCTGCTTCTGTCAGTAATAGACATTACTTGATTTGACCAATTTAGATTTGAATCAATAATGATTCCTAAATACTTCATGTCGTTCACTTTCTCAAGTGTAGGGCACAGGCAAGGCACACCCCCTCCGACACATGTGGGTTTATGAATTGTTAGTAAGTGTAAACTTGTGTCGATGTGTCGTAGACTGAAGTTGATATATTTCGTTTTAGAGGAATTAAGAGTAAGGAGGTTATTGTCAAGCCAATTTTTAACCAAATTTATGTTGTTTTGTGATTTATTTATTACTTGATGCCATGTATCTACCTCGGCTAATAAAACTGTGTCATCGGCGAATGTTATTATTCTGCCGTCTAATCGAATATTGCACAGGTCATTGATATATATGAGGAATAGAAGTGGTCCCAGTACGCTGCCTTGGGGTACACCATAAACAGTGCTACGTTCAGTACTTAGATGACCATTAATGGAAATGACTTGCGGTCTCATCTCCAAGTAACTTTGGAACCACAACAGTGAAGCTCCTTCAATTCCAATCATTTCTAGTTTTTTTACTAGTATGGCGTGATAAACGGTGTCAAAGGCTTTAGCTAAGTCCAGAAATACCGCCGTCACCTTTTTTGATTTGTCTAGATTTTCGGATATATATTGATTTAGGGTATTTATGGCGTCGTTTGTACTCTGACCTTGTCTAAAGCCAAATTGGTTTGGTGAAAAAAATCCTACTTCTTCAAGGTATTCAGTTAGCCTATTTTTAACAATTTTTTCGATGACCTATGAAGCTATATTCAGCAGCGAGATTGGACGGTAATTCCCAATGTCCTCGGTATTGCCAGATTTATGGATTGGGATGACTTTCGCAGACTTAAGCCATCGGGGGAACTGGCCTGATTCAAAACTAACGTTTATTACGAGCGCCAGAGGCTCCGCAATAATATCAGATGCCTCCTTAAAAATAGTTACAGGTAGACCGTCGATGCCCGGTGAACATCCCGTTTTAAGTTTATTGATTGTCTTGGATACTTCAAGTTTCGTATCTCCGGCTACTATTAGTTAGTTAGTTAATCCCACTTCCCCGTAGGCTGTGGTATTAGTTAGTTAGCTAATCCACTAATCCCGTAGGCTGTGGTATATATGGAGAGCGACCAAACTTCGAAAGAAGTGTAAACTTGGGAAAATACGCCTCCATATTCCAAGCGAAGGTTTACGCCATTATTGAATGTGCGGATATCAACCTCCAAAAGGACTACGCCAACCACCGTATCTATATCCACTCGGATAGCAAAGCAGCTCTTATGGCACTAGCCTCGAATACCATTAATTCAAAGCTAGTGCAAAACTGCATATCACTACTGAATTCCCTGGGCGAAAAGAACAGGGTAATACTAAGATGGGTTCCCGGCCATACAGGAATCGAGGGAAATGAAAAAGCCGACGAACTTGCTAGGACGGGAGCTAAGGGAACGTTATACGGCCCTGAACCTTGCTGTGGCGTACCAAAAAGCCTTGCAAACCTAATGCTCAAACAAATGTGTTTAGAACAATCCGTCAACTACTGGAACAACACACCAGGGTTGAATCATTCCAAATCGCTTATTAAGCCTTACGACCGTAAGACGGCCCGTGAGGCCCTATCGCTAAATAGGAACAATCTACGCATACTGGTAAGGGCGCTCACGGGGCATTGTGGCCTGAACAAACACATGTTCAACCTCAAGCTCAAAGACACAAAAATGTGCAGGTTCTGCCAAGGGGCAGAGGAAACTCCCCAGCACCTCATGTGCGAGTGTGGTCCGCTGATGCGTAAAAGATACAACCACCTGGGTGGTCACTACCTCCAACCTGAGGAGGTAAAACAATCTGGCGCCAAAAGCCTGCTGCGGTTCTTAAATGACACGAGGCTTAGCGCAGAACTATAGTAGGTGGCGAGCACAATAGATCAGCAATGGTCTACAAGGCTCATAAAGACCTTAGAAAAGCCCCACTAAACAAATAAAAAAATAAATAAAAAAATAGGTAATCCCAAAATGTTAAAGAACGCATTATAAAATTCAACGCAAACAAAGTCACGGGCAACACAAGCTATACTTTGCTTCAACTTTCGTCAATCTTAAAAAAAAACGTGTAAAAGGAAAATACGTTATTTAAATGATTGAACTATTTACCTATAGGTAGTGTCTGAAAAGGCAAATTTATGTCAATCTTTTTAAATTAACCATTCGATTCGAAATTCCACGCGAAGCGAAGCCGCGGGCAACAGCTAGTCTATATATAAAAGAAGAAACTGACTTACTGACTGAAACTTGGAATGAAGCACTAAGAAAGTGTTTTTGACAATTCAACCCCTAAGGGGTGTAAAGAACGATTTAGTGTCGAGAATTAGAACGCTGAAGCGACATATATAAAAATGTATATTTAAGCTACTCATTACAAATAAAAGATAATGACATTCACAATTTTTCGAATATCAAAATTAACGGAGCTTTCACATTACAATCAGTCGGTCGATTGCTCGGTAAGTCAGGTAGTTAGTCCCAGAGCGAGGTGCATTCGGGGATAGAAGTGTTAGCCCGTCGAACGCGCAATGAAAATTCCGTCCGTAAATCAGGTAATTTTGGCAAATCGATCTCCGCAACGATTTTGTGTTTGGTGGTTTGCCAAACTTCAACCCCAATCGGCGGGAAACAGGGTTAAGGTTTGTCCTGCTGTACTTTTCAATGCGTCGAAAACGTAAAGGGAAACGAACTTAAACGGAAACGAAAACAAACTTAAGTCTACCAACTTATAAAGGGTTCTTGATTGTGGTCCATAATAGTTCCGCGTAGCTTAAGTGGTGTAAGCCATTTTTTATAGTGTATTTTTTAAAAACTTATCATCATGCTGTCTGAGTTCGTTGTAAAAGGTTTTCAATATTTCTTTCAAAGTCTATCGATGTATGGATGTACCCAAAAACGTTTGTTCTGTCTCCTTTTCGTTTTTCGGCAATAGCAAAAATAGCACGCTGTCACGGCCAACTCAGCGTTGTTCATGTTTGATACTTAATTTTTTTATTTATTTTATTTTATTTATTTGCATATACATATACATTCAAATGCATGAGCACAACAAAAAATGAAATGACAATTTAGACAATGCCGTTGTATGCTTTTAAAGTTATATACATATCTGTCTGAGCCCAGGTACAGGTTACATTAAACGCAAATGATTACCTTTCAATTGTGCTAAGCAAAGAGCAGCCGAGCCCGCCTTGCTAGGCAACCCTGTGTTAGGGCGAGCTCACTTCGGGAGACACACTAGAGTGCCACGGTTGTGTCAAGGAAAGATGTAAGATATATATTTTTTAATTATTTTAATTTTAATTTATAATCATTATTAATATTATTATTATTATTATTATTATTGTTATTATTATTATTATTATTATTTTATTATTTTTTTAAATATATTTTTTTCCCTTTTTCAGTATTTTAAACAATTGTCTAAACCGCAGAATAAATTCTACAAGCGCGAATCCCCTGTTTTGCGGTATAGAGGTGACTGTCGCATCGTATTCATATGAGTTCCGCTCGTTTCACTGTAAATATTGTTATCCATAATGCAGATCCAATTAAAACTTGGTCTCAACGTTGGTTTCGCATCACGAGTCACCCCACGTCTCGCATCACCCCACCCCCTTTTTTCTGCTCGATTCATAACTATTGATCAAATATGGCTTCACCATTACGACCCTGAAGCTAAGCAATAGTCCATGACCTGGAAACGACCATCATCTCCAACTCCTAAGAAATTCAAGGTCGTTCAATGCGCCGATTATGGATGGATCATGGAATTCAAGGTCATGAACTCTCCTTTCTGGGACAGTTATGGGGTCGGTATCGTTGAATACCTTGATCATTGAGCTACTATAACGAGGACTGTTTTTGCTCAACAAACATTGCATGCGAAACGAAATAAGTGACAAACTAATAGACAAACCCTGAAGCTGCCATTTAAGAAGCTTGATTCGAAATACTGTACATTTTTTATACTCATCGAACATTGCCTCTAGTGATTTTATCTGTTTGCGGAATTAAAGGAACATCTGAGAGGTCTAAAATTTGACGATGATCACCCTTTAATAGCCACAGTGCAGGAATTTTTAGGGAATCAGAATGAAGAGTATTTTAGGAAGAGTATTATATGTTAATAAAATAAGCATATCAAGGTTATTAAGGGTTTAGATCACGGTTTAAATTAGGGGTAGAGTCATTAGGGTTTTAAATCAAAGACAATCTTGCAAACCTTTATTTATAGAACTACGTATTTCCGCGATATATTTTTGATCATGGATGTATATGTGTATTCCATAAGAAGAAGAAACATGTTTAACGCAATCGCTTATACACACGCACGATACAAGGAATAAGTCACTTTATATCCATTCATTGTAGGCTTCCACTTCAGAGTTCCAACGCACAAGGATATATAGAAGCGTAAATTATTAAAACAAGCTGCCACAATACTTAAAAGATATCAATAATTATGTTGAGTTTAAAAAACAATCTCAATAATATTTGTTATCTAAATGTTTGTTTAATTTGAGTTAGTTTTTTACATTTTAATTGTTTATTTCATGTATGTTTTTCTACGCCTTAAATGGGTTTTTTTGAAAATAGACATGATTTCATTTCATTTATATAACTGAAACGTGACTGTGGAGAAATAAAAGAATATTCAATAAAACGTAACTTCATAATACTCATTATCGCTTTTTATTGAAGACTGAAGGGTATATAAAAAATGTTATGTATTTTTATTAGTAGTAGTAGTAGTAAACGGAGTGGGGGGATTGTTTCCAGCCCTTGATGTCACCTGGATCTATAAGATCTTTTGTAACTATCCACTTTGTGGTTCGGTCATTGGTCTGCTAGTAGCCCGGTTCTGCTTGACAGTCCATACAGATAACAGACCTCCAAGTTGGGCAGATAGCTGGGTTCGAGAAAGGCTCGTCCCAGTAAACTGTGTCTTTTGCTCGACCAACGATGTGTATGCTGTCTTCACCATATATACGGCAGTCCTTGCTCTCGGTCAAGCCTAGGTTGAATAGCTGTGCTCTAAGGGTCGTATGTCCAGTGAGGAGAACGATAGTGGTTCTAAGATTCTTCTTGCTCATGTCAAGTAGGGCCTTGGTTTTCTTAGGAAGTGGTTGCTTTATCGTGGCTTTTGCCTGGCGACATCCTTAGCCCTGTTTCCAGGATTCCTGATGTTCCTGCTCCAAGCAGTCCCTGATGATTTTCTTACCTATAATGAAGGGGACCCCTACGACTGGTACCACTGAACATTCCAGCGTGTCCAGTTTTGCCAGTGTGCCGGCCTCCGTTGCCGAGTATGCTTTGATGGCCCGGTGTCCGTGTTAAGGTGATTTTTTGTATTATACCAATTTGTTGAGCTCTTGCATACAGTTCCAGACCACATAAGGCTTTGTGGTGGCTTTAGCCAGAGCGTCCAATGCTGCTCTGCTATCAGAGAAGATGATGATTTCTCTATTTTTTACCTCAAGTCGACTTTGGAGTTTTATGCATTCTAATATGGCAAACACCTCGGCTTGGAAAACCGTGGCATATTGTCCAAGGGGATGCTGATTCCGTGTTTGGTTATGGGTTCGTACACGCCTGCCCCAAAACGTATATTTGTTCCTGATTCGTCGGTGAACAAGGCATCCGCATTGTGGCTTTGGAGCCAATGGAGATTATTTCAGTCTTCCCTGGTGGTAATTATAATTTTATAGGACTTCTGTAACATAATTATTTTAGTAGTCGATCCTGGGTCAGGCTGAATGGGCTTATATGGAGAAGGTTTAGCTCAAGTATTCTTGTATTGTATTGTATTTTTATTAAATCAAGGAAATTATAAAATTCAACACCCTTCTCCTCTTGATTTCTTCCCTCAGCGATTTGTGGCGCACATTGTCCCTTATGTTTCCCTAGTGCAGACGCGCTTCTTTTTGCTGTTGAAGGGAAAAATGAGGCTCTATCCAGGTCAAAGAAAAGGTGATTAGTGTCTCCTAAAAACTAATGATTAATGAAAATGGTTTTGTCTATATTTCGGCTCAAGCCGTTTCAAGCTAGTTAACATATGTACCTATATTAAATCGAACAATTCTTTGAAAATTCAAATTGAATAAAAAAATATTACATTAATACATTTATTATTACATTATCATAAATACGTGTTTCTAATATAAGTAAAAATTTTTGTCAGTGTAATCTCAGTCTTTCGTCGTATTTTTTCTTGCCCCTTAATCAAACACCATATTTACTAACATCGTAAATTAATATAATATCACGAACTAACCTAGTCACGATTTTTTATTTTATTTTTCCGACTATATAAGGATCAGCAATATTGATTGATATTCACAGCTGACACACAGTTGATTCGGTAAGCCATATCACTATTATTAATACTGTTCTGGTTGGTCAACCAATTTTTAAGGCTTTGGTTTAACGGCGTTTAATTTCTTCTTCTCCTTTTTGATTTTTCTTCTATTTTGATAGCGAGGTTAAAATGGTTAAAAAAGGTTTAACTTGTAGACATTTTTAGAGCCCTTACAGGGCAAGATGTCTAGTTGTGATTGTACTCCGATTCACCCTAGCGCGTACCAGGTTTCGGCTTAAAGTTCGGCTTACGAGAAGGGATAACTGCTAAAATAGATGCTGATATTTTATTTAAATGCCTTTCAGCATACAATTCCAGACCCCAGTAACATCGCTCTTTAGAGCTACAGAGGATAGTATATGCACCCTTTGTAGAAATAACCCTTGCACAGCTAGACCTATTCTAGCTGGCTGCAAGGCAGCCTTAGATCAAGGACTGTATACTAATTCCCATGACAAAGTCCTTGCTGTTATTCGCAAGGTTATGTAATAGCTCGTGCCAACAAGGGTCTGACCATACCCTCCAAACACCCAATTCAGCCTATGTGGGATGTTTCTAAAGGCAAAAAACCTTTTCCAATAATCGATAAAGCTTCAGATTGGATTCTTAAGGTCGATTCGGTCTCTAAGAGGTATACATTCCCTGAAAGTCTTGGATGCACAGCTCTCCCTTTAGATATTACCCTTCACTTTTTATCTTGGAAGAAGGCCATTATTGTAGACTAAACTGTTCCGTGGGAATCATTTATCCCATATGATCACGAGTACAAATTACATAACTACATTGATGTCGAAAATGTCGTCACCCAAGAAGGCTTCACTGTTCTCCTGCACGCGGTGGAATTTGGTGCTTGTGGCCTGCTAGTTAAATCTCTATATCACTTCTTCAAATATCTTGGTCTCCAGGAAATTAATTAAATCATTCCTAGGAAAAAATATCTTAAACCGTAATTTTCGCATTCCTCAATTTTATAGTTTCGAAGGGGGAGGGAATGGGAATTTTGCAACACGCCGTTCTAAACCTACTACATCAGGCCGTCAGTCCAGAGTCCACCGCTCGCCTCTCCAGAAGAGAAATAATAGTATTATAATGGGCCCGACTCCAGTCGGTGAATTCCATCGGAGCTCCGTTTGAATGTATTTATATAGTATATTACTAGTTCTTACCCGCGGCTTCGCTTTGCGTGGAGTTTTGAACTGATTTGTTAATTTAAGTAGGGTGGCGTTTATATATAGTGCAAGACGTTCCCCCTCAGATGCACGCTACCTATCTCGTAGACGTTCGCGTCTTGATCCTCGCCATGCGTTATTAATTTCACGATATCTGATACCACCTAAATTCTTACAGTAAATTTTATCTCTATTTAACACCCGTGATAATGGATCAATTTATTTTGATAAGGATTCTTATTTTATTGCTAATGTGTTCAACAAACACTGCCTACTTATTTTTATTACTTTTTTGAGAGATAAAAGCAGTTATTGTAGCTTAAATATAAAAGTAGGATATATGCTATTGTCGACTTTTTATAGATCTCTTTAAGGCAACTGTTTTTGTCATATATTGTTTTCACATATATAAAACCGTTTCTTCAGCGCACGCCGATAAAGTAATTCACCAGCTCATTTTTTTCCGATTTAATTTACAAATATCACGATTTCTTATTGTAAACCAATATCTATCACATTAAAATATAGCCTATAGCACTCGCCGGTAACAAAGCTTTCCATTAGTGTAAGAATTTTTTAAATCGAGTGTCCCGAACGCTCCTTCGACGGCAGCTACGCCGACCTTACCCTGCCACCGATCTCGCACAAAGCTGGATGAGGTGTGACTCAATATCAAAATTTAAAACAAGTACCTTAAGTTTCATTACCTTTAGTTTATAGTCTTATTATTATTTTGATCATTTACTCATTAGACGTTCTTTGATATTTATTTTTATTTGATATATTGATTTAATTATTAGATTAAATAAAAATAAATATTCCTTTCTTTTATTTTTAGAATTCAGCCATGTTCAAGCTCGCCTTCTTCTTCTTCGCCGCCTCGTGCGTGGTGCTGAGCACCGTGAACTGCTACCCGCAGGACTCGAACTCCCTGGCCACAGGCGTTGCTGGCACCGGCACTGTGAACTCCGGCGCATCGTCGGACGCGACGCTGGGCAACGCGAACGCGGCCGCGGGCAGCAGGGTCGGCGAGGGTAATGCCAATGCCGGCGCCGATACGAGGGCTTTAAAAGGAGACGCCAACTCGAACTCGGACTCCAGCGCCGTTCACGGCAACGCGGCTTCCGCCTCCAACGCCGGAGCGATCCTAGGCGCCGCCAACACGGCCAGCAACGCCGCCGTCGGCCAGGGCAACGCCGGCGCCTCCTCCAACTCGAACGCCCTCGGCGGTCCGGCCTCCTCGCTCGCCACGGGCTCCGCTGTCCAAGGCAACGTTGATACCCTCGCCAGGAGCCGGTCTGCTCCTCTCCCCTACTACGACTACCCCCCATATGAACCTCTGCCACCATACTATGTCTACTAATTCCTTCCAAACAAACCTGTAAATATATAGGATTAGCCACATAAACCAACTCAATGCGGACGATAATAAAACAACATACCTAATATAAAATGCATTTTTTTTATTTTAATTGTGTATGTCAGTTTTTTTACTCAATCTTCATCACGGTTATAGATGACAGTATACATCAAAATGAAGGTTAAAGAAAATTACAAAAGAATGTTCGGTATCTGAATTCATCCAATTAGATTACTGTGTCGGTTGAAAATACCTCTTGAAATCCTGGTCAAAAAAATTAAAGCGATCGAAAAACAATATAAATTCAAGAGATTAATCAGTTGTTGTTGAAGTCGCCATATAATATAATTGTGGGTGATATTAGAATACTTACAAATGATGCGGCAAGTTTGAATTGTTATCTGGCAGGGTAAACGTAATATTACTTTGTTTGTGACGTAGTCTCGATAAGCGCGATTGGGACATGCCCAATTGTGTTTCTTTGTGAACTAAAATTGAAATTAGTTCAAGCGGACAAGATAGAGCAATAAGTTAGAGCGGAATATGAAACGAACGATAGTCGTTAAAAACTACCTCTCGAACTTATACTCGTCCGAATAAATTTTAACACATTTCGTTCGTTCACATTCCGCTCTAGCGTATTGCCCTGTCTCGTTCACACGAATTAATTTCTAATTTTATTTCACGAAGAAACGCAATCGAGCCCAATTACTAAATAAAACTAAAATAACAAAAAACATCTAGTACATAGAAGATATGTATTTAGAGTGTATGTGCGAGTGTGTGTAGTGTGTGGGATATGAAAAAATATGTAAAACATTCTTTGTACACAATTTTATACGCTTTATTTTTTATGTCATGCATAATTCCAATATCCCTAACAGTTAGGGGAATATATAAGCGAAAAACTGCATAGGAGCGCCATTTTCCCAAGATGGCGGCTCGAGCTCAACAGTTAGAGTAGGGGACTTTTAGTATGTTTAACAGTACGCTTTAAAGAACATCTATGCTAAGGTTTAAACTATTTCCAGTTATTCCTCCCAAAATTCCCTATTTGATTGGGCTAAATACCAATTTCAAAGACTCTTCATCAAGACGACATTCGGGAAAGTATATGAGGTCCTGAATATGATATCGTGATCTGGGGTGGTAAACCGGGTACGCGCCCCGGGCGACAATTTAAGGGAGCGCCAGATACATGTTTGACAAAAAAATGCCCACTAAAGCGCCTAGCATCATTTGATTTTCGAACGCATCCTAAGTTGATTGCTGAACACGTGAGCGGTGTGTATGAACTCTCTGCCAGGGGAATTCCCTTTGCGTCTAGAAGAATACATCGTCACATACAGAAGCGGACGGAGCTACACGAGTGTAGCCGAATAAACCCGAACGGCCGATCGTCAAGCGATGGCTGATTAGGTGTGCGAGTAATCCGCGTTGGTTTTCTTTATCAACAACTACTCTTTGAAACGTGTAACTATAAGTATTAGTTGATGTGTCAATAAATTCTTTCGCTAAAAGAAACGCTCGTGTAGCAAGATTTGTTTGTACATTTTGCTGGGATCTAAGTAATGAAGGTGTGTGTATAGTCTGGCTTGTGCATTCTGTACACTGATTTTATGTATTATATATTAATGGCACACATAAGGAGAGTTATTATCAAATAGGTAATAACGAGTGCACATTTATTTAAGGCGACACGAGACCTCAGAAAAATATCCGAAATGGGTGGACACGCGAAAAAATAGGCGGAGTCAATTTTGTTGGATTTGACCAATAAAAATCCAGCGTTGACGAAGCGTCAAGCGCAGATTCCACGTCCACTAGCACCGGGAACCAAACGCATACTAAACGGTCAATCGCAGCGATAGCACAGAATAACTATTTTTACGCAATGGTGCTATAAGGGTGTTAATAGCAAAGCATATTTATCGTAGCTCTCAGAGCGCTCTCACGTTTTAATTAATTATAATTAATTTAGGGCCTCAATAAAAAATGTGGTTAAGTGATGCCCTAGAAAATTAACCAGTCAATATAATGAAATTATAATAAAACACACTCGCCGCTGACATAGTAGGAGTAAACGCGCCTGAAAGTTTTCGAAGTCGGTTTAAAGCCTTAATGTCCAAGGCAATGAGCAACTTTTTTGAGTCCAAATTTTAAATTGGTTTCCTATCGAGAGATTCACCTAGAAACTTTTTTTAATTAACGCTTATATTTTTCAAAAAAACTCATAAAACTAAAATTCCTCAGATATGGTCGTTCCCAGGTATCATGTCGCCTTAAGGGTTCTTATTCTTCCAGAGAGGACAAAACCTAACCCAGAATATTTATTTTGTTAGTTTTTTTTTAATCAATTATCTCAGACTCTAAAAAAAAGGCGCCTATCACAAGTTTGCCCCGATTTAAGAATAAGCTCAAATTATATCTCCTTGAAAGAAAGCTGTACAATAGTAACGATCTCTAAAAACTGTGTGCAACTTGACTATATTTCCATGTCAGGTAATTAATCGATTTCTATTTAAGTAAAATTTATTGACTATTTCTCTTATTAGGTACATATTAATAATATATTGACTATTTTTATTTGCAATATAATCACTAAGACATTTTATTTTACTTTTTGATAATCCTTACTTTTTTGCTGTTTTTGACACTACATTTATTGATTTTATTAAAAAATATATATTCTCATTTTTGTCGCTATATTAAAGAATTGATTTAATATATTCATAGCAACTTTTTTATTTTTATTTCATTACATTATTCATTTTATTTAATGTAATAGAATCACAACTTATCGAGTTAATTTCTACCTACATATCTTACTCTATGTTTTTTATCCGTCAAACTAAATGGTGGGATTCGATTTAATTTCACATTAACCTTTGGAATGAGTACCGATTTTTTTATGCAAGTTGTTTTATTGAAATATTAAATATTATGAAAGATGTAGGGGTTTATAAATAATGTCTATAGACTAGGGCGCCAGTCGCACGTCCATAACTAATCGGTTCCCATTTGCAAAATTATGCACGTAGAGAGTCTCGCCAGCTAAGAACTCCTACCTTGGGGAGACAGGACGAACCTCAGGTGTCGGCTAGGCATCGAGTCGCTCAGGGGTGGTTAAAACCTGGTTGGTCCGCCTGTAAATACGAGAGTACCCAGCAAGCTGGGTAGTCGGCCTTGATTTTACGGGAGGTTGGCTATACGATATTATTCGGAAAATAAATAAAGTGACCTATGCCAAGAAATATTTGAGTATTACTATTATTATTATTATGGTATTATTATTTTTTATATTTTATAAAAGTATATGAACTGCCATGACGGCGATAAACTCGAAATAAATAATTATTAATGAATAAACCTACGCTGAAATGTGTCTTGATATGATTAACTTGAAATTACCATTGAGAATTACCACAATCTAACCGTCCAAAATCCTGAGTGTTTGCTTCTAGGTGATCGCTGGATCACCGTTACCTATACTGTTCCTTCGTAGGATCTCACGAAGTTTGACTTGACCCAATAAATGGAAAGACGTATTCTCATTTGAGATGTTACAAGCTTTTATTTCCGGTAATCTTTACAACTTTTTTTATGAACGAGCCGCAGGTTTATTCGTATATTATTTTATATTGATATTATATATATTATGCCCTAGAACAGGTTTACTGTAAGACTTCTGACGATTTCGACTTTATACACCGCATGGGTTTTTAAAAATAATTACTATACAATTTTTTCAAACTGTCTTTAAAAAGGTTTAAACGATTTAGAAAGAATATGGGCTGTACCATAGCAGGTACGCAATTTTTATATAATTTGTAGAGGGTAAGACGGAGCGAATCTTACGATCGCGACGGTATTATTTGAACCTCTATTAAATAACTAGCTGACCCGTGCCCACTTCGTTGGGCGGTAAAACTTTTTACCTGTGATGAAATTATGAGTGTGGTTCGGTTAGTAGTGAGTGCTATGATTTATTTCCTGACTGCCAAAAGAAGGGTTATATTTTTACTGCATATGTATGTATGTATTTGCATGCCAATTTGACTATAATACCGTTATTTGTGATTGTCTTCTTATGAGTGTCTTATTTGTGAGTGTATTATTTCTTTATCTATTTATGCAGTAAAAGGGAAATTATATGCAGTAAAAGGGAAAAGCCTATTGTTTTAAACACTTGAGACGATAAATTTACTTATTTTGATAATAATTAATAATTGTTGATAATATGACCAATAAACATGACCTAACGATAAAAAAAAATTATTTGAAAAACTACCTTTTGTGACTTAAATATAAAAGTTAGACATATGCTGTCGCTGACTTTTTTGTAGGCATTATCAAGCTCTACAACTTTTCTCTAGAACTCAATCATATATCTCTCATCGTTAAGGCAGCGTTAGTTAGAAACCTTTTTGCTCGACCGTTTTTTCCGGCTTACTTTGGAAATCCGACTATCACGAAAAAGTCTTTTCATTTTTCGTCTTAATATATAGCCTATGACACTCACAAATAACGTGGCTTTCTATTGGTAAAAAAAAGAAAATCGGTTCAGTAGATCCAGATATTACTTCCTACAACGTCACAAACTTTACCTCTTTATAATATTAGTATAGATATGAAAAATACGTAATTATTTATAGGATAAGCCACTGATAAAGTATTTATGACTGGTTTAGTTTATGGTACTCAGAATTAGGGGGACGTCTCACGGCACTAATGAAAATGAAACCGCTTGTTCACCTGATCATGTTGTAGGGTTTAAACTATTGGAATGCTGTAAAACACGCGTTCTAGGGATCTGTATAGTTTAGGTTTCCGATTGATAACACATGGAGCGGGAAACTTCTTCTACGGTAACATGTGGTAATAACCACGCAACATCCTACGATTTACGGAGTTCTTATCTGCTTCGCAAAAAAATGAGTTTTAAAATATATTATTGTTTATACTTTTGTTTTTGGCAAAATAACTTTTTTGTAGTAGATAATTTTACAAAAAAAAAATATATAAAATTCTGGAAGGGAGAGGCCTACGTCAAGTTTTTGCCCCAGCTCAAAAAAAAATCGTAGATACGAGGCTGCCTCGTATCAACCAGATATCAATTCAATTCAGTCCAATATTCTCTTTGCAAATATCACAGGTTCTTATATAAAATAACGTGTCTTAAGTGTATATAATTACGAAAATAAACGAAATAAAATATACCATCACGAACTAACAGGGTCACGATTTTTTATGCGTTTTTCCGACTATATAAGTACCATGTATGCCTTTACCACGATATTCACAACTATCACACAGTTTGGTAAGTCAGTTCACTCGTAGTAATATAGTTCTAGTTAATCTTTTTCGGAGTTTCTTTGATATTTTCTTCTGCTTTGATAGCGAGGTTAAAGTTTTAAAATATGTAAGTTTTAGAAATGGTTACGAGCCCTCATGGGCTCGATATATATGGTTGCAACTGTTGCTTTATGCATGAATGTAATAAATAGAATCTCTCACAAAAATGGTTTGCCATGCACTTTCTAAAGAAAATCTTTTCAGGCAATTTGAAATTATATTCCCTGTAATTATATTCCCTTGAAATTATATTCCCTTGAAATCTGATCTGCGATCAGGACACTATTTTCGTCAAATTATTTCTTTATTCTCCGTCGCTCTTTCATTACTGAAGATCCGTCGCTCTCTCATTACGAGTTGTTGGTAAGCTATGCCTGTTCTCGTAAGTGTCAAATGTCTTACCGCGAGGCACTTGTAAGTGCTAACCAGCGGGCCGACTTCGCGCCCTGACTACCAGATCTGTACGGATTTCTCCACCCTCCTGTCTGATCACGGATCCCAGTTAGCTTTCGCGAGCTCTAGCTGACGTGAGTGGTATTCCAGTTTAAATTTATCGCTGACAAAGGCGCCCTATGACCGTCAGTTGCGCTCGGGATCGAGTGGAGAACGGATCTTTTAATAGATGACGTCAGGTCTTAATGATTTGGAGGTGTATGTCTTCCTTCTTAATTTAATTATTAGATAGAATTAAATTATTATTTTAGAAATTCAATTTAATATTAGTTTAGAAATAAATATTTCATTTTATTTTTAGAATTCAGCCATGTCCAAGCTCGCTTTCTTCTTCTTCGCCGCCTCGTGCGTGGTGCTGAGCGCCGTAAACTGCTACCCGCAGGACTCGAACGCCCTGGCCACAGGCGTTTCTGGCGCCGGCACCGTGAACTCCGGCGCGTCGTCGGACGCGACGAAGGGCAACGCGAACGCGGCCGCGGGAAGCAGGGTCGGCGAGGGTAACGCCAACGCCGCCGCCGACACGAGGGCGTTGCTCGGAAACGCCAACTCGAACTCGGACTCCAGCGCCGTTCACGGCAACGCAGCTTCCGCCTCCAACGCCGGAGCCATCCTGGGCGCCGCCAACACTGCCAGCAACGCCGCCGTCGGCCAGGGCAACGCCGGCGCCTCCTCCAACTCGGACGCCCTCGGCGGTCCGGCGTCCTCGCTCGCCCAGGGCTCCGCTGTCGTCGGCAACGTCGACGCCCTCGCCAGGAGCCGCTCTGCTCCCCTCTACTATGGTCCATACTATGACCCATACTATGGGTACCCCGGCTATGGATATCCAGGTTACTGGGGCTACTAATTCCTCCCAAAAACCCACCATCCTTATTACCTTAGCGCATAGACCAAATCTATGCGCGCGATAATAAAACACACATTAGACATATAAAATTTTTATTTTATTTTAATGGCGTATGTTACAGTGGTAAACTCTTTATCAATCTGCATTATGGCTCAATATAATAAGCATGCTTCAAAATGATGCTCAAAGAAAATAAGAAAAAAATCGTTTTTTTATTTATTCATTAAGTGAATTTCAAGGTACCTATACAATTTTGAATATTATGAACACTTAGAGGTATCAACTACAACGGCCGACCCCGTCAACTCAGGAAGTATTAACGATATGTGATCGTTATGTATCCCATGAGGTGAGCGTAGAAGACTTAAAGACGGTACAAACCTACTGTCCAGCAGAGCCACGAACCTGACACTAGGAAGGTAACCCAGTGGGGCCCCCTCGCGCCCTGGCTCCCAAATTCGGCAGGATATCTCCGTCTGAAATTAACCATCAAGATACATCCTTCCACCCGACTGGTTACGAGACCGAAGTCGCTTTCGCGGCCTCTACTTGTTGTATTTCAGCGGTAATTCAATAACAATTTATCGCGGACCTGGGCGTCCTTTGCCGGTCGTACCACTCGGGGTCGGATGGCCGATAGGTCATTTTAAGAATGGCATGACAACAGGTCAACATCCACCCCCGCTGCTTAGGAGACAGTATATTTCCATAGTCTTTAGACTCCTTCAGCAATTAGTCAGGGTCCACAACCGATTGGCGTCGACGAACGGTGCGCAAACCGTCCAGTAGCGTCGGGAGGCAGTCCCCCAGGGGAAACTGATCCACCAGCCGTGGGACCTGAGACGCGAGAGTCTTACCCGGGCTAGCCTTCCACACGGGAAGACTACAGAATAGGAGCTGAATCGTGAGTTGAGCCGATCCGAGAACAAATTGGATATTATGGCCCAAGCTGCACGAAACCATTCGCTACCAATGTTATGAACAGTAGGGCGGTGTCGACTACAGCAGGCGAACCCGTCACCCAAGGTTACCCGTCACCAGTTGCTGAGTCTCAATTGCTCTTGCTAATAATTTAGGTTGTTTTTTTAAATTATGTATTACTAACTAATATCAAAAAATCTCGTGTATTATTTGCTTATGTATATATATGTGTAGGTATGGATACATATATTTATGTATGTGTGTATGTATGTGTATGTATGTATGTATATATTCTTATGTATTACGCAATGCAACGTAAGTTCATAATATCATAATATCAGCTCGTGGATACCATTAAACAAAAATCAGCATCCCTAGATTCGGGTCTTTGACCTAGTTAGGAATGAGGATAAACATTTTCACCATAGGATGTGCTCAATCTCTCCCAAATCAACCATATTATGTTAATGGTGTGTATATGACATATATAAAGGTATTGTAAATTAATAAATAAACAAATAAGGTCGGTATAACAATATGTGATCGTTCTTTAGCCGTGGGATTAACGTAGAAAACTCAAAGGCAAGACAATCTACTATCTAGCTACGCCAACAAGCCCGTTAAAGGCCAAAGCCTTAAGGCGAGGCACCGGGAAAGGTAACCAGCTATCAGCCTCGCCCCTAACTACCAGTTTTGGTAGGATATCTCCGTCTGGAGTTAACCTTTAGGATACCTCCGTCTTATCGACTGGTTACAGGCCCGAAGTCGCTTACGCGGCCTCTACCTGTTGTATTAGAATGTTAGAAACAGTAATACAATCGCTTAGCTATTAGCAGAAAATGTTATCAATGAAAGTTGTGCTATCGCTTTATATCCTGGTAAGGGAATTGAAAACCACTGACAAATAGTATGATACCAACAGATTAATCAGTCAGTATCGAAACTGGTGGACTAGAAACAATATCGAAATGGGTGATTGATTAATTAAGTCTACGAAGGCAGCAATTACAAAATAAATTTTATGAAATTGGCCAACTACCGCAAAGAGCAGTCAACTGTTAAATAAATTCCAAGCACACACATAAAACAAAACATTTGCAAAGGTGACACAAATAAAATCTCCAGATGGTTTAAAACTTTTGAAAAATTCTCGATAAAATGAAATAAACACTTTTTTCTCGAACGTTGGTAAAAAAACTATTGAATACTATATTAGATACACTAAAAGATATTGAAGATGAATTGGTGCAGACTATACAGTTTTATAAACTGCATGATCCAGTTTTTTACCTTAAATCAGTAAAACATAAGGAATTTTAGAAAATAACTCCAGATCTAAAAACTTTAAAATATGCCTGAAGCGATGGGATCTCTACTGTGGTAATAAAAGATTTGTTAGAATATTTGTGAATTAATTACTATAAAAAAATTATTTCGCTGACAAAAATAACACGAGTGTTTGATATTGTCGCCAACTGTGACTAGCCAGTTCTAGGGTGGACATAACTCTAATATTACAATAAATTATTTGAAAGTTTTAGTAAAATGCTCATACATAATTCTCTCAAAATGTGGTTTTCAAATTAACAAAATCGCAATATAAAATCGGCATCAAATGGAACATAACATAACTATATAAATATACCATAATATTTGTTAATTGCGTTTGACCCTTGTGGGCCAGAGGTGCAAACCTGTTTTTCTGGATCTCGCCAAGGCTTTTGACACTGTTTTACAAAGTTTTCTCCTATCTAAACTAGATCAAATAGGAATAGAGGGCATCCAGTTTAACCCATTCTTGTCTTACTCAACCAACCTGTCGCTTACAGTCCTTCAATTAAAACATTATAGTATTCCTACGCCAATATATTATGGATTACCCCAAGGCAGCGAACTCGGCCCTCTTATTTTCTTCATCTATATCAATGATCTTTACAGAAAATCAATTTGGGAAAGGGTCGTTTGTTTTGATGATGATACTGCCCTACATTTTACATTAAAACTCAAGGATGTGAACATCGTAAAACACAGAGAATGGGCTACGTTAAGTGAAGTTGTGGCTGGGTCACAATGTATTGCCTCTTATCGTAAGCGAAACAAAGGTTCTAACTTTTAATGAAACAGCGGTCAGACAACCGTCCGAAATTGATGTCGGTCAGTTACATTTATGAGGTCAGCAAATAGGAGAAAGTAACTGTCCACAAGTTAACCGAGTCAAGTCTAAAAAATACCTTGAAATAATTCTGGATCAGCATCTAAGCCAACCGAATGCGTAAGTGATCCATATCTTCAATGATCTGCGCAGCGTGATGGACCCGGCACTAAAACAATTTATTAACGTCTTTTACAGTCAGTACTGAGCTGCGGATTAATAGCATGTGTGGTGGTTCCTACCCAAATCGGACACACGCTCGACAACTGGAATTTCCAGATAAACTCACAACAGCTTTAATATATCCAAGTATACGATTGATAAAAACATCATTCTGTTCACTCATTTATTTTATGTCATTTGCATAAGCCAACCTTATAAGCAGACCACCTTATACGCTTTCAGGTATAAAGGCTTTCAGGAAGCTTCTACTAACGTTGACTTCGCATTTAAGTAATGCATAATCGCCATTAGAATTAATGTTATCTTAAGTAAAGTATCTTAACTAAGTAGTTACCTCCTAACTAAGTTAATTATAACTTAACTATCTTAAATATAACAATACTATTCTAATTATAAATTAACTATCATATCGTTTCACGAATTATAATTTTTTCAGTCAGTTATCTGCTATCAAGCAAACTAAATCCGTAAATCAAATACTACCATGCTCTTGGAAAGCGTCCCCTCTTGCTTGGGAAGCACAAAAAACAGCATTACACCGAATGGGTCGATGGATCATATAGACCTCAACTATATTTACAAGCTTTTATTTAACTTGCAATGTTTGTTATTATGTTTGTTTAGGTCAAATCTTGCAAACTAATTACAACCACTTCCTCTTATTACAAGCTTTTATTTACCTAGCAATGAGATGCGAATGAAGAACTACTCGATAAGCTAGATAGGATTCAAAACGCGTGTATTCGCTTTGTTTATTCCCCGAAGAAGTTTGATCACATATCAAACTTTCGCAGGCAAATAGAGTGGCTACCCATTAGACGATGTCGGCAATTTCACATACTCGCCCTACTCTTCCGCGTACTACAGTCAAACTGTCCTACTTATTTGTATAATCTTTTCTCTCCGCTTTCATCACATGGCCTTCCATTGCACTCTCAGGAAAATCTATTACCCCCTAAACCTCAGCATTCATCAACTTTCATGTCTAGGTCTTTCGCAGTGCAGGCGGCCCGACTCTGGAATTCCGTGCCTTTACCAATAAGACAACTTGAAAACCTGAGCGGGTTTAAAAATTCTTTAAAGAGACATTTACTCAACTTATGAATTCCCCCCTCCCCTCCCGTCTCCTTTGCTTGTCCTTATATTTCACTCCTCCCTTCAATATCGAGTTGGCATACGTTACTAATCACTGAATTATATTTTATACTATGATAACTTTTTTGTAAGTGTATTTATTTATTACTTGTAAATCAATTTGCCCACATAAACCTTCAGTCACAATAACCCTGGCGGTATGATCGGTAGATATTGCCACTTGGCAATAGGCCCACCACATTGTATTCTTTTGTGTGTGCAATAAAGCTTTTCAAACAAACAATGTTTGTTTATGTCAAATTTTGCAAGCTTAATTACAACCACTCAGCGTAGTTATATGATTCTCAGGATAGACGTAAGATATAGATGGAATTATATATTTTCGGAGCGAGTATTCCAGACTTACGAGATGTAAGGGATAATGCTATCCCATTTTCTACGGTTACACGTTGATGTAATGAGTTTAAACGTGGAAGTACTTCAACTAACGATGATCCTTGCTCGGGTCGCCCTTCGACAGCATTCATTGAAGACATTAGTTAAAAAATGACTTGGCGGATTGTCGTGTCACGTTTAGTTTTATTGCCGAAGAAGTGAATATTTCGATAGGTAGTGCGATAATCGCTTAGGCATTAAAAAGATAATCAAGAATACTTACGGACGCGCAGAAAAAACTAGACTGAAGATTTAGCAAAACCCTTTGGGTTTGTTACAACCGAATCCTAAATTATTTTTGGCTCGATTATAACTATGAAACAAATATGGCTTCTCTATTACGATCCTACAACAAGACAACAATCCTTGACCTGAACCGATCATCATCTCAAACTACTAATAAATTCAAGGCCATTCCATCCACCGGTAAGATCATGGGCGCTCTTTTCTGGGACAGTGAATTGATCGTGGTGATTGAATAACTTGATCATAGAGCTGCTATAACGGGGGCTATATTTGCTTAACAAATAGAGAAATGCGTTAAACACGAAGCGGCAAAACTCGCTAAAACTGTTTTGTTTCACCAAAATAACGTCACAGCACACAAGTCCAGAGTTGCGACAGCTGGCATTGAAGAAACTGGAGCATCCTCTATACTCACAGGACGTTGCCCTTAGTAATTTCTGTCTATTTCAGATATTAAAGGAATATCTTAGAGGTCGAAAATTATAGAGGTCAAATTAACCTAAAAGGCGACGAAATAAAAGAGAATTTAATAAAATTTAGTGATGTTATGCTACGATATGATGTTTCTCTACAATGTAATAAACAATATTTTTGACAGTGCGTATCTGGTCGAAAAGGTATCTATTCTGGCTCCTCCTCGCATTACTCGGAATCCGCACCTGTTTTATGTAAAGAGATATAACTCTAATTATAAGAAGCATTCCCTAATAAACAATGCTATGACAACGTATAACGATAGGTTCGGGTACATTGATAATTTTCAGGTATCAGTCAGGTAAAAGTCACTTTAAGGAAACCATTAAAGTCTTATCAGTCCGTTGTCCCCCCTATTTCATCTGATGACTATTAATCCCTTAAACGGTTTACATGAATAATTTTTTTGTAATATTTTTTAAAATATATTTTTGGTACAAAATAATTAATAATGGTAATAATCTTAAAGTAAACTATTATTTTCATTTCTTTTTTGTTCTTTTTCTTTTGTCTATCAATAAATCACTGCTAAAGAAATGTAAGTATAAATAAGGTATAATAACGGAGATATGTACTACTAGGGTTGTCGACTACAGCGGGCGAGCCCGTCACCTCAGGAAGTTTTAACGATTAGTCGTTCTATCTCCCTGGAGTGAGCGCAGAAGACTTGAGGACAAAACAGTCCACCGTCTAGCTACGCCACAATCCCGTAAGAGTCCAACGCCTTAACCGCGAGATAGCCAGGAGTGTTACCCGGCGGGCCTACACTCACGCCCTTACTTCCAATTGTGACCAGATTACTCCGGTCTCTCGATTGGTTGCGAGTTCGAGGTCGCTTGCGCGGTCCTCTCCCTTACGAAGCTGTGAAACGGTGTTTACCGAATCTATCGCGGACCACAGCGTCCTCTGCCCGGCTGTTCACCAAGGATCGGGTAGCCGATGGTCATTTCAAGAGCAGTCGCCCTAAAGTGTGCAACCACCCCCGCTCTATAGCAAACAGTACTGCTTCCAGACTCCCCCGATTGTTAGTCAGAGAGACTCGGAACCAATCGAGAGACCGGAGAAATCTGGTCACAATTGGTAGCAAGGGCGCGAGGGTCGGCCCGCCAGGTAACACTGGCTATCTCGCGGTAAGGCGTTGGCTTCTTGCGGGTTGTGACGTAGCTGGACGCTAGATTTGTTCTGTCCAAAGTCTTCTACGTTCACTGCAGGGCGATAGAACGAGAAAATCGTTAAAACGTCCTGTGGTGACGGTCTCGCCCGTTGTAGTTGACACCGCAAGTTGTTAGTCAGAGTGCACAGTCGATTGGCTTACGACGCACGATGCGCAGAAAGTTGATTCCCAAGGGAAACTAACCATAAGGCCAGAGTCCTACCCAGGCTCGCACCTCATGCGTGGAGGCCGTCGGATAGGTGTTGACCCGTGAGTGTGACCAACCCTGAACAGTATGGGTCTTCGTGGCCAACTCAGCGAGGACCCATTAACTCCCATTAACACAAGGAGATATGTACTGTATACATAGTATTAAAGGTAAATAATATTAACATATAATTAGTCATAGTTTTATTGTTATATTTTGTATTTTTTATATATAAACGCTGTTTGTTAACCGAATAAAAAAGAATAAAAAAATAATACATATAAAATTAATTTCTTTGATAACCTAGACATTTTTATATAGAATTATATTTAATTTTATTTTAATTACTTGTTTTATTGCTTATTAAATGTTTGTGTTTTATTTTGATTCTTAATGCATGCACTAAACAAATCATCGCAATACATGGATCTATCTTGGTAAAGGCTACGGCCTAGTTAGGCAGATTCAGCAAACAAAGCAATGTAAAAAAATGGATGAATAAATTATAAATAATAATATTATTATTGTTGTATACAAATCAGCGATGTTATTAACAAAACATAGAAACATTACGGAAGGGGGGCAGATTTGAGCCCTGGCGAGCACCAGATAAAGTTTTATATGTAGTATTTGATGATCGCCAACCTTGGATAGAAAACGGCACCGCAAAAAGTAGAAGAGATACGTGATAACGTTCAAATGCAATAAAAAGATCGTGATATTTTTTTAACAACCGAATCTCGTAAAATGTATAATTTTAAAGAGAAAGCACGATTTTTCATGTCTTATCTTATAAATAAGTATGGGCTGAAGTTCTTTGTGGTTCAGTTGAGAATACCACAACAAATTGGTAAGTTTTCCTATTTTGTAAATAATGTTCTGTCGGTTTTTTCCAACAGGAATAAATCATAATTATAATTAATATATAAAAATAATTACCATCTGATATTTAGGGAACGATTTGAATATTCGAAGACTATCGCGGTTGTTTGACATTATAAATAGGACAGAAAACGAATTTACCGCGTGAAATTTGTAGCTCTTCTTAAAATGTTCCCGCCGCCGAACGCCGAACGCAAAGACGTAAAACAGGATGCAGTGAGTATTGTGTGCAAGACGGATTTTCAAAATTCCCGCGCTCCGAGCCCGGCCCCCCACCACCGTTATAATCTACGCAGTGGCGGAAGCGGTACGCGGCCTACCCGCAAAACAACGGATTGACAGCTCTTCAGTCTACCCTGGACAACGGCGGCTGCAACGTCACCGAAACGTCGGGTGCTACAAATTTCACGCGGTAAATTCGTTTTCTATCCTATTTATAATGATTTGAATATTTTTTTTGATTTTCTTATAAAATTTCAAAACAACCTTATTTTGTTCCAAAATCTTGCAGACTGCTTATAAGTCAGAACAGCGATCTTATGGTGTACATCGCGTTCGTAATTGTGGGCTTCTGCTTTGAGTTTTCCTCGAGTAAGGTGTTATTGTCCTACTCATCTGGTTGGCTATTATTATGTTACTAGCTGACCCGTGCCCAATTCGTTGGGCGGTAAACATTTTTACTTATGATGAAATTATGTGTGTGGTTCGGTTATTACTGAGTGCTATGATTTATTTCCTCACTGCCAAAAGGAGGGTTATATTTTTACAGCATATGTATGTATGTATTTGCATGCCAATTTGGCTATATTACCGGGTATATAATTTTGTCTACAGTCTTTTGTTTTAAACACTTGAGACGATAAATTTACTTATTTTAAAAGAATTCATAATTGTTGATAATATGACCAATAAACATGACCTAACGATTTAAATTATTTTTTTTAATATAAAAAACTACTATTTGTGACTTAAATATAAAGTTAGACATATGCTGTCGCTGACTTTTTTGTAGGCATTATCAAGCTCTAGAACATTTCTCTAGAACTCAATCATATATCTCTCATCGTTAAGGCAGCGTTCGTAAGAAACGTTTTCATTCGACCGTTTTTTCTCCCGACTTACTTTGCAAATCCGACTACCATGAAACAGTCGTTTGATTTTTCGGATTAATATATAGCCTATGACCCTCACAACTAATGTGGCTTTCTAGTGGTAAAAGAATTTTCAAAATCGGTTCAGTAGATCCAGAGATTACTTCCTACAACGTTTATTAGTATAGATTAGCCGCTCAAAACACGGATGTGATGGATTTCTGAAACCATCCCTATAGATTACGGATCCAACATGTTGCTCTTCGTCTCGTACCTCCTCTTCCGGCTCGTCTGCCTTGAATTATAAGGTGAATAATGTTTCGGAATGACGTTTGACATGAGCGACCTATTTGTTTGCATATCTTATTGACCTCGATTTGAATAATTCTCTATTCTCAATCGAATGCTTAAAGATATCTTCATTCTTGACTCTGACGATAAAAAGTTGTTATACTTAGTCAAATTTGTCATTTCGTATAAAGTGTGTGAAATGCTCAATGCAATTTATAGGGTTCTTATGGGCTTCTATAAGGATGGATTGTCTCTTACTCTGCGACCAGATCCTGATGTTTTGTGCCATATCCTGGTTCCTAATTAGTTCAGTAACACCGAGGCATTTTCGAAAAAAAAACAGGGTTGCCTTAAATAACTATTTAAAATACGACTTTTGACTGCGTACAAACAGTTCTATGTCGTTACCGAAATTCATTCCTTCCCATACCAATTACAATAAAATGATCTGTTAGCATTGTAGATCTATTCACCTGATATATGGAGTTGTCACCTACAACGGACGAACCCTCCACCCCAGGTAGGTATCACGATATTGATCGTTCTTTCTGCTGTGGGGTGACGTAGAGACTAGGAAACGAAACAGTATACCGTCTAACTACAACAACATGCCCTGAAGAAACCACCTCCCTCCTGCGAGGCACTTGGAAGTGAAACCAGCGGGCCAACTTCGCGCCCATACCACCACATTTGGCCGGATTTCGTCGTCCTACCGTCTGGTCACGACTCCGAAGTCGCTTTCGCGGCCTCTACCGTTGTTAGCGACAATTCAGCTTGAATGTATCGCGGACCGTGTTGTCCTTTTCCTGTCTACCACTCGGCATTGGGTGGTCAACTGGTCGTTTCAAGATTTGCTGACATGAGGTCAGCAACCACCCCCGCTGCTTGGGAAACGTACAAGACAATTTCCAGACCCCCCGGTTATTCGCCGGAGTGTACAGTCAATTGGCTAACGCCGCACGGTGCGCAAACCGCCCAGTAGCGCCCAATAGACATTCCCAGAGGAACTGATACAACTGACGTGATTCTGATTCCGGAGTTCGTTCCAGGCTCGACCCTTTTCGATGAGGCCACTGGATAGGAGTTGAACTTGGAATAGGGCCGACCAGAGATAACGAGCAGGTTCATACCTCTTCACCTCATCTGTCCGTACCTGCGACACAGACATATCCACTTCAATTTGTATATATGTAAGAAAATTCCTGTTTCCGTTACAGTTTACAATGGCCGCGGGAAAACTGACTTTCTTCTTGGTGGCGGCGGCGATGATGGTGGGAGTGGCCCAGTGCAGACCCCAGGACTCGAACGCCTTGGCCCAGGGTCAAGCCGTCACTGGCTCTGTAAATGCGGGATCAGACGCTAGCGCCATCCAGGGCAACGCCAACGCGGCGTCCAAGAGCGCCGTGGGCTCGGGCACCGCGCAGGCCGGCTCCAACGCCGCCGCTCTGCAGGGCGACGCCAACACCAACTCGCGCGCCACCGCCGTGGAGGGCCGCGCCATCTCGGGCGCGCAGTCGGGCGCCGTGAATGGCGCCGCCAACTCGGCGTCCGACAGCGCCGTCGGCCACGGCAGCGCCGACTCGACCGCTCGCTCGGACGCCATCGGAGGGCCCGCTTCCGCTCTCGCCAACGGTTCCGCGCAGAGCGGTACCGTCAACAGCGTGGCCTCCGCGCACTCCGCACCCCTCTTCTACTATTACCCTCTCTACTACTAAACGCTAACCGAACCAAATCAATTTTATTATCTCACCAATAAAATTATTTAAACTTCTAAAATATGTTTTTAATCATTCCTTATTCAAGCATTCAAAATATGTACAAAAACCAGGCGGCACAAATTACGAAGGATCTGGAGCACCACACTGTTTGAAACAGTATCCAACTATCCCGGAGGTATAGTGGTTATGTCGCCTTATCATATATTGTAAGGATCCGGGTTCGATTCACGGCTGCAACACCAACTTTTCTTGGGATAAAATGAACAGAATCGCACTTTCTTTATGTCGATCGAATGTATTAGCAAAACACAAACATACACACGTATAACATGCACATACTTCATAGTAGGGTTGTTTGCAAGGGATTATCGTATGATAATGAATGATGACACACTCGGCGTCCCACAGCTCCATCGGTCACGGCAACGCCGACTCGATCGCGCTCGGACGCCATCGGAGGCCCCGTTTCCGCACTCGCCAACGGTTCCGCGCAGAGCGGTACCATCAACAGCGTGGCCTCCGCCCGCTCCGTACCTCTCTTTTACTACTACTAAACGCTAACCATACCAAACCAATTTTATTAACTCACCAATAAAATTATTTAACTTCTAAAATGTGTTTTTATCATTCCTTGTTCAATCATTCAAAATACAACCACCGGGCGGCACAAATTACGTAGAAGCTGCAGCACTACACTGTTCAAAATAGCATCCAACTATCCTGGTAGCATAGTAGTTAGGTCACCTGATTTTAGGTAACCTTATTGGTTTTATTGGAGCTAACATTTGACATGCAGGCATCTCAGACAAGAGTAAGATTGTGGTTGAAATCGGTCCACCAGGGCAGTGGCGGCGCTAGGCGTCGGCGACGTCGGCGACCGCCGACGGCCTCGCACCTGAGGGGACCTCGCAAAAGTTTTACAAAATATTAAAATTTTATTTATTTATTCTTATTTATTTTCATACACTTGCGTGAGTGAAGTGAGTGAGTAGTACTTTAGGGGTATTATCCAGAGTCCTCTGGCAACACTATGAAAGTTCGCGCGCGAGAAACAGAGTTAACTTTTTTAACACAATGATAGATGCTATTATAGTCGACACCGAATGTCGATTTAAAGCGCTTAATGAATATTTTGAACAATTTGATTTTATTTATGATATCAGTTATTTGAAATCGATATCAAAAGAGGACCTTCTCAAGCATTGTAATGATTTAGGTACAATACTGCGGGAAGGCGACTGCGAAAATAGTGACATACAGCCTTTCGAGCTATATGAAGAGCTACAGCTTTTAAAAGTGAATTCACTTGACTCTGTCAACAACGCAAAACAACTCATTCAGTACATTTTAGAAAATAATTTGGAAGAAATATATCCAAATGTTTACAAATCAATTAGAATCATGCTCACAGTTCCCGTCAGTACAGCTTCCGCTGAGAGAAGCTTCTCAAAGTTAAAATTGATTAAGACCTACTTGAGAAGCACGATGACCCAAGAGAGGCTACATTATCAATTCTATCAATTGAAGCTGAAATAGCGGCTAGTATTAGCTATAACATTATCCTGAAAAAGTTCAGTGAGGCCAAAAGCCGAAAAGTTCGTCTATTTTAATTTCTATTTGTGTAATTTTTAACATCATTTGATTAGCAATAAAACTCGTTTACTCATACATTAGTTTCACTATAATTCGGCTCATGTAATCTAACGTTTTCTTTTTGACTGGGAAATAAAAAAGGCCTCGCGAACCTAATTTCGCCGACGTCCAAGTGTGGTCTAGCGCCGCCACTGCACCATGGGGCGCGCTAGTTATAATTCCATATCGAAATATCGGACTTAGAGATTTAAAAATCGGTACACAGATGCGTCGTAGGGTCGAAACCACAATGTTAAATTGTTTGCTATACCTCTTATATAAGCGACACAAAAAAAACGACATAAATTTTAATCAAATAATAGCCATTTTAATACCACGGAAATGCTACCAAAATATAAATACTAGTTTTGCTGTCGGGGGGAGGGGTTGTTAGTTGGGGGAGGGGGGTTAAGGGAGGGGTTAGAAAATATTCTTATTCTTTCTATATTCGTCCTCTTCTTCAGTCGGCGACGAGCGCGGAGGGTGAGAAAGCAACACATTAAAAGTTTACTCAAATATACTGACCGGCGAAAATTCAATGTGATTTCAGTCAAACGAGGCATCTGTGTGCCAAATTTAAGTGTATTTGTCCAATATTACAAGATTGATTTGTCATAATTAAATTACGAAATATTGGCCAAAATAGTCAAATTAAAAATAAGACAACATATGAACGAAATAGTCAGTCCACCAGGGTGACGACTCATGACGCCTCATGTAGTTCCATTGCGACGCCTCATGCGTCGCGGCTCATTTCTCGGCCAGCCCTAGGGTGCTCGGCGTTAATATTTCAATAAAATATATGGCAGAATTTAAATATTATTAGTGCAGCTTGTATATGAAATAATCCAACAAAAATTTCACAATGTGATTTTAGGCCAAAAATGCATTTGTGTATTTAATGTCAAGACTCTAAATCCAATATATCGAGGATGACATATAACTTGTGCACCCCCTGGTGAACCGATATCAACCACAAGCTTTTCAACTCTTGCCATGATCAAATGTTGCCTGTGTGCCGAATTTCAGCTCAGTCGGTATAAGCGTTTGGGTGATATCGTTCCGGAATAAACACAAAGACACAAACAGACTTCTATCTGATATTGGTCTTAACCGTCACAACTAGAGCTGTTAACTAAAACGGGCGAACCCGTCACCTTAGGAGGTTCTAACGATATTAGATCGTTCTGTATCCCGTGAGGTGAGCGCAGAAGACTACGGACGAAAAGCAATCCACTGTCTTGTTACGCTTACGGCGAGACAACGCCTTACTGCGAGACACCGGGAAAGGTACCCAGCGGGCAGCTTCGCCCCTTGTCTACCAGTATGGAATTATCCTATATATCTCCGTCTGGAATTAACCTTCGTGATACCTCCTGCCTCCCGACTGTTTAAAGGGTCGAGGTCGCTTGCGCGGTCCTCTCCCTTATGAAGCGGTGATTCGGTGTCTACCGAATCTATCGCGGACCACGGCATCCTTTGCGAGGCTTATTCACCAGGTACCGAGGGGCAGAATGGTCGTTTCAAGACCAGTTGCTATAAGTTTAACAACCACCCTTGCTCTAAAGGAAACATTACACTTCCTAGACTCCTCCGGCTGTTATTCGGAATGCACAATCGATTGGCTGGCGCCGCACGGTGCGAAACCGTCCAGGAGCGCACGAAGGTTGACTCCTAGGGGAGACTGGCCCGCAGGCCACGGTCCTACCCTGGCTCTCACTTCTGCGTGGAGGCCGCCGGATAAGGGTTGACCCTTGCGTTTGACCACAGGGGGGCTATAAATGGATATTTCCATTTACCACTTTAAAAAGAAAGCGCATTTAATACTTTTCCACCTTGTTGAATAATGGGCCGAGAATTTAAAAAATATATATGAACTAACAAAAATAATAAAAAAGATTCGCAAAACGAATACAATAAACTGTAAAACGTGAGACATAAAAGGAAACCCATGACGTCATCAAATTTTAATATCAGACTCATCAATTATAATTCGAAATGCATATTTCACGGAAAAAAATATCTATGTATTAACACATAAAAATACACATTTTTGTTATTTCATCGATTCGACATGAAAAAGCAATAGAAATAGATCGTGATTCACGGATTTCACGACCTAAATTTCTTTTTTATACGAAGTAGAATCAATTTAGCTAACAATTGCAGATTATATTTGACCGGCACCGAGGTGGCCAAATAAGTGGAAAAGGAAACTATAGGTTTTATTCTGGTAAGTCTGCTTTTCATATTCTGTCAATATTATGAAACCCTATTATAAAACAATCAATCAAAATAAACATAAAACAACGCTATTATATTTTCAGTTAAAATATGACAAAAAACAAAATATTATGGATATTCTTTACGTTTTCGATATTAACATGGGCTACTATTCCAATACAAGGATATCCAGCTCCAACTCGAGGTATAACGTATGATGGTATCTTATAGCATCGTTAATTTTCCAAATGTCCTAACCAACTTCATGTATATTTTTTCAGTGCCTACAATTCCAGCAGTGTTGAAAGAAAAACTCCGGGAACCACTCCTTAATGTCAACCTGAAAACCTCAACAGCACCACTTCCACCAGTCGCAATTCAAGCCGAGATAGCCGAAGTACCAGTAGCTGAAAAACCACTTCTTAAATTACTCAATAAACAAGTAGTGGTTCATCCAGGTAATCCCGACGTACTTATTCCAGAATCATCAATAATAGTGCCTATTATACCTCCAGTGATTCACCCAGGAATTCCTAAACTTCTTGTTTCAGAAATACCGCAACTTGAAGTACCCGTGCCACCGGTAGCTATTAAGGGAATAGCAGATGTTACTCTCCCTGAAATACCTCATTCGAAGGTACTTATTAAGCCAGTAGTGACCAATCCAGAGATACCTGAGGTGCCAGTTCCAGAAATACCAAATCCCGAAGTACATTTAAACCCGTTTGTAATTCACCCAGAAATACCTGAAGCTCTCTGGCCTGAATTACCCAATCCCGAAACCCCTATTAAGGCAGTAGTTATCAATCCGAATTTACCAGGGATACCAGTCCCAGGAATACCAAAACCAGATATTCCCCTTCCGCCAGTCATAATTCATCCAGAAATTCCTGAAGTTTCAATTCCTAAAATTCCCATTCCAGAGCTACCAAATAAAGCGATAGTGACTAATCCTGAGATCCCCGTGGTGCCTGTTCCAGTAATACCTCATCCAGGGGTGCCCGTGCCGCCCAGTGTTATTCACTCAGAGATACCAGAAGTGCCAGTTCCTGAAATACCGCACACAGAGGTACCCGTACCGCCTGTAGTTATTCATCCAGAAATACCGCTAATTCCTCTTCCAGAAATACCACATCCAGAGGTGCCCGTAGCACCAGTAGCTATTCACCCGGAAATTCCACAGGTGCATAATCCTGAAGTACCTCATCCACAGGTGCCGATCCCCCCAGTCGTTATTCATCCTGATATTACAAAAGTCCCTATTCCTGAAATACCGCATCCGGCGCTACCAGTAGAGCCAGTAGTAATTAATCCAAAAATACCAAAAATACCTCTTCCGGAAATACCCCTCCCAGACAATCCGGTTTCGCCAGTAGTTACTCATCCTAATATTCCAAAAGTTCCTATTCCTGAAATACCGCATCCAGAAGTACCAGTACCGCCAGTAGTAATTAATCCAGAAATACCAAAAGTACCTCTATCAGAAATACCCCACCCACAAGTTCCGGTTCCGCCAGTAGTTATTCATCCTGAGATTCCAGATGTTCCTATTCCTGAAATACCGCATCCGGAAGTACCAGTACCGCCAGTAGTGATTAATCCAGAAATACCAAAAGTACCTCTCCCAGAAATACCCCACCCACAAAATCCGGTTCCGCCAGTAGTTATTCATCCTGAGATTCCAGATGTTCCTATTCCTGAAATACCGCATCCGGAGCTACCAGTGCCACCAGTAGTAATTAATCCAAAAATACCAAAGGTACCTCTTCCAAATTTACCCCACCCAGAAGTACCGGTTTCACCTATAGTTATTCATCCTGAGATTCCAGAAGTTCCTATTCCTGGAATACCACATCCAGAGGTACCAGTACCACCAGTAGTAATTACTCCAGAAATACCAAAGGTACCTCTTCCAAAAATACCCCACCCACAAGCACCGGTTCCACCTGTAATTATTCATCCTGAGGTTCCAGAAGTTCCAATTCCTGAAATACCACATCCAGAGGTACCAGTACCGCCAGTGGTTATTACTCCAAAAATACCAAAGGTATCTCTTCCAAAAATACCCCACCCAGAGGCACCGGTTCCACCTGTAGTTATTCATCCTGGGGTTCCAGAAGTTCCAATTCCTGAAATTCTACATCCGGAGCTACCAGTGCCGCCAGTAGTAATTACTCCTAAAATACCAAAGGTACCTCTTCCGGAAATACCCCACCCAGAAGTTCCGGTTCCGCCAGTAGTTATTCATCCTGAGATTCCAGAAGTTCCTATTCCCGAAATACCGCATCCTGAGCTACCGGTACCACCAGTAGTAATTACTCCTGAAATACCAAAGGTACATCTTCCGGAAATACCCCACCCAGAAGTTCCAGTTCCGCCAGTAGTTATTCATCCTGAGATTCCAGAAGTTCCTATTCCCGAAATACCGCATCCTGAGCTACCAGTAGCGCCAGTAGTAATTACTCCTGAAATACCAAAGGTACCTCTTCCGGAAATACCCCACCCAGAAATTCCAGCTCCACCAGTAGTTATTCACCCTGAGATTCCAGAAGTACCTATTCCTGAAATACCGCACCCGGAGCTACCAGTGCCGCCAGTAGTAATTACTCCTAAAATACCAAAGATACCTCTTCCGGAAATACCCCACCCAGAAATTCCGGTTCCGCCAGTAGTTATTCATCCAGAGATTCCGGTAGTTCCTATTCCCGAAATACCGCATACTGAGCTACCAGTAGCGCCAGTAGTAATTACTCCTGAAATACCAAAGGTACCTCTTCCGGAAATACCCCACCCAGAAATTCCAGCTCCACCAGTAGTTATTCACCCTGAGATTCCAGAAGTTCCTATTCCTGAAATACCGCACCCGGAGCTACCAGTGCCGCCAGTAGTAATTACTCCTAAAATACCAAAGGTACCTCTTCCGGAAATACCCCACCCAGAAGTTCCTGTTCCGCCAGTAGTTATTCATCCAGAGATTCCGGTAGTTCCTATTCCCGAAATACCGCATCCTGAGCTACCAATAGCACCAGTAGTAATTACTCCTGAAATACCAAAAGTACCTCTTCCGGAAATACCCCACCCAAAAATTCCGGTTCCGCCAGTAGTTATTCATCCAGAGATTCCGGTAGTGCCTATTCCCGAAATACCGCATCCTGCGCTACCAGTAGCACCAGTGGTAATTACTCCTGAAATACCAAAGGTACCTCTTCCGGAAATACCCCACCCAGAAGTTCCTGTTCCGCCAGTAGTTATTCATCCAGAGATTCCGGTAGTTCCTATTCCCGATATACCGCATCCTGAGCTACCAGTAGCACCAGTAGTAATTACTCCTGAAATACCAAAAGTACCTCTTCCGGAAATACCCCACCCAAAAATTCCGGTTCCGCCAGTAGTTATTCATCCAGAGATTCCGGTAGTACCTATTCCCGAAATACCGCATCCTGAGCTACCAGTAGCACCAGTAGTAATTACTCCTGAAATACCAAAGGTACCTCTTCCGGAAATACCCCACCCAGAAGTTCCTGTTCCGCCAGTAGTTATTCATCCAGAGATTCCGGTAGTTCCTATTCCCGAAATACCGCATCCTGCGCTACCAGTAGCACCAGTAGTAATTACTCCTGAAATACCAAAAGTACCTCTTCCGGAAATACCCCACCCAGAAATTCCGGTTCCGCCAGTAGTTATTCATCCAGAGATTCCGGTAGTTCCTATTCCCGAAATACCGCATCCTGAGCTACCAGTAGCACCAGTAGTAATTACTCCTGAAATACCAAAGGTACCTCTTCCGGAAATACCCCACCCAGAAATTCCAGCTACACCAGTAGTTATTCACCCTGAAATTCCAGAAGTTCCTATTCCTGAAATACCGCACCCGGAGCTACCAGTGCCGCCAGTAGTAATTACTCCTAAAATACCAAAGATACCTCTTCCGCAAATACCCCACCCAGAAGTTCCTATTCCGCCAGTAGTTATTCATCCTGAGATTCCAGATGTTCCTATTCCTGAAATACCGCATCCAGAGATGCCAGTACCGCCAGTAGTAATTACTCCAGAAATACCAAAGGTACCTCTTCCGGAAATACCCCACCCAGAAGTTCCAGTTCCGCCAGTAGTTATTCATCCTGAGATTCCAGAAGTTCCTATTCCTGAAATACCGCATCCGGAGCATCCAAGGCCGCCAGTAGTAATTACCCCAGAAATTCCAAAGGTACCTCTTCCGGAAATACCCCACCCAGAAATTCCAGCTACACCAGTAGTTATTCACCCTGAAATTCCAGAAGTTCCTATTCCTGAAATACCGCACCCGGAGCTACCAGTACCGCCAGTAGTAATTAATCCAGAAATACCAAAAGTACCTCTCCCAGAAATACCCCACCCACAAGTTCCGGTTCCGCCAGTAGTTATTCATCCTGAGATTCCAGATGTTCCTATTCCTGAAATACCGCATCCAGAAGTACCAATACCGCCAGTAGTAATTAATCCAGAAATACCAAAGGTACCTCTCCCAGAGATACCCCATCCAGAAGTTCCGGTTCCGCCAGTAGTTATTCATCCTGAGGTTCCAGAAGTTCCAATTCCTGAAATACCACATCCGGAGCTACCAGTGCCGCCAGTAGTAATTACTCCAGGAAAACCAAAGGTACCTCTTCCGGAAATACCCCACCCAGAAGTTCCGGTTCCGCCAGTGGTTATTCATCCTGAGATTCCAGTAGTTCCTATTCCCGAAATACCGCATTCTGAGCTACCAGTAGCGCCAGTAGTAATTACTCCTGAAATACCAAAGGTACCTCTTCCGGAAATACCCCACCCAGAAGTTCCACCTACACCAGTAGTTATTCATCCTGAGATTCTAGAAGTTCCTATTCCTGCAATACCGCAACCGGAGATACCAGTGCCACCAGTAGTAATTACTCCAGGAATACCAAAGATACCTCCTCCGGAAATACCTCATCCAGAAATTCCGGTTCCCCCAGTAGTTATTCAGCCGGAGATTCCAGAAGTTCCTATTCCTAAAATACCGCGCCCGGAGATACCAGTGCCGCCAGTAGTAATTACTCCAGGAAAACCAAAAGTACCTCTTCCGGAAATACCCCACCCAGGAGTTCCGGTTTCGCCAGTAGTTATTGATCCTGAGATTCCAGAAATTCCCATTCCTGAAATACCGCACCCGGAGCTACCAGTGCCGCCAGTAGTAATTACTCCAGGAAAACCAAAGGTACCTCTTCCGGATATACCCCACCCAGAAGTGCCGGTTCCGCCAGTAGTTATTCAACCGGAGATTCCAGATGTTCCTGTTCCACAAATAGCACATCCAGGTGTACCGAAAACTCCGGTGGTTATTCAACCTGAGATTCCAAAGGTACCTCTTGCTGAAACCCCTGTTCCAAAAGTGCCTGTACCACCTGTAGTTATTCACCCAGATATACCAAATACTCCTGTTCCAAAAATACCACATCCAGATGTACCATTACCACCAGTGGTTATTGACTCTGAGCTTCCAAACGTACCTGTTCCTGAAGAACCACTTCCAGATGTGCCGATATCGCCAGTTGTTATTCACCCAGAGATACCAAAAATTCCAGAAATACTACATCCAGAGGTACCAAATCCTATAATACCAAATCCAAAAGTACCTCTGCCCCCGGTTGTGGTTCAACCAGGAGCACCTGATGCACCAAAAGTACCTCTGCCGTCAGTAATTGTTCATCCAGGCGTTCCCGATGTTCCAGTTCGAGACGTATTGTTGCCACAAAAAGCTGTAGTGGTTAAGGGAGAAGTGTCGTCGCCTGGTCCCGAAGTGCCAGTGTCTCCAGTAGTAGTACATCCAGGCTATCCGAAAGTACCGTACAAACTGCAACTTGATAATCCTTTAGCTCAGGATGGGCCGCTCCTGGATATATGGGGTCATCAAGGGTCACCAAAGCCGCCACTTATTAAGGTTGGAGTATCATCACCGGTTACCCCACTTCCGATTCTGCCTCTCCCCGTTACTCCCTCCCTTCGCTATATCCCTGGTATTAAATAACGCCTGATGACCAATATCATTTAAATAGTCGTAAAGTAAAGAAAGAATAATATTGTAATTATGATTGTTTTGTTAAATTATACATAAATAATTAATCATATTTTGGATTATTATTTATTTCTAGCTACAGGAGAGTGTTGTCAACTACAACGGTTGAACCCGCCACCCCAGTAAGGTATCATGATATTACCATTTCTCTCACCATGGACTGAAATGTAGGAACTGTGAGACACCTGGCCTTCGAGAGTCGAACTCTTTACCGCGTGGCATGGAGTGCTTTAATAAGAAGGTAGCCTCGCGCCCTCGCTACCAGTTATGACCGGATGTCTCCGTCCTCCCAACTAGCCATAGATCCAAAGTGGTTTGCACGGCCTCTATGTAAGCGGTAATATAATTCGAATTTTACGTGGACCGTGGCATCCTTTGACCGCCTGTTCGGGGATCGGGTAGCCGACCGGTCGTTTTAAGAGCGGATAGCATTAGGTCAAAAACCACCCTCGTTTCATATGAGACCGTATGTCGTTTCCAGACTCCCCGGATATTAACCTTATTGCCCAGTCGATTCGCTGACACCCCACGATGTGCAAACCACCCAGATGCGCCCGAAGAACATCACCTATAGGAAACTTACCCACCTACTCAGTGGCAGGGTAAAAAAAGAGTCCTTAACAGGCTCGAATTCTTCGTGGAGACTACTGGATGGGTGCTGACCCATGAGTTAAGCCGACCCGAAACGAGGCGAGTCATAGTCGCCCTGCTGCACGAGATCCATTAGCATATTCATAGGTACACTTGGAGGTGTCGACTACGACGGGCGAACCCGTCACCTCATGAAGTCCTAACAATATTGATCGTTCTGTCTCCCGCTAGGTAGGCGTAAAAGAGTTAGGGACAGAACCCACTCTCCCGTAAGAAGCTAACGCCTTACCGCGAAACACCGGGGTGTCCACCCAGTGTTCCAACCTCGCGCCCTTACTTGCAGTTTCGCCCAGATTCCTCCGGCCTCCCGACTGGTTACTGTCGTAGCGGTGATTCGGTGTCGACCGAATCTATCGCGGACCATGGCGTCCATGCCGTGCATGGCTGTTCCCCCGGTAACGGCTAGCGGATTGGTCGTTTGAAGAGCGGTTGCCGTAAGGTTAACGACCACCCTCGATTCATAGGAAATAAAGACGTTTCCAGACTTCCCCGGTTATCAATCGATTAGAATTCAAAGTCGATTGGCTGACGCCGCACGGTGCGCAGACCGTCTAGGAGCGCTCGAAGGACTATCGCCAGGGGAACTGGTCCGCAGACACAGAGTTCTACCCGGGTTCGCATTTCTGCGTGGAGGCTACCGGATGGGTGCTGACATGCGAGTTGGGCCGACCATAACACATGGGCCATAATGGCTCAACGGCACTGCGCCCAAGTACATCAATTATATAATGATTATATAAATGTATATTTCTCCGATTACCACAAATCTATACTAATATTATAAAGAGGTAAAGTTTGTGATGTTGTAGGAAGTAATCTCTAGATCTACTGAACCGATTTTGAAAATTCTTTACTAATAGAAAGCCACGTTATTTGTAAGTGTCATAGGCTATGTATTAATCCGAAAAATGAAAAGACTTTTTCGTGGTAGTCGGATTTGCAAAGTAAGTCGGAGAATAAGCGGTCGAACGAAAGCGTTTCTAACTAACGCTGCCTTAACAATGAGAGATATATGATTAAGTACTACAGAAAAGTTGTACGGCTTGATAATGCCTACAAAAAAGTCAGCGACAGCATATGTCTAAATTTTATATTTAAGTCAGTACTGCATAAATGGTTAAAGAGATAAGACACTCACAAATAAGACGCAAGAAGACACAAACAAATCATGGTAATCTAGTCGAATTGGCATGCAAATACATACATACATATGCAGTAAAAATATTACCCCCTCTTTTGGCGGTCAGGAAATAAATCATAGCACTCAGTACTAACCAAACCACACATAATTTCATCACAAGTAAAAAGTTTTACCGCCCAACGAAGTGGGCACGGGTCAGCTAGTTATATAATATGTTTGTATATAAGTTTGTAAGTTTGTATGTAGGGACTGATCTCCGGAACTACTAGTCCCATTTAAAAAAAAAACACTAATGGAAAGATCCATTATCCACGCGTGATATAGGCTATATTTTATTATGGTAAATATTGTGGTTTTCAATACGAAATCACGATATTAGTAAAACAAGTCGGAGAAATTGACCTAGTGAGTTAGAGAAAATGACCGTGCGCTAACGAAACGGTTTGATATATGTGAAAATAATATATGACAAAATCATCGGCCTTAAAAGGATCTATAAAAAAAACGGCGACAGCATATACCTAACTTCTACATTGAGCTACAATAACTATGTGTTTAACCTGCGGGGCCGTGTTAGGGACCTGGAAGAGAAATGCCAGATACATTTCGTCCGTCGAAAACTCTATTACAAGTAACCCCAAAAAGTTTTGGTCTTATCTTAAAGGCAAAACCAAATCCAACTCAATGCCTAATAGCATGTCCTTAGGGACCAGTATATTTACCACAGGCGAGCTGATTTGTAATGCCTTCTCTGATTTCTTTTTAAATAATTTTCTCTCTAGTACTGTTGTTGCACAAGATGATACCGGTGGTTTCTCGCCTACCGACACATCTGCCACTTATATATCTAAAGTGTATGTTGACGTCAGCGAAGTGGAACAGTTACTTTTAAAATTGGACCCGTCTAAGTCCGCTGGGCCTGACAACCTACCAGCTGTCTTTCTCATAGGCTGCGCTAAAACAATCGCTATCCCTATTTCATTAATCTTTCGGAGATCTTTAGATGATGGGATCGTTCCAATTATCTGGAAAAATGCTTTTATTACGCCTGTGCATAAAAAAGGTCCTAAACATAACATTGATAATTATCGCCCCATTTCCAAACTGTGTATAGTGTCAAAAGTCTTCGAAAAAATTATATATGATCAAGTATATTTTGCGCTCAAACAGTCGTTTAATACTACTCAACATGGCTTCCTGAAAGGTCGATCGACAGTTTCTAATCTTGTCCTTCTAAATACAGCTCTTACAGATGCCATGAATAAAGGTCACCAAGTTGACGTGGTCTATACTGACTATAGCAAGGCCTTTGATCGGATTCAGCACAGCTTACTTTTAAGCAAATTGGAGAAGACTGGCATCTGTGGCAATCTTCTCAGATGGTTTGCGTCTTATATCCATAATCGCTCGCAGGCTGTAGTTATTAATAATTACACATCCAGTTGGGTCCCCATCCCAAGTGGTGTTCCTCAAGGATCTTTACTAGGTCCTTTGCTTTTTATCATTTTTATCAACGATATTGACAGGTGTTTCCGTTATTCTCACCTTCTTAGCTTCGCCGATGATATGAAGATTTTCAAGACGATTCTATCTCCTGCCGACACTCTACTACTTCAAGCCGACCTTGAACGCCTCGAGCGCTATTGTACCCGGAACCACTTAGATTTAAATCCATCCAAATGTAGTGTGGTCACTTTTACTCGAAAGCGAAATATTGTATTACACGACTATGTCCTAAAAGGTACCAAGTTACAAAGGGACTCTATCATTCGTGACCTCGGTGTGTACCACGACTCCAAGCTGCTCTTCGACACTCATGTAGACAAAATAGTTAAAAAGGCTTCCAGAGCTCTTGGATTCGTTATGCGCAGTACCAAAGATTTCAAATCCATTAAAACTCTTAAAGTGATTGGATATATAATAAAGTCTTCCAAGTTTCAACATTACGTGGCTGATGTACCCTGGGTTGGCTCCCAACGAGGGAACTCCTCAACGGTCAACAGCAGAAACCCAAAATTTTGTATAAGCATTCAATTATGATAGCCCCTTCCATGTTTCACCATGACATGCCTGATGTGCCTTGGGTTGGCTTCCGATGAGGAAACTCCTCAACGGTCAACAGCCGAGACCCAACATTTTGTATACGCATTCAATTATGATAGCCCCTTTCGTGTTCCACCATGGCATGGCTGATGAACCATGGCTTGGCTCGCGATGAGGAAACTCCTAAGCGATCAACAGTAGAGACCCAAAATTTTGTATACGCATTCAATTATTATAGCCCCTTCCAAGTTCCATTATAACATGGTTGATGTATCCTGGGTTGGCTCCCGATGAGGGAGCCAACAAGGTTAGAGTTTTTGTCAAGACAAATCAAACGAGCCCAAACATGACAGGTTTATCGTGTAGTTTTGGAGTTTCTATGGCCACCTTCCGTCTCCATTATCGGACCCTGGGCATCACACCAGGTTATGGTTTTTGTCAAGACAAATCAAACGAACCTAATAACGCCTTTTTTAATTCTGAGATTCTAAGGAACACTTTTATGAAGTTTTACCTAAATCGGTTCAGCAGTTTTTTAAGCTAAATCACAACAAACATACAGAAAGACATACTGCCCTCAAGAATTGTATATAGTAGTATAGATGAGTAACTTAACAATCAATCATTCTTACCTTTGGTGGCACTCACGACTGACAGTACTGCGACAAGTGCTTAGATTATTGTTAAAGCGTGCGTCTGTGTGAGTGCGTTCGTTTCGATCGTTTGTACGTAGTTTCCATACTGTCACAGCGGTCAGCGCGCGTCCAGTAGAACTATATTATTCAGTCTTATTTGAGAGGCCCAGTACGACAGACATCTCTCTAGAGTCTGCCACGCTGTTCTCACGTATATTCTCCGGGAATGTTAATTTCAATAACGGAATCTTCTCGGAATCTTCTCGAAAAATTCAAATATATCGATCACACCAATATAAAACTTAGCCTAATTGTAAACATTAATCATAAGAACTCTTGTGTTAAAAGCGGAATTATAAAAAGTAACTTGCAACCGATTTGTTTTCTTTGAGAAGTGTCTGGTTAATCCGTTAAGTAGTAAAATCAGTGGTTTAGGGCGCTAGTCCGAGATCATCTTTCATCGTTAGATCCGAGCTCTATCAGCCGGATGACGACGACGATACACAGGAGTAATAAAATCAGTGGCTCAGGGCATCAGTCTGAGATCATCTTTCATCGTTAGATCCGAGCTCCATCAGCCGGATGACGACGACGACATCGATACAGTCATATACACAGGAGTAATAAAATCAGTGGCTCAGGGCGTCAGTCCGAGATCATCTTTCATCGTTAGATCCGAGCTCCATCAGCCGGATGACGACGACGAGATCGATACAGTCATATACACAGGATACAGTCGACGATACAGTCAGCCAACTTGGCGGGGATATTGAAAAAGTCGAGGAATAACACCAGGTATAGAAACAACCGCATTGTCGTAAAAAGTTACCGTTATTTATGTTAATCAATAAACATTTTTTTATTTCTTTTTAGTAAATTTTGGACGATTTCGTAGATGATTTGGCTGATTCCTTTGGCCCTGGTCTCTCAAAGAGGAGAAAATAACATTAACAAAAAAATGTTTTATATAAATGCGAGTATGTTTAAATAAATTTTGTATGTCAATGTTAGTCGTTTGGTTGTGAACATTGACTTCCCTCCACCCATCCCACCCTTCTCCCTCCTCTCCCACCTCCTTCAAAATGTCAAATTTAATAAATATTTACTTCACCGACTCATGCTCGACGGGTTATTGAAGATATGAAGACAGTTGTTTATAATGAAACATGAAAATTAGCATAAAATTTGGAAGTTTGGAAATTTGCCAAATTTTGAAAAGCTGGGTATCGGAAACTATCAGTCATACCAAGCCTATTCTAGTCTCAAATTGTAGAAAATTTAATATAGATAAAAAATACACTTAACAGTATTTTTCAGAAACGAGCTCCTTTATGGTCAAAATAGGAAGAAACCGAAAAGAGTGCGATTTTTTTGCAGTTTTTGAGATATTCAAAAGTGTTCCGGAGGGCTACCATGTGAAAACATGAGTTTTGCTTCTCAGGCACATCCCATACAAAAAAAAAACGAAACTAACTACCCTCATTTGATGTAACTTATGATGTACTATGTTACTGGACTATAAGCCTGAAAGCTGATAAATGCCGTAAAATCAACTTCACACAAAAGTTGTGCATATTAGCGTTGTTGTACAAGTAGCATATTAGAGTTGTTAACTACCACGGGTAAACCCGCCACCCCAGGAATGTATAACGATATTAGATCATTATTTCAACGGTGGGATGAAAGCATAGACTTGAGGAAATCACAGTTTACCGTCTAGATCAGCTATTTCACTTTGAATTGTGTCTTACAAATCGTTTAAAAGGTGCCGTCATGAATCGACATTTCCCATTTAAATATATGTTGATTTGCTTCCCAGGTACATACGGAAGAGAGGAAATATGATGCCATAAATGATCAATACCATTTTTCATTTTGAAATATGCCTCGAAATAAAAAAACCCCTATGAATTTCTTTTTATTTAATTTAAACTCCGATAACCATAAACAAACCTGGGACCTCCAAAAAATGGCCTTGTTAAATAGATCCTACTGTACAGACCATTTCTATGATATTTAGGATATCTGTAATATGGCTTGATTTGATAATAACTGCCTGTATATCCAGGATAATAATTGCTTGTATATCCAACAGTCACAGATTTCTTAGTATACACCGTATCATTACTGGTTTCAATAATCTTAGTAGGCATATCTTCAACAATCTTAGTAGGCGTATCTTCAATAACCTTAGTAGGCATATCTTCAACAATCTTAGTAGGCATATCTTCAATAATTTTAGTAGGCATATCTTCAATAATCTTAGTAGGCATATCTTCAACAATCTTAGTAGGCATATCTTCAATAATCTTAGTAGGCATATCTTCAATAATCTTAGTAGGCATATCTTCAACATTCTCAGTAGGCATATCTTCAATAATCTTAGTAGGCATATCTTCAATATTCTTAGTAGGCATACCTTCAATTATCTCAGCAGGCTCTTCATTGTCATTTGTCTGGTATATAGGATGATAAATGTATTTGTCATTCGTATTTTCTTCCTTTGGGTATCCTTTGTCTGGAGGATAGTTATTTTTTATATAATCTTGAATTTCATAAGGCAATAAGTATTTGGCCGATATATTATTTGATAGTATAGGAATTGACGTAGATACTTCGGAAGCAGTAGTTATTTGTGATGATTCTGTAGTTGGATTTGGCTCTGTAGAATTCGATACATCAGATATAACAGCAGTTGTGGCAACAGAAGTCGTCTCATGAGATACTTCTTCTAAAGTAGACATCGATTCTTCAAAACCTACTGTACTCAATTTATTTATAAATGGGCTGGTTTCTGTAGTTATAAAATCAGTATTTGAAGAGGTTATGGACGTTATCAACTCATGTGTAGAAGAAATAGGAGATAATGTTGATTCTAAAGTCTTCGTAGTGACTTCTGGAGAAGTTACGGATGTAAATGAGGTATCAGTATAACCATTAGTTACTGAAGGAGTCAATAACAAACCTGGAGTGAATGTAGGCAAAGTCACATCAGTAAATTCTAAACCAGGAGATGTGGTATGGTTATAGTTAGTAGTAGCAAGTAATGTAGACAATGCACCAGATGTAACTGTCGTCAAATCTGATTCGCTCGGAGAGGTCATATATCGAGTTAGTGGGGTGGTAGCTTCTAGAGTTGATAAAACATGCAAAGTCGACGATGTTGAATCTGTATTTTCAGCTTGCGTTGATAATTCTATGGCATTCGAAGTAAACGCCTTCGTTGTGGTCGTTTCTGTTGCTTCTGTTGTTGAAGCAATTTCTGAAGTGGTGGTAGTTCTTTGTGTAACGGTTTTTATATTCACATCAGGAGCACTGTCTGTGGTCTTTATGTGTATAGTACTTTCTTTAACACTAGACGTAGTGTGTTCTAGAGCAGTAGGAAGTTTTGTGGTCGTTTCTAATGTGGTAGTTTCCAAATATGTTGTAGTCACAGTAGGTTTAATATTGGCTGATTGTGTAGTAGATTCCAAATCAATCATACTAGTGGATTTATCCTCTTGACCTGCCGATGGATTCGCGGTTACTTGAGCTGTAAATTCCCTATCACTTGTCGTGGTGGGTTTATTCACATCTGCTTGAGCTGTTGTGGACTCTACGTCACTGGAAATTGTGGGCCTATTAAAATCTGCTCGAGCTGTTGTCAACTCCCCATTACTGAATGTAGTTGGTTTATTAACGTCTGCTTGAGCCGTTGTAGAGTCAACGTCACTAAATGTAGTTAGCTTATTCACATTTACTTGAGCTGTTGTAGACTCTATGCCACTAGACGTAGTAGGTTTATTCAAATCTGCTTGAGCTGTTGTAGACTCAACGTCACTGAATGTAGTAGATGTATTCACATCTGCTTCAGCTGTTGTAGATTCTAAGTCATTGGACGTAGTGGGTTTATTCACATCCCCCTGAGCTGTTGTAGACTCTACATTACTGAACGTAGTGGGTTTATTCAAAGCTGCTTGAGCTGGTGTAGTAGAGTCTATGCCACTAAATATAGTGGGTTTATTAGCATTTGCTTGATCTGTTTTAGACTTTAAGTCACTGGACGCAGTGGGTTTTAAATTTGTTATTGAAACAGGTCGATTCGCATTTGTTTGTACACGTTCTTTCTTCGGAATTTCTAGTTTCAAAAAATTGTCGAAATCGATCCTCGGCGTTACTACCTCATCGATCAAGTACTGTCTCAGATTAAGTTCCTCCACAGGTTTGTCATTGAATGTTGCTGCAGGCAATTTCATTTTATCGAGTTTGTCAAAGTTTGCAGGATTATTTTTGACTTCGGGTGCTTCTATCACCGTTATAGTATCATTATCTTCCGGCTCAGCTACTTTGTCAGATCTATACTCAACCTTCACGTCTGGGGAATCGACTGTGGGAGTCACTGGAAAATCAACTGCGGGAGTTACTGGAGCATTTACATTGAACGCACTCAAATCGACCTCCTGATTTTTTTGAACTTCTACTTCAGGGACTTTTACTTCAGGAATAACCGGCGATGGTATAAGAAATGGGTTCAAATTTAGTAAACTGGGCTGTTGGGTTGTATGTTGTGCTGCATTATGGATATCATTCAGTTCAGCGTTTAGATTTGGTTTATAGTTTTTATCCAGTTCTATTCTTTCGAAGTCCGTCTCTTCCACGATGTAATTAAGAAAGTCGATATAGTCATTGATAAACTTATTTTTAAGTTTTATTCTAGTTGGTAGGGCATATTGAGGGTGTATTTTGATTACATCTTCGTATTTTATTGTCTTTGATTCTTTCAGAATATTATTGAGTAGGTCTCTTATTATTTTATCGTCAATTTTCGATCCTTCCGGTTGCTTACGAATATTCGGCAGATCTTTCAAATTTAATGTGGACGTGTTATTAAGAACTGCTTCAATATACGCGCTTAAAAGTAGATTGGTACTTTTTAGGTCGACCCTCGATAAGAAAGGTAGTAGTTTGTATATTTTTCTTTTGTCTGTTCTGTCTAATGCTCCGAATGCCGAGTTGAAATAGTGCTTTATCAAGTAGTTCGAATCGTTTGGGTCTGTGTCGAAAGGGAATTCTTTAACTTCATTTTTGCTTCTTTTCGAATCCGCCACTCCTATTATACATAATATTAGAAGCAGAAACAGCGTTTTCATCTCATCTGAAACAATATATCGATATTTAGGTGTGACGTTTTACAGAAAATAACAAAAATGAATAGCGTACGTACCTGATTTTATATTAATGGTTTTATTTCGAGCTACATGCTATCGGTCAAAATAGTCGAAGCAATACTAAAGGTTTAATTACTTTTCAGCAACTATTAAAAACTTGACTATGCACACGATTCACTGATATCACTTTTAATGCGTTTCGGTGCAAAACATTTAGTCCAGGTAAACTAGCGTATTTACATAGTAGTTATCATTGATTTTATAGGGTCTTAGATTGCTTAATGCTGTACTCAGATTTGGGTTTTTCTTTTTCGTCTTCCACTCCTATCGCAGGTTTCACAACATCATAACTAACTTCACTTTAGAAGCTGCTGCTCTGAACAACAAGGTGATACTGCAGCCAAACCAGTCCCGAAGATTTCTTAGCCACGAATGCCGCCTCCTGCCGGCGCTCTCTTCCCAGCGATCTTGCCTTGGATAATGAGCTGGAGTAATTTGTATTTGTCATACTCATGAGGTGACTAAAGTACGACAACTTCCTGTGTTTGATGGTGTTTAAAAGTACCATCTTCTTCTTAGGCCGGCTCAATACTTTAATATTAGTGACTCTGTCATGCCATGATTGTTTTAAGATACGGCGCTATATCCACATTTCGAAAGCCTCCAACCTTTTCGTCGTGTTTTGAGCGATAGTTCATGCTTCTACGCCATATAGTAGGAAAGAGAAAATGTAGCAACGGGTTATAAGCAGACTTAGATCTCTATTAAATAAAACTTTGTTCATTTTGAAAAAAGATGAGCGAGCCATTTCAATGCGGTCATTTATTTCTTGAGCATGGTCCACGTTCTCATTCATTCAAGTTCCCAAATACTTGAACTTACTGACCTTTTCCACCAATGCTGTCCCTACAAGTAGTTGGTTTTTGCAACATTGATACTCAGGCCCATTACTTGCTTCGCTAACATTATCAAAGAGTCCGTGTAGTGATGACAAACTGTCAGAGATCAGTTCTGTGTCGTCAGCGTCCCGTATATTGCTAACCATTCATTGTATCGTTTATTGGTATTATTCATAATAATGTCCGTGTGACAGCTATCTGTCAATTTCCAGAAAATCTCTTCTGCATATATATTAAATAAAAGTGGAGACAATATATAGCCTTGTCACACCCCTCTTTGTATTTTAGTTGTTACAGTGGTTTTGTTTTCCACTCTAACTGCAGCATGTTGATCCCAATACAAATTCTTGTTAATTCTGTTGTCACTCGAGTCTAAGCCTTTTGATTACAAGATCTTTCAATTTTGTGTGTTGAATTTTGTCAAAGGCTTTCTCGTAATCGATGAAGCAGATGTGTAAATCGCGATTCATATCCATGCATCTTTCACTTAGCACTCGAGTACAAAAGAGAGCGTCCCTAGTGCTTAAACCATTTCGGAATCCAAATTGCGTATCACCAAGATCTTCTTCACATTTTCGGTAAATTCTACCACGGATTACTTTAAGGAAGATCTATAAGATATGGCTCATCAAGCTTATTGTTCGGTAGTTACTGCATGCTTTTCAAGTATACTCTCCTTCGGGATGGTAATAAAAGTCGAGTTAAGCCTTTGTTCTGGTATAATGCCGGTTTCATATATTTGGTTAAAAATCTTTACGAGTAGGTCTAAATCTTTGTCTTCAATAAGTTTATCGAGTTCAGTTATAATCTTATCGCGCCCTGGCGCTTTACCAGTTTTAGCATTCCGGGCAGCAGCAATCACTTAAATTTTGTGAATAACTGGACCAGACTCATTTTCTATATTTAAATTAAAATCTTCGGGCCTGGAATGGTGAAATAATTCCTCAATATATTTAGTCCAAACCAACATTTTCTGCTTTATATCCAGCACAAGTTGATTGTTATGCACAAGGACAGGTGTTTCTGTCTCCCTCTGCGTACCGGTCATTTCCTTAACTTTTTTGTGAACGGAAAAGCGGTTGTGTTTTGTGTCATCGCTGTTTCTATTTCTGAACATTGACCTGTCCACCTGTTCTTCGACTTATTCATTTCAAGGTGCACAATGTCATGAAGTTCTTTGCACTTAGCGTTATCTACACATTTCCACTTTCTCCGCTCTAAAAGTTTTAAAATACGATCTGTCATCCACAACTTTCTACGAAACGATAAAAAAATAAAATACCAAACGGAGCTGCCATGGAATTCACCGACCAAAAATCGGGCCCATCATTTATAATTATTACACTTCTGGGAGGTGAAGGGTGGATTCCGGACTTACGACCGGCGGTGGTAGGTTTAGGACAGCTGTCTTGCCACATGTGAGCGTTCACCTTACCACCCATTCACTCCCCCTTCGAAGCCATAGAATTTGAGATGCAGAAATCGCGGTTTTAGATATTTTTTTCTAGAAAGGAGTTGATTATTTTCCTGGAGAGACCAAGATCTTTAAAAAGGTGAAACAAAGATTTAGCTGGCAGGCCACGAGCGCCTACTTCCACCGCGTGAAGGTGAACAGTGAAGCCGTTCCGGGTGACGGCATTTGCGAGGTCATGGTATTTATTTAATTTGTACTCGTGGTCTTTTGGGATATTTGATTCCCATGGAACAGTTAATTCTACGATAAGGACTATCTTCCGAGATAGAGAGTAAAGAGTTATATCTGGACGCAGGGCTGTGCATCCGAGACTTTCAGGGAATTTATACTGCTTAGAGACCAAATCGACCTCCATAATCCAATCTGAAGCTTTCTCAATTATTGAGAAAGGTTTTGCAGTGAGATGTTTTTTGCCTTTAGAGCCAACCCGCACAAACTGTATTGGGGGTTTGGAGGATACTGTCAAACCCTTGTTGGCACGAGCCATTGAGAGGCTAAGTACCTCGCGAATAACAGCAAGGACGTTGTCGTGGCGGTAAGTGTACCGTCCTTGATCCAAGGCCACCTTGCAGCCAGCTAGAATATGTCCAGCTATGCAAGGGGTGTTGCTACAAAGGGGACATGAACTATCCTCGGCATAGCTCCAACGAGCGAGGTTACTTGGGTCTGGAAGAGTATGCTGAAAGGCATTTAAATAAAATTTGGTCCAGTCATACAACATTATTTTCCAGTGCATTGGAGGAGGATTGCAAAAGTCTCCAATTGTTGTCCAATCATTCTGGCATTGAAGGCCAATAGCGTGAGCCATACTATTGCTGTCGTAATCTCCCCGCAAGAGAGACTTCTTCAAGTCCACATCGCTCATGGTGGTTGTACTGCCATACCCCAGACCAATGCCATTCTGGCTGATTCCAGTAAGGAACTTTTTGTGGAAGTCAACGCGGGCTTGTAGATCATTTGACTCACTACGTCCACTTACTACGTGCTTCGATATTGCCGGATCCTTGGAATTGCTTAGAATCGAATTTTTGGTTATACTGGAGTTGGCGTAGAGCAGAGAGGGCAGTTTTAGAGCTAGCACAAAATTGTGTTTGGACCTGAAGAGAGTCGAGGGGTCAGCTGGTTTGGCTAAGGACAACCAGGATTTTAAACTAGCTGTCACCAGTGCATCCAGACGAGACAGCTGGGTTTTGGTGAAATCGTAAATAAGAAAGGGCCATCACAAATGTGAAGTTAGATAGTTGTCATAGATCCAAGCCTTACGAGGGCCAGAAATTAGCAATGCATCTATCTTTTCCAGGCAACTACTGAAATATTCTATAACATGATCGCCAGATCGCCAAGATTTGGTCTAGGATCTTGGTTCTAGGATTTTACTACGAAACGCGACGTGTAGCCAGTACCTACGGATAATTATTTTTTTTAATCTTCTCTTTTGTCAAATATGGCGGCTTTCGTGGTACTACAGTAGGGCAGCGCACTTTAAATAGCGCTCTAAATACACCTACGCGGTGTCTAATCTCGAAATTAAATAATAATATAACAACAAACGAATTTTAAAGTCATAGCTTATTTTATTATCATTACATAAAGACGTCACTTTTACTTTTCTGGCGAGGAAAGTATTGTGGACGCACTTCTGTGTCTGTGTGTATTCCTCCACTTTAGTGCCTAAACGCTTCATTCGATTGAGCTGAAATTTTGCATGCAGACATAATTCGGTCATGGTGAGAGTTGAAAAGATTGTAGTTAAAGAGACATCTGTAAACCAGTGGAAATTCGGTAGTCAGATGCTTTGTCGGACCGAAATCACGTTGTGAAATGTTATTATAGATGGCGAAATCGTTTGCTATTAGTTTCGAAGGACTGTAATGTTTGGGGTTCGACATATTTAGATTCTATAAAATCGTACGTAGAACGATAGGCCCCAACATTGCCGGCGAAATGTCGTCGACATAATTCGCCGTACTTTAAACGTCCCTATTCGGTGACGGCGGTCGCTAGCGCAGACCGGAGAGAATCTCGTACTGACTTGTCCCGCATATCTCCTACGAGAAGTGGCTCCCTTCCTTTGGCAGGGTTTTTTCTTGTTATCTAATTGGCTTGGATTATCGCCTCCACTATCAACTGTAACATCAATTGAGAATTCGCCGCCGCAAAGACTATCTACGCGCGACGGCGATTGAAGTCAACCACGTGTTCGCCCTTGACGGATGTACCACACTTATATAGTTCTGAGGACGAAAGTATCTGCCCGACATAGCAGCAAAGCAGCTAGAGTTTCGACCAGCAGGCTGATGCAGCACGTGTACGCCGCGGATTCAATCAAGGTACAAGCACTCCGATTATGTAAGGTCTAGGCAACTCTTTAGTTTTCCTCGAGTGTTCCGAATTCGATATAATAGAGGGGTGTAAAACGTAGCAGGGGCGTAAGGTTCGAAATACCCTGAAGCTAAGGACCCGGTAATAAACCGGATAGTGAAACTAATTTCGATTAATCATAGTAAAAATAATTAATTAAAAAAACATTTCAAAATTAAAAATAAACCAAAAGGCTAAAATAATTAAAGGTTAATAGCAAATTATCTGCCGCGTGTCGCGCGGCGAAAAAGGTTCAAAGTACATCAGTGGTCGTGTCAATTATCAAGCGTGTCGATTAACTAGTGTATCTAAGTAAATAAATTGTGCTAATTAAAATGTCAATGTTAATAAACTAAAAATAGTAGTCACTGTAGAAACCTTAAAAATCAACATAGTATAATTTAATTTTTGTATCGGTCATTATCATCGCCATCCGCGAGATAAACGAGAGTGTTAATGCTGTAAAGTGATATTATAAAGTTTAAGAGAAGGAGTCTGGAAGGCGTTTGTGGGAAACATTATAAAATTAACCTTGAACCCGCATAGAGGGAAATAAATCTTTAGTTTCGAAATACAGTCTTTCTCATTTGAACGGGAAGAAGTGCGACTCCTCACAGGTACAGAACACGCCAAGTCGGCCACCAGCGCGTATTTTAATACCAGCTATTCACCACCCACCCCTTCCGCTGAGCGAACCGGATAGCTGAGCTGGTGGCCTAGGACTTAGGCAGCGGCACTGGAGGGTTTCCTCAGTGTCTGCACAGGGGAAAAGGACTGGGGACGTGCGAGAGGTAGGGAAACCTCTCGAGAGGACCTGGGTATGGCGCCCGCTCGTCCTTAGGACGGGACTCTATGACATTGCCTAATGCATAGAGAATGCTTTAACAATGCCGAGTTTCATCCAGCAAACATACAGAACTATCATCACGTCTACAAGGCGAATTATCCGAACAATCCAAACTATCACACTCACAGCAATACGAACTATTATAATCCAAATAGTCCGAGTCATCACACATCAAATCAGCCGATTAATCAAAATTCAAACGTACCACGGGCAATCCAGGGACCGGCATACGAAGGACCTGCAAAACAGTATAGACATGCACCGAATTACGAGGGATACATGATGGCCTGTAAGAAATGTGGAAAAAATGGACATACTCACGAGACGTGCAGAAGATACACAAATAAGTGGTGTTTTGGGTGCGGCACGCCGGATCTGACACTAGCAACTTGCCAGCGATGCAGAGAAAGTCGGAGACTACCAAATAACGCAAATAATGCAAAAAACGGAGTGACCCACGACAGCACGCCACAGGTCGGCAGATCGTGGAGAAGCTAACCTGCTCTCTAATACGGACAGATAACGACACAAGACCATTCACGACATTCAGCATAGAAGGGGAGGCATACATAGGATTAGTGGATACGGGATGTGGTATTTGCATAATGGGTAATAACATACACTTGAACCTCATAAAAAAAGGATATAAATTGGCAGAATGCAACATAGAACTCACAACAGCTGATGGAAAGGAACAATCGACTCTCGGGACCATAATCGTGCCAGTACTCCACAAAGGAAAAAAGGTAGAAGTGGAATTCATCGTATGTCCGTCAATAAAAAACAACTTCATCTTAGGAATTAGTTTTATGAAAGCTTTCGGGCTAACATTAAAATTCGGGAAGAAAATAGAAGTATTTAATATTGAAAAAAGGACAAAGGAGATAGGCCACATAGTACCGGCAAAGGAGCTAACAGACGCACAGGCGGGACAATTGGAGGAAGTGAAAAAAGCATTTAAAGAAATATCATTCGAAGAAAAGGGCCTAGGAAGAACACATTTGACCGAGCACAGAATCGTAACTGATGGACCAGCGATCCGGCAGAAACCAAGATATGAAGCGCCTGCGAAGCAACGCCTTATCGAAACAGAATTGGATGAGATGCTAAGGTTAGGTGTCGTATCGCCGGCCAGATCGAGTTGGTGTCACCCTCTCGTAGTGGTCACAAAGAAGGACGGGACACCGAGAGTATGCTTAGATTCTAGGAAGCTAAATGAAGTTACTTTGAAGGATCGGTATCCTATGGCCAACTCTCAAAGGATTTTGGACAGTTTGGGCAACGCGAAGTACCTTAGCTCAGTGGACCTCAGTAAGGCATACTGGCAAATACCCCTGGAACCTTCGTCAAAACTGAAGACAGCTTTTGCGGTACCGGGCAGAGGACTATTTGTTTTTGAAAGGACACCATTTGGCGTATGTAACGCATCTTCAGAGCTAAATCGTTTAATGGACTACATATTTGGCCCAGAATTCGACGGGAAAGTTTTTACGTACGCTGATGATCTAATTGTCGCCTCTGGAAACTTTCAAGAACACGTACAGATGCTCTATAGGGTGCAAGAACGGTTAAAAGAAGCAGGATTGACGGTTAACTTAAAAAAGTGTGAATTTTGCAAACCCCAGCTGAAATACCTTGGGTATGTAGTGAATAAAGATGGACTACATACGGATCCTGAGAAAATCTCATGTGTAAGCAATTTCCCGCGGCCAAATTGCGTGAAACAGCTGCGCAGCTTCCTGGGACTCTGCTCATATTACCGGAAATTCATTAAGGATTATGCGAAAATAGCGGAGCCATTATGCAAATTGACTGGCAGCAAAAAAGGGGTTAAAATGGAATTCACATGGTCAGACAGGGCGGAAGATGCATTTATTAGGTTAAAAACAGCGCTAACGGAGGCACCAGTCATCGTTTGCCCTAACTTCGACAAAGAGTTTTCATTGCACACGGATGCAAGTGATGTAGCGACGGGCGCGGTATTAACGCAAGTATCTGATGAAGACGGAAAGGAACATCCAATCGCATATTATTCTAAGACCTTAACGGCTGCAGAGCGTCATTATACGGTTACAGAAAGGGAACTTTTGGCAGTTTTAAGGGCGGTAAGACACTTCCGGATGTATGTGGAAGGAACGCATTTTAAACTATACACGGACCACAACAGTTTACGATGGTTAACCAAGCTCGAGGGACCTTCAGGAAGGCTTGCGCGCTGGAGCACTTTGTTATCGCAATATGACATGGAAATAATTCACGAGAGGGGGGTAAATAACGTAGTCGCCGATGCCCTCTCGAGAATCCCAATCATGGTCGCGGCGGTAACAGAGACAGAGGGAGACTCGTGGTACAGAAAAATGTTTAAAACTGTAAGCACAGATCCAGAAAAGGAACCAGAGTACCGTATACACGACGGCCACCTCCTTCGATACATAGCGCCCCGGAAAGGCGAGGGGAATATGAACCCGTGGAAAATCGTACCACCATACGAAGAAAGAAAAGACATCATAAATGAAGCGCACAGCGGAGACTTTGCAGTGCATTTCGGGGTACGAAAAACCATTAAAAAATTGCAAGCACGATTTTCTTGGCCAGGATTGCAGAGAGAAGTCAGGAAATCGGTGGGAAACTGCGACGTTTGCAAAGCATATAAAATTTCCACAACTGCGCCAAAAGGGCTTATGTCTACGCCAAAGGCGGTGAACCAGCCTATGCATACAATTGCCATTGATGTGGTGGGGCCACTCCCAAGGTCAAATAGTGGCCACGTATATATACTATCCGCGGTGGACGTTTTCACCAAATACTGCTGGCTTTTTCCACTGCGAAAAACGACATCGGTGAGCATCGCAAAACATTTGGAAAATGGCATTTTCTTGCCATATGGAACGCCGGCCACCGTAATCCTGGATAACGCACAGTACTTCAAATCGAAAGTTTTTAAGGACTTCATGGAAAAATACAAAGTGCCAAAGTTGTTTTACAACTGCGTATACTCGCCGCAATCCAACTCAGTCGAGAGATACAACCAATCTATCGAGACGTCTTTAGCGATTTTAGTCGGCGACAACCAAAGGACATGGGACAAGAAACTGCCGATTATACAACACGCCTTAAATAACACAACAAATATGACGACGACGTTCAGTCCAGCGTACCTGATGTTTGGTCGGGAGGTCATCATAGATGGGCGTTTCCATGCACCGTTTGGCTATATCCCGAAGGACGGTGAACCCTTGCACGTAAACAACGCGTTCGAACACTCGAAAGGCCTCGAGACGCTAGCAGAAACGTATGACGTGGTCCAACAAAAAATCCTCGAATCTTTTCAAACAAATGCACAGCGCTACAATCTACGGCGAAAACGAATTGAGTATAATGTTGGTGACATAGTGTGGGTAAGACAGCACTACCTATCAAAAAAGGCGGAATTTTTCTCGAGCAAATTGGCCCCGAGATTCCTAAAATGTAGAGTAGCGGAAAAGAAGTCAGCTGTGGCCTACGAGCTGGAGGATATGGCAGGAAAGCGGAAAGGGCTGTTCCACATCAAAGATATGGTCAAGGCAGATTGACGTCTAAAAAAGCCCACTCCATAACGAGTAAAACAATACGGAGAAACGCACTCAAGGGCGCAAAGGCGAAAAATCTTGAATAAAACGGCAAGGGTTAAAAAAAGCACATAGCAAAGCATACATAAGTCACTTAATGTAAAAATCAAAAATCATATCCTGAGTAATGTCTAAAATCACAACTTATAGTAGTTCCGAAAGCCTCACAAAATAATAATATTAAAAAGCGGTAAAAATTGAAAATAATAAATAGGTCAAATCAGTATTACAGGGTTAAAAAAAAAAAAAATAATAAATAAAATTTGTGTTAAATTTGGTTAAAAATAAAATATTCTAAAATATAAAATACTAAATACTATCCTGACAACTAAAATTAAAAGTAAAACATAAATAAATAAATAAATAAATTTAGTAAATTTAAAATGCAAAATATAGCACAAAGAGACACGAAGGTCCATAACACCTCCTCTGGGAAAATGGTGGATATAGGCGAAATTTATTATTTATGAATGAGATATTTTATTTTTTATTTTTTAAAACGTTCACTAAGCCGGCTAAACCGACTTAGTAATCGCTTATACATTCTAGAATCTGTAGAAATGGGTTAGAAATAAAAATTAAAATCCCGAAATAAGTAATTAAAAAGTAGCAAGCTAATATGTAGCTGAAATCGCACGGCATATTACTGACATTAGCGCAAAACTGTCCGGAATAGAAAATAAATAATAATAAATATGATGATTGATGGAAAGCGTGCTGAAATAATGCACATTAGGAGTTGAGGCTCTCCTACACAAGCCCAAAAGCTTCAGACGGGAGAAATAAAAGTATATATATATAAAATAATATTATGTATTTCGAGTAAAGAGGGAGAACGGCGGCCAATACATAAGTATGCCATCAAACCGTATCTTTACCCTGCTTTGTTTAGGAGAGGTACAGTGGGACGTCTAGCGAACTGAACATTGATAATTCCTCGAATAACGGGCACTCATCTAAAATAAAAGAAAATAATAATAATTAAACCGGCAGTATATTTATTTAAAAAGACCAATGCATGACGTGCAGTAGGAGGGTCGAATCATAATATTAATAACTAGGGTATATAGCGCATAATTATGTAAGTTCAGTAGCCAAAACCTTTCCCTTATGCTTCTTTAAAAAACGAATTTTGGAAAACATGAAAGTCAATAAAGACACATAATATTAATTATGAAACATGCTGTATTGTTACAAATTATTTGGATGCATAGAAGTTTATAAACAAAGTATGAAAAGAGAATAAAAGGTGTCTCTGAATAAAGAATGAAAAGTTATGAATGGACCGAATGGGTGTATATAAATTTTAAAAACAACATATAATATACAAAATAGCATATAAATAATATAATGAAGATTGAGACATCATGTAACCTAAAATATAAAATCGCGTCGAGCACCTCTAGACGTCGCGAAGAAAGGATATCGTCGGCAGGTGCAAAGATGATACTTTTCTTTCCATCAAGAAGCGGTTATTATGACCAACCTTGCTATAAAAATCGACCACAAACAGCGATTTGGCAAGATCTAGATTTCATTCATATTTTTCCCAGACCGAAAAACAACAAAACTATGAAAATAAAAGGTTAAATAATAATTAAAAATATATAATTAAATACAAGCTTAATACGTTTAAAACCGCAGCATTGTAAATAAATAAAAGTACATATATTATGATCTAATAAATAATAAAATGCAACACTGCGAGACGTAGGCAATAAAATAAGTTGGGTGATAAACTTGGACAATTTGCACGATCATTGATGGAACTACTGAATGAATAAATACTGATGAATATAAAGTTTGAAGTTATAAATAACATTACTGAAAATATAAAACCTGAAATAATATGATAAATAAAATAATTATTAAAAAGTAAAAATGTATACCGATAAGGGGGCGCGGGAGTTTGAAACACCGCCAGTATACCCCGATAACCGGAAATAAACCTGTTTCGAATAAACTATGAACAATAAAACTACTAAATAATGTAACGTGACTAAGCACGGTGATGATAAAATAGAATAATGTAAAACTGATGATGGGATATTACTAACTACAATATTGAACTATACAAATGTAAAGAACATAATAAAGTGATTAATATAACGGATGAGGATCTTAAAAAAAGTAAATGAGACTACATAAAAATGACAATTAATGTATAACAAGGAGCGGAGCTATAAAATAGGTGGCGGAGGCGAACAAAATAACCTATCTCTTAAAAACAAAACCCTGCCAAAGGAAAGATGCCAAAAGAAAATTGCCAAGGAGAAATAGTTTTAGAAATAACCCATTATATCAAAAAAAAAATAAATATTAAAAAAAAAATAAATAAATAAATAAATATTTAAAAAAAAAAGAAATTTTTAAAGAAAAAATTATAAATAAATAAATATATAATAATATAGAGGTTAAATTAAAATATGTTAGTTTTAGGAAAAGACGGGACAAGTCATAGGATAAGTAGCAAGTAAATATTAAAAGTAGTTATAAGTATACTGCTCTATAAATAAAACATGTAATAGTTATAAAAGGTAATGGGTAACAATAAGTTTTTTTTCTTGTTTTTATTAAATCTTTCTGGGGAAAATGGAAAAGTAACTGCATTTAATTACTACACTTAATATTTTTTGGTATTAATCTATTTTATTAAATAATAAGTCTTCATAATAATATTAAAATAAAACACAGGAGTCGTTAAAGAGTAAATTAGAAGAAATAAAATAAATACTACTATTGTTGAAAGTGGAAATAGAACATGTTGAAAAAATTATAGAAAGTTGATATTGACATTGTGAATACATTGGGAGTCATTAAAAGTAAATATTTGAAAATTCTAAGAAGGGGACTAAATTGAAAACTAAAGGGGTGGCTTTACCGAAAAATGGAACTTGTCCTTGACACCTCAAGAACCAAAATATTACCGAGAAGTCAAACACCAACCCACACACACCACATGAACAAGTAACTCCTAGATACTGCTGCTGTTTTTTCTAAATTTCAGGACGCGGGGTGAGCATTGAACCATACTAGCGAAAGACGGGCAAACACATATAACAACAAACATGCAAGGAGCTGACAGCGACGAAACCACTATAAAACGAAGGAGAAACGCTGCCAGAGAGAGTAACGGCGAGTACGAAAAATCGGAAGACTACTACTCCGCAGCCGGCAATAAGGTTTATTGGTATAAATTAGACATTCAATGAGTGACAGTTTAATCAAAATCGAGTTTGCATGAAAGTTTAAAAATAGACGCTTTAGAGTGCAGAAAAGTCCCGTAATGAACTAAACTCGCGTATGTGTTCACAAACTAGTCTCCTCCGTGTCCGAAAGGAAAATTCCAAAGGAAAATTAAGCTATCTTGGTGAAAGGTTGAAGTGGCAAGAAATGGACAGAACAATTTTTAGTATAATAAGTACATGTAAATTAATGATAAAGTTTATTTTGAAGATTAATAACTAAAGATTGGTGGTTATTACCACATATGTTAAAAAGTTGTAATAATTATCGAGTACTAAATTTTTTCTTGTTGATGTATAGAAATGTAATATCATGTTTAATCATACTAAAGGTTAATGTTAAATAATATGTAAAAAAAAATGTAACCTTAAGATCTTTAAAGAAAGGATGGAAATGTACAATTGCAAATAACTGTATAAAGAAAATATTTAAAGGTTTATGGTAAAGGACACGATCGTTGATGGTACTATATAAAAGAACACTAATTAAATAACTTAACAATCTAAATATATAAATAAATATAAAGAAAGTTTGGATAAATAAAAAAATATTGACTATAATATAGTTGAAAAAGGACAGCTAAGTTCAATGAAATAATACTAGAGTATAACTATATAAAAAAGTCACAATTTTTAGACGCTAATGATATAGCTATGAAGGTTGGAATTAGGGATATAGTTGAATTTCTTCTACTTTTCCACTGATAGGTCAGCATTTTCCGCTCGATTTTGGATTTTGTTTTTGGTCTAGGCGTTGTCCCTGTTGTTGGTTTAGGGTGCACGAGGTCGCGCACGACGTTCACTAGCCGGCATTGTAATGTTTGGGGTTCGACATATTTAGATTCTATAAAATCGTACGTAGAACGATAGGCCCCAACATTGCCGGCGAAATGTCGTCGACATAATTCGCCGTACTTTAAACGTCCCTATTCGGTGACGGCGGTCGCTAGCGCAGACCGGAGAGAATCTCGTACTGACTTGTCCCGCATATCTCCTACGAGAAGTGGCTCCCTTCCTTTGGCAGGGTTTTTTCTTGTTATCTAATTGGCTTGGATTATCGCCTCCACTATCAACTGTAACATCAATTGAGAATTCGCCGCCGCAAAGACTATCTACGCGCGACGGCGATTGAAGTCAACCACGTGTTCGCCCTTGACGGATGTACCACACTTATATAGTTCTGAGGACGAAAGTATCTGCCCGACATAGCAGCAAAGCAGCTAGAGTTTCGACCAGCAGGCTGATGCAGCACGTGTACGCCGCGGATTCAATCAAGGTACAAGCACTCCGATTATGTAAGGTCTAGGCAACTCTTTAGTTTTCCTCGAGTGTTCCGAATTCGATATAATAGAGGGGTGTAAAACGTAGCAGGGGCGTAAGGTTCGAAATACCCTGAAGCTAAGGACCCGGTAATAAACCGGATAGTGAAACTAATTTCGATTAATCATAGTAAAAATAATTAATTAAAAAAACATTTCAAAATTAAAAATAAACCAAAAGGCTAAAATAATTAAAGGTTAATAGCAAATTATCTGCCGCGTGTCGCGCGGCGAAAAAGGTTCAAAGTACATCAGTGGTCGTGTCAATTATCAAGCGTGTCGATTAACTAGTGTATCTAAGTAAATAAATTGTGCTAATTAAAATGTCAATGTTAATAAACTAAAAATAGTAGTCACTGTAGAAACCTTAAAAATCAACATAGTATAATTTAATTTTTGTATCGGTCATTATCATCGCCATCCGCGAGATAAACGAGAGTGTTAATGCTGTAAAGTGATATTATAAAGTTTAAGAGAAGGAGTCTGGAAGGCGTTTGTGGGAAACATTATAAAATTAACCTTGAACCCGCATAGAGGGAAATAAATCTTTAGTTTCGAAATACAGTCTTTCTCATTTGAACGGGAAGAAGTGCGACTCCTCACAGGTACAGAACACGCCAAGTCGGCCACCAGCGCGTATTTTAATACCAGCTATTCACCACCCACCCCTTCCGCTGAGCGAACCGGATAGCTGAGCTGGTGGCCTAGGACTTAGGCAGCGGCACTGGAGGGTTTCCTCAGTGTCTGCACAGGGGAAAAGGACTGGGGACGTGCGAGAGGTAGGGAAACCTCTCGAGAGGACCTGGGTATGGCGCCCGCTCGTCCTTAGGACGGGACTCTATGACATTGCCTAAGATAGCAATATTACCCAGGCCCCCTCGAGACGCAGGAAGAAGAACGCGCGTCCCGAGAACTTGTCGCCGGACTCCACTAGGGTCGCATCACCTCATCAAGGTGAGGAGCCCGGACCACTGCAGGACAATGCTATCAATAAAGTCTATTCTAGTATTCTATGTGACCCCGCATGTCCTCCTGAAATTCTTGGAAATTTGTTCCGCAACATGTTCCAGGCAATGCCCCCAAATTAATAGTCCGGTTTATAGCGTAGCTACAATATGTAATGTAGCTAGGTATACAGTAATTAGACCCTATATGTCATAATTAATGTTAAGTATACGGAGGGCTATTTTGTTAAATTTTGCCCTGGGGCACATTTTTTTTTGTTACGCCACTGTTACGCCAGGTATTTATTTTGAGTCGGATAATTTTGAATTAGAATTATTTCAAAGAATAATATCAAGAAATGATATATCTACCTATCTTATTTAGTTTTAACACTTTGTTTCAGGAAAGTGAATTCACCATTCACCAGATGTCTAGCATTTCGAAAAGTTTGTTTATTTGTTTGTTTATACTCTTTATTGTGAAAATGTCACAATGGGCGGGTTTATTGTCATATTGACAATCTCTTACAACCAACCCTACTATGACGTGTTATATGTATGTGTGCGTGTATGATGCCTGTAAGTGTGTGTCTTGTTATTGCATTTGATCGACAGAATTGAAAATGCAATTCCGTTAATTTGATCCCAACGGAAAATGGTGACCCAGCCGGGAATCGAACCCAGGACCTTACAATGTAAGAGCAGGCGACCTAACCATTATGCCTCCGAAGTGAACTCGCATTTCACCAGATGTAGGCACAATTTAGCATTACCCCGTCCATCTCTGGAATTATTCAAAAGGGATCCAAATTACGTTGGAATGGCGTGTAACAATAAACTGCCTGAGAATATCAAAATTATATCTATAAACGGAAAAATAACCCAATTTAAATCGAAATTAAAAGGCTACCTTATTGCGAGAGAATTATATAATATTAACGAATTATAATTAGATTACTGACAATTTCCATCTCCATTTTTTTTTATTTAACTTGACATTTGTACCATTTTATTGATTATTATATTATTACTTATATTTGTAATTGTCTCCCATAATCAATTATATTTATTATTTATAGGACCATTTAATTTTAATATTATAATTTCATGACTATCTGTACTTATAAATATCTAATATACATAACTCAATTGCGTGGTGAGTCTCTAATGAAATATTTAAAGTTATTTTAACATTAAGCGGCTATATAAAATGTCTAAACAACTATGTAAAAGTTTTTGAAGACAATAAATGCGATTTGATTTGATTTGATTTGAATTATAATTTTTAATGCCCTCTACCGATTTCCTCTCGCATTATCTCAACTTTCGAGCGTCCTGTGACAGCGATGCAGCAGAAATAATGCAGGTAGTTCCGCGCTCGCATAACAGAGCGTCCGAGAGTGTTCGTTTCAATTTTTCCATTGAAAGTCCAGTTATTGGCTTATATTGGTCAAATAGCAGGTCGGGTCATTTATCCAAATATGGCCAGTTGACTTTATTGTTATCCGTAGCGAGGCGAGGATTTCATTTGACCCAAAAGGAAGTCGGACCGTTAGTTAGACAGCGTTTAGCATTGGTGGGATCGATTTTTTATGAAATGAATAACTACTGCCCTGTCAAATAAATACCGGGTATTGTCTAATAAAACGCTAAGTATTGGCTTAATCTTACGATTTCTTTTATGTGATGTTTTAATTGTTTTTTGCTTTAATTCGGCTTTATTTGACATTTTATTTTGCGAAAGAATAAACATGAAATGTTTTTGAAATAGATAGGTCAAGGGTGACCGTTCACCGGTAGCTAAGACACATTCATACTTACAACTCATCCAAACCTAAGCATTGCCAAATCCAATCCAGGAATTAGGTACGCTGCTATGTAATTAGCTTTTATTTAAAAAAATCTATCTTTTTTATTTTTTTATTTATTTTTATTCAGAGAATTCTCGCCAAACTGGTATACAGTTTGTTGGCGAGACAAACTCTTATTTTTCTAGTCTTACACTTCTAATTTTGTGATACAAAAAGACATTCATTACATTAGGTACATTACATTTTCGTCGTGTCCAATTGACGACGATAGCTAATGGGCCCATGATGAGGTGGCCACGATGACCCATGTGTTCAGGGTCGGTCACACTCACGGGTCAACACCCATCCGATGGCCTCCACGCATGGGGTGCGAGCCTGGGTAGGACACTGGGTCAACCAGTCTCCCCTGGGAATCAAACCTCTGGCGCTCCTGGACGGTCTGCGCACCGAGCGGCGCAAGCCAATCGACTGTGCTCTCCGACTAACAGTCGGGGAGTCTGGGAACTGTATTGTTTCCTATAGAGCGGGGGTGGTTGCCTACCTTACGGCGACTGCTCTTGAAATGACCATTGGCCATCCGATCCCGGTTCAGAGTCGGGCAAAGGACGCCTTGGTCCACGATAGATTCGGCGCACACCGTTTCACCGCTTCGTAAGGGAGAGGACCGCGCAAGCGACCTCGAACTCGGAACCAATCGAGAGACCGGAGAAATCTGGTCACAATTGGAAGCAAGGGCGCGAGGGTCGGCCCGCCAGGTAACATTACTGGCTATCTCGCGGTAAAGGCGTTGGCTTCTTGCGGGTTGTGACGTAGCTGGACGTTGGATTGTTCTGTCCAAAGTCTTCTACGTTCACTGCAGGGCGACAGAACGAGAAAATCGTTAAAACTTCCTGTGGTGACGGGCTCGCCCGTTGTAGTTGACACCGCAAGTTGTCCAATTGACGGCTAAAGACTGCTCTTGGACGTGTCAAAATAATTGGGTTAGGTAGTAAGAATCGTTACTACTCTTTACTGAACATACATAGGTAGTCAAGAATTAACTTCTAGATTGTCAAACTGTAAATATAAATAATCAAACTGGATCCCAATATTTGAAGTAGTTAGTAATTCGAAAAGATACGTAGTAAAATTATTCATCGCAATATTCAAATTGTCCCTAAAATGTTAAATAATCAAATTAAATCTACGTTATGCATTTTAAACTAAAAGTACAGATATAAGACCATATAAAATAAACAGACAATAAGGCTCTACTTTTTAAGTAATTTAAATGGGCACAATATTTGAAAAATCATGGCCCTCAAATTCGGCCAGATTATAGAAAGGGTGGCCTATCAGCATCTCCTTGATGTTTTTTTTAAATTTTATGTCCTCCAGCTGTTTAAATTTTGTAGGGAGTAGATTATAGAATTTAATGCTAAGGTACAAGTAGCTTTTCTGTACTTTTGCCAGTCGTATTCGGGGTACGCATAATATAAAAAAACAATGCACAGCAGTATTACTACTGGTCTTACTACAAGCTTAAATTATAGAAACGTATAACAAATTTACTTATGACCACTAATCCTACTACTATTATAAACATGAAAGTTTATAAGAATGTATGTATGGATGTTTGTTACTCTTTCACGCAAAAACTACTGAATGGATTTTGATGAAACTTTACAATAATATAGCTTACACATCAGAATAACACATAGGCTATAATCTATAAAGATATTATATAGTTTTCTATCATCATTATGACATTTTTCCATCACCTTGCGGGTGAAACCGCGAGGCGCAGCTAGTTTCACTATAAACGTCCAACAGGTAGATTTTTAATCTCTTTTTAAACATCTGTTTGCTCACGCTTACAATCTTCCTCAGATACAATAGTATTAAAGATTCTTGGAATGAGGTACTTTAACGTCCTTTCACCATAGTAGTTGTTCGCTCTTGGTTTTTTAAATTTTTTACGGACTTTTTCTCTAACATTCCTATTGTACTGTATTGGTATTTTTAATTCTGAATTTCTAAAATGCTCCATTGCTAGTAAGTATGTATTTTTTTCATGTATAGGTTAATATATCGCATCGCTTCAAAGAGGCCGTCCCCATATTACGTAATCATTGACGAGGGGGGGGGTTGGAGCTGAGACTTACGCTTGATTACGTGGGGGAAGTGGGGATAGGAGGGGTTGCCCGTCCTGATTACCTAATCTTCTTTGGTCACTGCATCGCAATTTTATATATAAAGAATTAAACTTTCTTCTAATTGTTTTAGACTAAAAATGCACAATAAATGTGGTTTTTTAAATGCATTCTTAAATAAAAAAAATTCTCGTTAAAACCGTCTTTACAGCCACTATGGTCTGAAGATTGGGATCTGTAAAATAAATCAAAGGTTTGAGATTTTATAATTACTTTGAATTAATAAACTACATTTTTAAAAGCATTCTAAAATTATTTTCCACTTACCTACCGACTTCAAACATTTTTTAAGCGCTGGGTTCACGATTGTTCACATTTTCCGCAAACTTGGGAGGGGGGGGGGGGTCAGGCCACTGATTACGTCTGTTGACGATGGGGGGGAGGTCGAAAATCCCAAAAACGTGATTACGTAATATGTGGACAGCCCTAAAACATCATTATATAAACGAATTGTTTCAAAAGATTTTACAAAAACATGTGGGCTATGTGTTTTTTAAAAAAACATGTGGGCTACTTGTCTACAGAAATCTTTAGTATCGATTTTTAGAATTATTTTATTCTCACGCCGCTATCTACTAAAGCATTATATCGATTCTGTAATCACTGGTTCGGGTCTGGGGTCAATTCACGGTTGGGTCACTATTTTACGTTGGGATAAATTTAAAGCAAACGGATTTCAATTCTGTCGATCGAATGCTGTAACCAGGCCCGGACTGGCCGTACGGGCAGATCGGGCAAATGCCCGATGGGCCGGAGTCGACGATGGGCTGCCGCGCCGCAGGCGCGGTGGTCCTATCGTCGCCATATTGCCATGCATGCGCACGCGCGAACGGTGAGGCAGCGCAGAGCGGCGCGGGCCGGGCTGGAGCCAGTGCATGCCAGTACGATGGGGGAGAGGCGAGCTGTATGCACGCAAATCCACGCACGAACGAGACCGCATCGACCGCTTCGAAAAAGCCGATGGAGTGTTTGTTGACAAATATTTTTACTGGTTCATCTACTTCTAATGCAGTGGTGGTAACTGAAGAAGCAACTGTCAAATCACCTCCTGAACGTAACAAAGAGTTAATCAGTCAGGAACAGCAATTCGAACAACCTCTAGTTGAAGTGGAACTTCAATATGAACAGCATGGGCATGTCCCTCATTATTCTGCAAATGACGCCAATAGGGAACTAGATGAAAATGTAAATTCTTCATTTAACTATTTTGCACGTCCTGAAAACGATCAGCTGGATTTTTTTCAAATTTCATCCTATGCAAGACATTATTGATCCTGTGTTACAGAAAGCTGTAAATCGTAAAGGCGGAACCAATCGCAAGTGGCTGACCTACAGCAGTGAACAGTGTGCTTTGTTCTGTTCAGTTTGCCTAGCATTTTCTACAACTTCTGATACCAGCTCAAACCCTTTTTTACGAGGAATGGAAGATAAGAGACATGTTCACATCAGAGTAGAGGAACACGAAAAAACTGAAACGCATCGTGCTTGTGCGGAAGCTTACATTTTGAGGTCCAATAAAAAGACGTTCAAAGTATAATTTTTATCAATCAAATGTCCTTACATCGAGCACAAGTGCGGAAAAGAAGAGAAAGAGTTATAGAGGTGACCAACTGGAAGCAGCATATAGTCTCGAGGACATGACTAGACCACGGCAACTTTTTTGAGCTCGTGGTTCTCCTCAGCAAATATGATATCTATCTGAAAGATCTTTTGAAAGAACTTTTGATCGCCGATTTCTTGCAAATAAACAATTATATGCTGATTTTTCTTACCTCGATCCAAAGCGTTTCCCCGAAATAAGAAAAAATGGTCTTAAATCTGGTGAACTTGAAGAGTTAAGCAGACACTTGACGAAATTTGATGAAAAAGCCACCAGCGAAAATTTGCGGACTGAATTGGAAAATTTGGCGTTGCATTGGGATAATCTTAAAAATTCAGTATCGGAAGATTATAAGATCATTGTACATAGAAGATAATGATAATGAAGGTACCGTAGAAACGACGTTGGATAACCAAGTAATGACACTTTCAAAGCATGTGAGATACGTAGTGGATGTAAAAATTGTTCGATTTGTATTTCAAAATTTTACATAGATTTAATCTATTGAGCAGTGCTTATAAGTCTATTGCACTAGGCTATACATTTCTCCTTACATTATCATTAAGCCAGGTGGCATGTGAAAGGAGTTTTTCTACAATAAAAATTATAAAAAATCGTATGAGGAGCAGTTTGTCTCCTCAAAATTTAAATTCGTTCATGTTGATGGCGGTAGAAAAAGATCTCTTAATGAATCTAGACTCTGAAGAAATAATAGACAATGTAGCCGAAAGCAGTGAGCTTCTCCGGAAGTCACTAACTTAACGACATACTTAGATAGATTACTAGAGATAGAGGAATATTGAACGTCGTGCCCAACGCTACAGTGTGAACGGTACAAGCTCCGGTCAAATTATTTTATTTTTAATGTTAAAAGTGGAAATTTCATTAATTTACCTTAATTATTAAATGGACGGTGACAGCACAGTTGCGACGTAACAGAATCACCGATTAATTACAACACAGTGAGTGATTTTTGCACTTCAAATTATTGATAACTATTCATAACGGAAGAGATTTGAAATTCGAACCGGATATTTTTGGCACAACTAATCACGAACTTGATATTTTTCTTTCGATATTAAGGAACAAAATAAATCGTAAACAAAGAACTGCACAGCTCTACGTCATCTGTCAACGGGGACCGAAGAAAAACGAAAGATTTTGTCGATTCGATGCACATTCCACAACAGTTATCCATTTTCCCAAACCACTGGTAACTCGCGAATAGCGGTTCCCTATAATTTGGTTACGATTTGGCATTATTTGTTTATAATACATAAACCGCGACGAGCATCTAAACAACGCGACGGCCATTTTTCTCAACCAATATTAGACTACCCACATTATATATCAACTGCGGAACGGACGAACGGATGAGAAAAATTGTTTCTGGTACTCTAAAGTAAAACCGTTATTACACCAACGATTGCAAACTGTATTCTGTTACGTATTAATTATACAGAAAACATACGTAAGTAAAAATATATTAATATTAAAATGAGTCCTCGAAAGACTCGATCGCAGATGGATACTGATCTGTTTTCTATAGACCTAGATTTGGAATCGAATCTGGATTGGGATACTGAAATAAAAAAATTACGAAAAGAAGTAAACACAGAACGTACGTTAAGTAGAAAGCTTCAAAAAGAAATAGACGATAATTCGGAAGAGTTCGATAAAATCTGTGAGGAAATGAATAAATTGAAGAAGAAGCTTAATACTCTGAAACAAGCACGCGATACCGCAAAGGAAAAAAATCTTGAATTAGAATCGGAGATGACGAAACTTACTGAAATTATAAAAGAAAATGATACGGTACTAAAACCCCTCAGAGATCAAATCACCTCACTTCTGGCTGAAAATGGCATTTTAAAACAAAAACTACTACTAACAAACGAGGAAACACAACATAAAAATACGGACAGTAACCTGAACCAAACAACAAAAACATCTAGTAAGAGGAAAAATGACAATAGCAACGTGCAAAGCCAATCAAGTATTCAAAAACAATCTACAAAAAAAAGTAAGATCTCCAAAGCCCAAAAACCTGATAATGCACATAAAACAACGAAAACGTCGATAAAAACACAAATAAGTACAGGAGGGAAGAAAATGCAAGTTGTTAGAAATGAAACCGAGAAGAAGCCGAAAGTGATTTTAATTGCAGATGAGAACGGCAAAGGTTGCGCAAGCAAACTTAAATACAGCCTGAAAGATACGAATGTAAGTGGGATTGTAAAAACACATTCTCCACAATTTTGTCTCGGTGAAGAAACTGACATCCTTGCAAAAAATCTTGACAAAAAAGATTTTTATATTGTATTTGGAGGTATTCATCATTCCTACTTCCACAAAACAAAGCCATTATTATTGATACAGTCAACAAAGACAAATCTGTTAAGGATACTAAATGCTACGACACACACTAATGTAATAATAACATCAATACCATATAGACTTGACAATACGAGGGCAAACGAAGATATATATAAATTGAACATAATGATGGCAGAGCAGATTGCTAAATTTACACATGCCAAGCTAGTATGGCTAACTGACTACTTGGATGAAAACGACTATTCTAAAAATGGCTCAGTGCTCAACTCTACAGGAAAAAATAAATTTTCTGAGTGTATAACATATGAGATAACAAACAGTAAAACCAGAAAGCCCTTTCTATTTTAACTCCTCGGTGGAGGAGAACATTAACAAGGATAGTATAGCAATGACGATATGCCAAACACGACACAAAACTTACAGAGAAAATCAAGGGGTCAACGAAAATGAACATTTTACGATGCAAGCAGATGATAAGGAATTAAACCGTAAAAAGCAGCTTGGAATCATGCATTTGAATATACAAGGAATAAATAAAAAACATCTAAGCATGGAGATCATCCTTGAAAAATACTGTATTCACGTGGCCTGCCTAACAGAGCATTGGATGCAGACAAATAATATCAATTTGCTACATATTAACCGTTTCAAACTTGCAAGCTACTTTTGTCGAAAAGATCACATAAGAGGCGGTAGCTGTATCATGGTTAAAAATGAGATAAATGTCAAAACCAGGGATGATATAACATCATTATCCGTAGAACGAAACACGGAAATATCCTGTGTAGAAATTACACAACAGAAATGTGTCATTGTTTGTATTTATAGGGTCCCAAACAGTGACTTTAACGTGTTCATGTCTTGCCTCGAATCGATTATGGACAAACTCTCAAACTCCTCCAAACAGATTGTGGTGTGTGGTGATTTTAATGTTAATATCCTAGAAAACTCAGGCAATAGCAATAAGCTAAGAGACTCTTTTACATCATGTGGCTTTACGATGGCATTTAATACTCCAACCAGGATTAATGAACTCAGTGCGACCTGCATCGATAACATATTTTATAGAACGGAAAAATTTTGCTCTATTGATAATGTAATTATAACCTTTTCTGACCATAATGCTCAGATGATCCACTTAGAATCAAATTTGACGAACCCAAATAGTAAGCATGTGTGGAAAAGACAATTCGGCTTTAACGCTATTAACTCATTTATTAGACTATTAAATAAAGAATGCTTTACTACTGATTCATCAGACCCAAATTCTGACTATGACAATTTTATAAAAGTTTTTAATCGTCATTTTGAAGCTTGCTTTCCCTCGAAATACAGACTAGTGTCAACAAAAGGCGGTACGCCTTCTTGGATTGATAATGAGCTTAGAAACGATCTAGGAAAACTTCAAATTCTACAGGATAATTTAAATCAAAACACAAATTCATTACTTAAGGACTATTATACGAACTGTAAACAAAAATATGACAAAGCAGTAGTAGCGGCTAAGAAAAATACTATAGAAGAAGAGATTAAGCAGTCGAATAACAAAACCAAAACTATGTGGAGTATCATCAATAGAGAGGGGAGAAATATTTCAAGTAAGGCAAATGAACCTATTCAATTACTTCACAATGGTTCTAAAGTCTCTGATCCTACAGAAACGGCAAATATACTCAATGAATATTTTACAAACGCTGTTAAACGAATGACAAATTCTCCTAGTTTACCCTCTTCAACAATTGTAGGTGAGATACCAGCATCAATACTGTTGCATCCTATAACTTCCATTGAATTTGATAAGGCCTTGAATGGCATTAAAACAAAAACATCAATGGATATCTGGGCACACTCGATTAAATTAATAAAGAATATAGCACCAACGATTTCCAACACCTTGAGGTCTATTTTTAATAATTGTATGAAACAAGGTGTGTTCCCAAATTTAATGAAAATAGCAAAGATAGTACCAGTCTTTAAAAAAGGGAACAAAACTGATCCTGAAAATTACAGGCCAATTTCACTGCTTCCAGCTTTCTCCAAAATTTTCGAAAAAATTTTATATAACAGGCTATATCTATTCGCAAATAAATTCGATATACTAAATAAATATCAATATGGTTTTAGGAAGAACATGTCCACCACCTCGGCGATTTCGGAGATGGTAAATTTCATTACCGACACTTTTGAAAATTCTTCCCAACCCGTGGCAGTTTTTTGTGATCTATCCAAAGCGTTTGATTTGGTTGACCACGAAATACTGCTCAATAAATTAAACAGTTATGGGATTCGGGGCAAAGCCAATAACATGATGAAATCCTACTTAACAGGCAGGTCACAGGTAGTAGAAATAGATGGATTTAGATCTACACCTCAACCGATAACCTGCGGAGTTCCCCAGGGATCGATTCTTGGTCCATTATTATTTTTATTTTTCATTAATGATATAGGCAATTGCTTGCCCGCCTACACCAAAACCTTGCTCTATGCGGATGATACAAGTTTCCTGTTTCACGATAACAATCTTAACGACCTAATGACCAATGCCAATCATGCGTTAAACCTAGCAAGTTCATGGTTCACAGAGAATAATCTCTTGCTTAATGCAAAAAAAACCGTAACTATGCACTTCTCCTCAAAATATAAATCGTCTGCTATACCATTCAATATAACTCTAAACAACAGTACTCTAGAATTAAGCAAATCGACAAAGTTCCTAGGTATCATGATCGATCATCATCTTAGCTGGAAATTCCATATTAATGAACTATGTAGTGCGCTTTCTTCGGCAATATATGCAATAAAAAAGATTAAATTCTTAGCTGGTGAAATCGCTGCAATAACTGCGTATCATGCCTGTTTCCATTCTAAAATGACTTATGGTATACTGATATGGGGGAATGCCACAGACAGTTCTAGGGTTTTCATTTTACAGAAAAGTGCATTGAGAGCAATTGCAGGAGTATCCCGTGACACGCACTGCGAACCATATTTTCTTAAGTACAAAATACTGACTTTTACGTCTGAATATATTTTACAATGTCTACTATATGCTAAATCAAATATTAACGAACAAGAGGTAAACGGGAATATGCACTCCCACAATACACGCAGACGTGATGACGTTATCCTGCCTAAAGTACGCCTTACGCAGACACAAAAGTCCTTTGGATATTTGAGCTATAAGCTCTTTAACCAGCTACCACTCTCCACAAGGAAGATGGAAACAAAGGCGTTTAAAAGATTTATAAAACAAAAGCTGCAATCCACCCATGCTTTCTATAAGCTGGGTGATTTTTTTGAGCATGCCAATTCTTTGAAATGGGAATAACATTAATATGTAACTTTCAGGTACCTCATTTTAGTTTTTATTATTTAATTATAATTTTATGAATTTAATATTTAATATGTAGATTACAATGTGTAATGTAACATACCTGATCATATACATACGTTGTTTTTTTCCAATTTTGTTTCGATACTTCCAATTGTGTGATTATTTTTTGTATAAAGTGCTTGATGACTATTAATATTCTTATAATAATAACCTATTTTATATGTATACTCATGTACATGGATTCAGCTCTATTATTTTTTTTTTTTAAATATTTGTCTGTCGTGTAAAGCCGACTTTAGTCAATGCTATTGTTGAATTAATATTTATGCTTAAATAGTTTTATATCTACATATAAACTGACGAATTCTAATATGCGATAATTAGCTTTAATTCCTAATTCATGCTGTTATTGTATATTCTGAATAAATAAACTGAATACTGAATACTGAATACTGAATTAGAAACATTTGTCTTTAATAATAATATCAAAATATATATGTACTTCGTTTTTTGTTCTGAGGGGCCGACCGGCTTCAAAACGCCCGGGCCGATTTTAAGTCCCAGTCCGGCCCTGGCTGTAACAAGACACACACTGGACTCGATTGCGTTTCTCTTGAACTAAAATCGAAAATTAGTTCATGCGAACGAGACAGAGCAGTAGGTACGTCAGTGCAGAATGTGAAATGAACGGTTGCCACTCTTCCACATTAAAACTACCCACCGAAGATAAAGAAGCTAAATCTTACACCGCACGAAATAAGTTAAAACTTATTCGGGCTTTTTTAACTTCGACAGGTATATGTGGTGCAGAAAAATCGACGATAGTTCAATTCATATTCCGTTCTAACTTAACGCTCTGTCTCGTTCGGTTGAACTTATTATTTATTATTTATTTATTTATTTATGAATTAATTACTATAAAACATTGATTAGCTTACAAAAATAACAGGAACCGAATGGCAAAACCTTTTGCTTATTTGTTTCTGTCACCCAACTGGGACTAGCCCGTTCTAGGGTGGACAGGACTCTAATATTACTATCAAGTTTGCTTGATTGCTTGATTGCTTACAAATGTACAAGTTTTAGTAAAAAGCTAACAACACTAAATTGCCCTAATATGTGGTCATCAGAATAAAATAATAATTTAAAAAAATAATATTAAAAAAATAATAAAAGATAATATAATAAATAAAATGCAATTCGATTATATAATTGGCAATAAATATAATATAAAATTCGATTAAATAACATAAATAAAGTTATATGTGAGAAAAGAAAGAACCAGTCATTAATATTTAATATATGTATGTTAAGTAATATAGGATTTAATATAAAAATACTTAGTCAAAAAAGTACAATTCATTGTCAAAGTCAAATAATTTTTGGTAGTTAGTTCAATGTTAAAACTAAGTTCCTATTTTATTTTACGAAGAGACGCAATCGAGCACACTGTTACATGATTTATCGATTAAATCAGTATTAAATTGCGAGTACAGTTATGTACCTACCTAAATAATATAATTAAAATTTAACAAAAAAAAACCGATTCCATTTTTTTTACAATTGCAGCAGCCCTACCACGGTGAAACTTAGAAGGGGCTATCATAACTGAATGCGTATACAAAATCGTGTCAGTGCTGTTTACCGTTGAGTAGTCCCCTGGTCGGGAGCTAACCCTGGGTGTAGAATCAGGTAGTCCCCTGGTCGGGGGCTAACGGGCCCATGATGAGTTGGCCACGATGACCCATGTGTTCAGGGTTGGTCACACTCACGGGTCAACACCCATCCGACGGCCTCCCCGCATGGGGTGCGAATCCTGGGTAGGACACTGGGTCAACCAGTCTCCCCTGGGAATCAAACCTTTGGCGCCCCTGGACGGTCTGCACACCGTGCGGCGCAAGCCAATCGATTGTGCTCTCCGACTAACAGTCGGGGGAGTCTGGGAACTGTATTGTTTCCTATAGAGCGGGGGTGGTTGCGTACCTTATGGCGACTGCTCTTGAATTGACCATTGGCCATCCGATCCCGTGTAAGAGGCGGGCAAAGGACGCCTTGGTCCGCGATAGATGCACTCCGATGCACTCCGTTTCACCGCTTCATAAGGGAGAGGACCGCGCAAGCGACCTCGAACTCGGGACCAATCGAGAGACCGGAGAAATCTGGTCAAAATTGGAAGTGAGGGCGCGAGTATCTCGAGCCCGCCGGGTTTATTCCTGGCTAACTCGCGGTAAGGCGTTGGACTCTCACGGGTTGTGACGTAGCTGGACGTAGGATTGTACTGTCCAAAGTCTTCTACGTTCACTGCAGGGCGACAGAACGACTAATCGTTAAAACGTCCTGTGGTGACGGGCTCGCCCGTTGTAGTCGACACCGCAAGATGTAGAATCAGGTCATGTTTACCATAAAAAAATTATTGTCATCGTAACTGAACCAACATGTAAACTTTTAATTTTCGTGATAATATTTGAGGAGTTCCTTCATTTCCTCATGGATCCCATCACAAGAACAGGATTTTGATAAAAATTGGACCAACCTAGAAATAAAGTAAGTATATCCTTTCAAATAAAAAAAGGACCCAAATCGGTTCATAAACGATGGAGTTCTGAGGTAAAAAACATTTTTAAAAAGTACAACTGAATTGATAACCTCCTCCTTTTTAACACGCTTTTATTAGGTCGACCTGTATATAACTATGTAATGGAATCTAAGGTAACTAATTTAACCATCTTCCAAGGATCGTAGCGTCATGAAAATTGGCAACTGTATGACAATAATATGGTACAAAGTTCATTCCAAGACTTTTCTAACAAGTCCAAACACAGCTATGATACGATGTTCCATCATGAAGTTCCAGTTCATATCTTCCGACTCCATCATCAGATCAGTTCGACAGTACCATATTATTGTATTGTCATCAGAACTACATACAGCTGCCAATTTTCATGACGCTACGATCCTTGGAAGATGGTTAAATTAGTTACCTTAAATTCCATTACATAGTTACATACAGGTCGACCTAATAAAAGCGTGTTAAAAACACGACTTTCGTTACAAAAAGTGAACTACTCTATATATAATATTTTTTTATATGATTTTTGTATTTATCCATGTAGATACATATATATATTTGGAATGTAGTCAATCAGATCTTTCATTTGACACTAGTAGTAGTAGTAGTAAACGGAGTGGGGGCTTGTATATCCAGCCCTTGATATCACCTGGATCTATAAGATCTTTTGTAACTACCCACTTTGTGGTTGGGTCAGTGGTCTGCTACAAGCCCGGTACTGCTTACCAGTCCATACAAAACACTGACCTTCAAGTTGGGCGCAGATCCTTGGGTTCGAGTAAGGCTCATCCTAGTAAACTGTGTCTTTTTGCGGCGAGGTGCGAATGTGCATGCTGTCTTCAGCTTCTTTGCCACATAGTCGGCAGTCCTTGCTCTCGGTCAAGCCAAGGTTGAATATATGTGCTGTAAGGGTCGTGTGTCCTGTGAGGAAAGCGATAGTGGTTCTAAGGTTCTTCTTGCTCATGTCAAGTAGGGCCTTGGTTTTCTTAGAAAGTGGTTGCTCCATCATGGCCTTTGACTGGCGACATCCTTGGCTCTGATTCCAGAATGACCGATGCCCCTAGTTCAAGCAAACCCTGATGATTTTCTTACCTATAGCGAAGGGGACCCCAACAACTGGCTCCACCAGGCATTCCAGTGTGCCCAATTTTGATATGCCTTGATGGCCGGGTGTCCATATTAAGGTGGTTTTGTTGGCTTTTCCCAATTTGTTGAGCTTTTGCATACAGTCCAAGACAACAGATAATTCCGTGGTGGCTTTAGCCAGAGCATCCAATGCTGCTCTGCTGTCAGAGCAGATGAGGATTTTTCTATGTTTTACCTTCATTTTTAAGAAAATAAAATAAAATAAAATAAAATAAAATTTTACACTAAACACCATATATTTATGTTAATTTATTGACATTTGGGGATTTGGTTTAGACAACTATTTACTAGATTTTTTGACAGTTAAGATACGATATGACACTCGGGATGACATAACGGTTCTAACAATACGACATATTTCTAAATTGGTTTGAGAGTTTAGATGTTATAGTGAAATAAAGAAACGTAAAACATACATAGATGAACCCTGAACACAATACTTTTTTTTTTTTGATAGGCAGTCTGGTAAAAAGACGGTTAAATGCCTTACAAATCTAAAACAGTGTCTGGTCTGTTCTGTAAAATTTTGTTTCTCTTACTCCCCTGTCATTATATTGACCTTTTCAATTAAGGTAGAAAAACTGCTTTTAATGTTTATGGATTTTGAAAGAGTTTCTCAATTCTCTGATTATTTTTTTTTCTTTATTAGTTAATGCAAAATTTAACTTTCTGATATTTTTCCTAAATATACATTAACTGTAGGTAACCCTGCTCATTATATTTTAATTGCCTCTTTTAGATCCTTGGTTGCGTATAGCTAAAGATTGCTAATTATTTGTGTATAATGGTCATAATGGTCCTTTTAGTAGTGGTCAAAGGTATAAACCGTTGTTTACCGTATCTTCTCGCTGCATTTCTCCATAAGCTGTCTTCTTAATACAATTATTATAAATTCTACTACCATAATTAAGTCTTTTAATGATATAATGATGTTATACCACCGCGATTGAGGAAACGGATAATACCGTCTGCAGTTATGTTTATTTGGATTATAAATCCATACTTATAAACTAACGGTCTGGTTTATATCCCAACTATCGATCAAATGCTGTCAATGAGACGATTTACTGTTTGCATATTACAGAACAATGGGATTATAAGTCAAATAATGTGGCAATGTGCTTAGCAAACAGCTAAAGTACACGCTTATTCTCTCAAACTCACTAAACTCACTAGACATTACCGGCCATAACTTAGATAGCCTTTACCGACTTGACGATATAATTGATTATATAGGTGATTGCTCAATGCCATAGTACTTTTTGGCAGCTAGGGTTTTACTACGAAACGCTTTGTGTCGATGTAACTGATATTTACAAATATAGTAATATATAATAGAAAAAAAAATAACAAAAACAAACCGACTCCATTTTTTTTAAAAATGCTGCAGCCATGTCATGGTAAAACTTAGAACGGGCTATCATAATTGAATGTGTATAAAAAAATCGTGTCTGTGCTGTTGACTGTTGAGGAGTCCCCTCGTCGGGAGCCGACCCTGAGGTCATCCCAAGTACAAGACCCAAGTCCCTAGATAATTTTAGACTATTCTTCTCATCTTAAGACTTTGTAGTTTTAAGATAGGATATTGACAATTTATATATAGATTTTCTTCATTTAGCTTGTCATTTTCTCCATTTTATTGACTATTATATTATTACGATTATTTTATTTTCTCTCTGATAATCGATTGTATTTTCTATTTGTAGGGCCGAATATTTCATGACAATTCAATTGATATTATCACGTCAAGGTGTTCTAAATAAGGCATTTTTAATACTTTATATTATTATTTTTTTTTTACTGTAATTATCATGCTAAATAATTATCGGATTGACTATGTAGCTTTGAGATACAATACAGATATTAGAAATAATGTGGTGAGACTGTTTAAAACCTCTATTATCGATTTTTAGAACTATTTTTAATCTTAAACAGCTAACAAAAGTATTGTGCACAATCGAAAATATTATGTCTAAATAACTATTTATAAGTTGTAGTTATATATAGTTATATAGGTTATATATTATAACTATAACTATATATTTATTATTTATTTATTTAGGTACATAGGATTAGGTATACAGTTCATTCATAGGTCATGTAATCTTATAATAATTATATAAATTATTTAATAATTAATATAGGGAGGTTTAACACATCTTACATGACCTTTACTGCCAATAGCACATCTAACTAGGCGATAATTTGGCCCGTCTCTAGATGTGCATATTTTTATGCAATTTTAAGAAATGAAGTGTTTTTTTTAAATAAATTATTTGGACCCACCACCTGTATATACACATAAATATACCAATTTTATAAAAAATATAGCTATGTAATAAATATATATATTTATAGTTGTAATTTAATAAAATTTAATTAAGAAAAATAGATAAGTGATACTAAATAAATTGTCGTGCGTTGCAAAGAAGTTGATCAGATTTTACATATCCCTTGTTAAGTAGCCATCTATTAAGGTTTGCTTTAAATATTTTTATGTTAGGATAATTTTTCATGTCTTCACTAAGGGAATTATATAATTTTGGGGCTATGTAGAATATATGTTGGCAAATGTTGTCCTGACTGACGGAATTATATAATTGATACTCGCGGACATTCTTGTGTTCAGATTGTTTTGAGTTCGGGCGTGGTCATCTCTAGATTTGTAGAATGCAAGAAGCGCTTGCTTAATGAATAACTGTTTAGCTGATAGCACATGGGATTGGGAAAATAACAAGGCAGATGGATGACGCCGGTTTTTCCTGTGAATTACTCTCAATAATAATTTCTGCGCTTTTGTCAATCTATCCAGATTATCATTAGTAGTAGCGCCCCATGCCGCGACTCCGTAGGACAAAATACTCTGACACAAGGCCATGTATACCATTCTTATGGTTGTTTTGGACAGAATGTTCGCAGCCGAAGAAATACATAAACCAGCTTTCTAATTCTCGAAGTCATATAAGTAACTTATATATAGTTATATAAGTTATATAACTATATATACGTTAACTCGACTGATGTGACCCGTCCATCATTGGATGCAAGTCTACCCGCGGCGGAATGTGAGCGATCCAATATTGGATATAAAATCCAATATAAACTATCACACGCAGAAGTGACGGCTGAATTTTTACCCCGCGATAAGAGGGGACACGATAAGACAATAAACTAGATTTTTTTGATTTGATTCTATTTACGGTAACTGCTCTTAAAACAACCAATCGGCTACCGGATGAACAGCCGGGTAAAGGATGCCGTGGTCCGCGATAGATTCGGTAGACACCGTATCGCCGCTAACGACCCTGTAATCAGTCAGAAGGTAGTCGGCCGCCGTTGTCCAAGGTAGAGCGAGTAATACGGATAATCTGGTCTACACAGATAAACGGTTTATCTGTATAAATCTGTCTACCCTGAACTTTGGTGGTGAACGGTTACGTGCAGCTTGGGCCACAAGATCCATTTTGTTCTCGGATCGGCTCAACTCACGATTCATCTCCTATTCAGAAGCCTCCTCGAGTGGAAGGCTACCCCGGATACTACTCCCGTGTCTCAGGCCTCAGAGCTGGTGGACCGGTTTCTCCCGGCAGAATTGCATCCCGGCGCCACTGGACATTCTGACTAATTGCTGAAGGGGTCTGGAGACTATGGAAATACACTGATTCCTAAGCAGCGGGGGTGGATGTTCATCTGTTGACGTTGGGCCACTCGATCCCGTGTGGCACCACGGGCAAAGAACGCCCAGGTCCGCGATAAATTCGAACTGAATTACCGCTGTAATACAACAGGTAGAGGTCGCGTAAGCGACTTCGGACCCCTAACCAGTCGGGAGGACGGAGGTATCCTGAAGGTTAATTCCAGACGGAGATATCCTTCCAAACTGGTAGTCAGTGGGCGAGGCTGTCCGATGTGAACCTTTCCCGGCGCCTCGCCGTAAGGCGTTGGCCGGGCGTGTGGCGTAACTAGACAGTTGACTACAGGCGACCTAACCACTATGCACACGGCCCGGTGGCATAGTGGTTAGGTCGCCTGATCTTACATTGTAAGGTCCCGATTCGATTTTCGGCTGGGTCACCATTTTCCGTTGGGATCAAATTAACGGAATTGCATTTTCAATTCTTACGATCAAATGCAATAACAAGACACACTTACAGACATCATACACGCACACATACATATAACACGTCATAGTAGGGTTGGTTGTAAGAGATTGTCAATATGACAATAAACCCGCCCATTGTGACATTTTCACAATAAAGAGTATAAACAAACAAAAGAGTATAAACAAAGAGGATGAAGTTGTTACCCTGCAAAATAACACTAAAAAAGTGCTAAATCACATTAATAAACACTTTTGTGGCGTGGGTCCTATGTTAGCCAAAAAATTTGTCACGAATGAAGAAATTGATTCATGTAATGATACTGGTATCTACCAGGCCTCACTATATCTCAGACCGACAAATGCGGCTGAAGTCACGAAGATAATCGAAAGCCTAAAGAATAAGTCAGCAACAGGAAATGATGAATTAGGGTCCCATATATTTAAAATTACTAAGTCATATATAAGCGTACCCATCAGTCATATAATCAACGTTAGCTTTAGAAGTGGTGTATTTCCGAGCGATTTGAAAACTGCTAGAGTAATACCAATTTTTAAGGGGGGTGACAAACTGCAGGTGAATAATTATCGACCTATTTCAATACTGAATACAATGTCGAAAATTATTGAAAAGGTGGCTAAATTAAGATTAATGAAATTCTTAGGAGAAAACGCTATTCTGTCAGACAATCAATTTGGCTTTAGAGAAGGCTTAGGGACATCAAACGCCATCTCAGCCTTAACAGATTTTCTTGTACAAGGCATAGACAAGGGAGAAAAGTGCCTGGCAGTATTTTTAGATTTGGCGAAAGCCTTTGATTCGGTGCCTCATAATAGGTTACTACAACAATTAAAAAAAATAGGCGTAGCGTCATCCAGTCTCCAATGGTTTCAGAGCTATTTAACTAACAGAGTCCAGTTTGTGTCGATTCTTAACCACTGTAGTGACGCTGAACCACTAACCTATGGGGTTCCGCAAGGAAGCGTCCTGGGGCCCATACTTTTCCTCACTTATATAAATGATCTTTGCCAGTTACCGACAGCAAAAATAATTTCATATGCTGACGACACTGTAGTTATCTTTAAGGGATCAAATTGGGACAGTACTTTCACAAAAGCAAATTTGGGCATGAATGAGATTCGTGATTGGCTAGAAACTGCAAAACTAACACTAAATGTGAGTAAAACCAGTTATATGACTTTTAGCCCTACTAATAGGGGTCAGCCAACAGTAAATCACCACGTAACCATTCACAAATGTCACTCTGAAACCTCGTGTAATTGCGCACCACTAAAGAGATCCCCCACAGTCAAATATCTAGGCATTGTAGTTGACAATAAATTGCGATGGGAAGAGCAAGTCAATGCAGTGTCAAAGAAAGTAAGAACCCTTGGTTATACTTTCAAAGAGTTGAGAAGTGTTCTGGATCGCAGGACGCTAACCATAGTGTATTTTGCATTATGTGAAACCCTTATTAACTATGGTATAATTGGGTGGGGTGGGTGCTGCAAAACCCTCCTGACGCCACTTCTAACAGCGCAAAAATGTATTTTAAAAATCATGCATCGCAAACCATATCAATATTCTTCTAAGGAACTCTTTAAAGATGCTCAGGTTTTGGATGCTAGGTTATTATTCATTAAAACTACACTACGTTGGGTTTTCGTGGCCAAACAAAATAAATCTTTTATTATTACGCACACGAAACCCACCAGACAACTCCTGAGTGATAATTTGAATGTACCTAGGATGAAGACGACTTTCGGACAGCGACACTACTCTTTCATAGCTACAAGACTCTATAATAAATTAAGCAGTGACATTAAAACCAGCCCCAATTGTCATGTGTTTAAAAGCAAAATAAATAAATGGCTGGTGCAAGAAGAGCGTTATCTATCCATGCCATGATCGATGTAGTAGAATAATTTGAAGTTGACTTAACATATTTTGTGTATATATGTATGTATGTGTGTATATGTGTATTCTAATGTATTTATATTTCTATTTCCTATATAATATTGTAAATTTTATTATTATATTTATTTATTATTATTATATATATTTTTAAATTATTATTATTATTATTGTGTTTGGTTGGTTCAACGACCCCCGTTTTAAATGTAAAAATACAAATTGCTTGCCCTGGAACGGGTATATCCCAGTTGGGCAGCACTAGCCAGTGAATGAAAAAGGAAAATTTTTGCCATTTGTTTTAATATTATATTTATTGTAAAATGGTTAATTTAATAATTCCAATAAATAAATAAAAATAAATAAAACAAACTATTCTCGTCGTTCGGGAGAGGACCACGCAAGTGACCTTAAACCTGTCATTAGTCGGGAGGACGGATAAATCTAGTCATTACTGGTATCGAGGGCACTTGGTCTGCCCGCTGGGTTAACTACCCGGTGCCAGGTGCTAAGGGTTGGTCTCTCGTGGGGTCAGTTGACGGAGCTAGATAGTGGATTGTCATTGTCTAAGTCTTCTACGCTCACCCCACAAGAGACAGAACGATCTAATATCGTTAAAGCTCCCTGAGGTGACGAGTTTGCATATTGTAGTCGACAACTAGGGCTGTCGACTACAGCGGGCGAGCCCGTCACCTCAGGAAGTTTTAACGATTAGTCGTTCTATCTCCCTGGAGTGACCGCAGAAGACTTGGACAAAACAGTCCACCGTCTAGTTCCGCCACAAACCCGTAAGAGGCCAACGCCTTAACCGCGAGATAGCCAGGAGTGTTACCCGGCGGGCTTACACTCACGCCCTTACTCCCAATTGTGACCAGATTACTCCAGTCTATCGATTGGTTACGAGTTCGAGGTCACTTGCCCGGTCCTCTCCCTTACGAAGCGGTAAAACGGTGTATACCGAATCTATCGCGGACCACAGCGTCCTTTGCCCGGCTCGGATCGGATAGCCGATGGTCGTTTCAAGAGCAGTCGCCGTAAGGTCCGCAACCACCCCCGCTCTATAGGAAACAGTACTGCTTCCAGACCCCCCCCCCCCCTCCCGACTGTTAGTCAGAGTGCACAGTCGATTGGCTTACGCCGCACGGTGCGCAGACCGTCCAGGAGCGCCAGAAGGTTGATTCCCACGGGAAACTAACCATAAGGCCAGAGTCCTACCCAGGCTCACACTTCATGCGTGGAGGCCGTCGGATAGGTGTTGACCCGTGAGTGTGACCAATCCTGAACAGAATGGGTCTTCGTGGCCAACTCAGCAAGGGCCCATTTACTCCACGTTGTAGTTGACAGCTCTAGCTGGTCGGTTGGTGGGACTGAAGAGTAAAATAGCTAAGCATCGAGATAAAGAATGGTATATTGTGGGTAGGGTTGCAGTTCAGGTTAGAATCCCGCTGCCGCCGCTGAGTCCGTTATGGCAATTTGTCGTGTCTGTCGGTCACTGCGCTGCGCCTTGATTGTATTTGCGCTGCGCCAACGGCCGAGCCAATGACGGCATTTTCCTGTCTCATTAGACCCACAGAACAACCATCGCATCGGAATCATCCGTGATCCATGCGAATTTTATATCGCCGACTATGCGGAAGCCAACCTACACAGACCTCTCCAAACAGTGTTGACTCTAGATGGTAATGATGATGATCCTGCCAGTAAGTATTAGCGTGCTACCATTAATTATATATGGTATTAGATTAATAACAACCGCTTATAATCAACAACGAGTTGGAAAGACTTTACATACAAAATATACGATTAAAGCTTGAAAAGCAGTATTGTGATTGTTCAGTTAAGCCATAAGAAAAAAATTATTTATCTTTATGGTGATTTTAAAATAATTCGGTATCTAATTTAATCATTCTAAGAGTCAGCGACAAAAAATGCAAAAGTTTTCAAAAACTGACTTACAAATCAGAGAGTTGTGATATCAAGGCGACATGATACCTGGGAACGAACATGTCTGAGGAATTTAATTTTATGAGTTTTTTAAAAAATATAAGAATAAATTAAAAAAAGTTTCTAAGTGAATCCTTCGATAAGGAATCAATTTAAAATTTGGACTCAAAAAGTTGCTCATTGCCTTAGACATTAAGGCTTCAATTGAGGTAGTCCAGAATAGATTTTGAAACCACGTGCTTTAGTGGGTTTGTTGTTTTGGAAAAGGGAATCTCTATATCGTCTTACAACGAACTTGGCAGTTTACTTGAAAAGGGGAATTTGAAATATAACAAGCAAAACAATTATTACGGCGATAGAACTCTTGAATTCATTGTTCCAAAATTAATCAATCACTTTTTTATTAAATTGGACAACTCAATCAGAAAATACTTACTAAAGAAAACATTGAAACCTATACTAAGCAACCTAACATAATGACTTACCCAGGCGAGCTATTTAAAATAATTTAAATATTATATAATACAAATACTATAACGGAGAAATTAAAAACTCTATTAGTGATAAATTAGCATAAATATGTAAAACCATTAGCATAACTAAAACAAGTAAACATTCTATTAGGCTAAATTACATTAACATCACTATGTATGTAGAATAACTAGGGTAAACTAAGCTAGTTAAGATAAGTTAGGTTATGTTAGGGCGTAAGTATATGTAGATATCTAGTGTAAATCATGTTATTAGTGTAATCATTTATTATTGTAATTGTAAACAAAGTAAGTACACATATTTAGTGTATACCAAGATAATTAGTATAGGTTAGGTTCTGTTAGGTTAGGTTAGGAAGTAGGTATATTAATTTAGTGGAAATTCATTTGTTTATTGTAAATATTTATAAGTGTCTATTCAGCTAGTTATTATAGGAAATATAGGTTAGTTTAGGTTAGGCTAGGAAATCAATACATCTACTTAACGTAAAAAGTTATAATAGTTAATATAAGTATAATAGGTTAATTAATATAATTATAATAAGTCAGATATGAACATATTATTGCTAGTTACCCACTGAAAAGGCACTAGCCTTAGTGGGGAACTGTGACATGTAATTTGTATTTATTTTATGACTAAAGACTACTACAAAAAAAGACGTCTTCAAACTGCAAAGTTGGTTTTTCTCCAACGAAGTTTGAGAAGGTTAGAATTGATGCCCCAATCACAATGAGCATCTTCTGGCGCGCGTGCGGTAATCTCAATAAGATTGCCCCTCGTTATATAAGTACAAATCATGGGGGTCTTCGCAAATATTCGCACCACACTCACTCCTGCGGTTAACAACTAGCTACATGCATAGGATAGTACGGTACTATTACACTTCTGCAGGGAATGCGTAGCTCGGCAGGGAGTCTGAGAAAATCAATCTTATTCCCATCGAAGATATTACAGAAAGGAGGAAGTCGTTATAATAGTACATTGTTTGTGTAATCGCAGTTTTAGTTTATTTATTTATTTTATTTATTTATTTATTTACTAGCTGACCCAGCGAACTTCGTACCGCCTAACGGTCAATAAATGTCGTGTTACAGATTAGCTGAACTTAATTTATGATTTTATGGAAGTAATGCAATGAATACAAAATAAATATTAGGTTCACTACTTTATTAAGATAGTAACACAAAAAGAAATATAAAAGTACAAAAATTAAGTATATCAATCGCGTGTCAGCATGACATGATTGAATTAAACTAAGTAATAATTGTGATCCAAATATTGTGGATATATCTCGTCGATTCGAAACCTTTATTTAAATACTTTCTTTAATTTGAGGGGACAGTTTACCGTATCGACGGGATGAACATTAAATGTTTGAGTTACGAAACCCATAAATATTTTTCTTTTATTTAATTTTTCGTTAATTTTACAATATTTTTAATAGTTATTCTGCTATTCCGGACGGAGACAAATACAACAAATCAAAAACCATAAAAATCGGTCCGTCCGTTATCGGTTTATAAGTGTTCGAACAAATCCGACTTTGTTTTATATATATAGATAGGATATATAAAACAAATATGTATGGGGAAAAAAAACGAAAAAATAAAATGAGTGGGAAAATGTTTTTTCTTTAATTTTATTTTTTCGGATAATGTTTTTCTTTTATTTTATTTTTTTGGAACCAATATGTATGAAAAAATGTTTTTTCTTGTATTTTATTTTTTCGTAAATTTTCTAATGTTTTTAATAATTATTCTGCTATTCGGGATGGAGACAAATATAACAAATCAAAAACCATGAAAATCGCTCCAGCCGACGTAAATTTTGGCATAACAGTGAGGTTTTTGATTCATTATTCTGTAATAAAATGTAAACTCAGTTTATATTTACTAATAGTAATTCTTTACTACATACACATAAAACCCTAGCCAATACAAAAACTGTAAATTTTTAGCTATTTTATTGATAATTATTACTATTATTATGCTTTATATACTCTATTATTACTAATATTTACATTGTTTCACTCCACACCCACACACTCAACACACTCCAAACACACATGAACACACAGACACACATCCTTAACGAAATCCTCTATGTAGTAAGAAAATTTTAGCTTTTTTAGTTTTATTAAGTAGTTAAACGTTAATTTCTGTAATTTCATCGAAATCCGTAATCGGTTTTATTTTTAAGTAATCTATATTTTCATAATGTAATTTACTGTGTTATTAATACTGCGTGACTTCTAAATAAAGAATAAAGAATAAAATTATTTTTCAAATGTCTTAAAAAACTAAATGTTGCATTTCACCTTTCGCAATTCTTTTATTGCAATAGTGGGTTGTGTTTCAAATTGCATAAATAACTCAGTGTTCATTTTTTTAGAAGCAGACATTGAAATGATAAAATTGTTTCCATTAACCCAACGTTACCTCATGCAAATCTAATATTCAACAATGAGTTATCCAGATGAGGTTGGCTTATTTTTTCAAGAAAACTAATGTTTCATTGGATTGAGCTCATGTTACTTGACATTTCTGTATACCTAACTCAAAATCGACTTTTTGAGCAAATAACCCACTGCCGCTTTCAGCAAATGAAATGTCTATAGGCCCAAAAAGAAGAAGGAGAAGATACTATAAATCGTTCCGGCATAGTGACGAAATAAAGTAGATCGAAATCGCAGTATCGTTCTCGATAACAGATGAATCAATCACTTCTAGGTGACGTACTGGTTTCTTTTTACGCAACCACCCCGATAAAAACTACAACCAAACCAATTGTCAACTCTTTTGACCCCACTGACTCCGCTTTAGCTACTAGGGTTGTTCATGATAAGTACGGCCGACAATTGACACTCGATAATCGAAATCACAAAAAACTTCAAAATGGCCGAAAATACCTTGAAATAAGCCTTCAATATTTTGAGTGAGCTGCGATTAAACGTCAGAAACTGGATTATAAGGAAAAGCAATTTTGTAAATATTTATTTATTTATTTATTATTTAGCTACTTCACCAAATAATAAATAGCTAATTAACATTACAGACGCGTAATTAATAATACAGATAACATATCAAGTCGTTAATCGTCGTTAATCGAAGTCACACAATCTTCTTAATAATCAAAGACATCATGAAATACCTGGACCTCCAATATTTTGACTGAGCTAAGATTAAATGACAGAGACTAGATTACAAGGAAAAGCAATTATACATTTATTTATTATTTAGCTATTTACTTACCAAGTAACAAATAGCTAATTAACATTACACATGTGTAGTTATCATTACATATTAAAATACAAATAGTTAATCGTCGTTAATCCAAATCAAACAAACTTCTAAATAACCAAAAATATCATGAAATACTTACATAGACCCTTAATACTTAGAGTGAACTGAGACTAAATGACAGAAATTGGATCATGAGAAAAATCAATTACATAATTATTTATTTATTATACGGGGTGAGTTTTAATTAATCGGCATCCTTCAAGGAGGTTAATCAGTACGAGCATATAAGCAACTTTTGATTAAAAGTTGTGGAAAAAAACAAAAAATTATCTTTTTTTTTGGATAATTTGAAATTTGCTTTTTCTGAAAAATAGTATAAAATGCGTTGACGACAATGCACTATATAGCGGTAGGTAAAATATCGCTAATATCAACTTTTATTTAACAGTCAAGTTCTTTAAATTTGCAAAAAAAATATAAAAGAAACGTTTTAGATTTTTTTTTTCTTTTTTTTTCAAAACTCTCCCCGTTTTGCTTATTATCTACCACCTAATAAATAGTTATTTAATATAACAAAGACGTAATTAACATTACAGATAACATTTCAAATCGTTAATTATTTTCTTTCGACTATTTTATCAATAAATCTTATTTTTGCGCTTCTACCTAAAACCTCCGACAGAAGACGCCAACCAGCTCGTTGTAGGTATCTGACTAATATTCCAGATAAACAGAAATTAAAGTTGCGGCAGCTGAACAACTGATAATACATACAGTCGACAGACAAAATTTTAACGAAAAAAAAACAACTTCCATTTTGTGTGCACAGTGTGCAAAGTCAATATTTTATAGTAATTAATTCCTAAATAAATAAATGTATAGGTTCGATATACTATTATAGAAGTATCAGCCAACTCCGTTCAGTATGGTTAAAGTATTCGGATTTTTTAAAAGCACAAAATATAATTTCCTGCAGCATTACAAAAAAATGGGTTTTGGACCAGTAGCGAAAAGTAGAGCACACTGCAGTATCTTGGTCACTACGTCATCGCCGCCTAACTAGGCCTAGGCCTGTACTAAGGCAGGTGTACCAGGAAAACTTTTACCTGTGCACACAAAAAAAATAAAAAAAATAACCACTAAACTTAAAAATTAAACATGTTAGAAAGTTAAATTAAAATATCATCAAGAAGTATTTGAAATTATAATCATAAAATTATCAAGTAAATAAATAAAAATCAAAATCATAATAATAGTAAATAGATAGATATATACCTACTCAGTAAAAAAAATTAAAAAAATAAAATAAAAATAAAATAAGGTTATAAATAAAAATCTCTTCACTTTTTTCACGGCCTTCATTTATTAGCCACATATGGCTCTGCTTCTTTAAGGAATCTTTAGTCTGAATTGTTTTAATTCCATCTTCTAATAGGTTATATGCCCTGGGGCCCAAAACAGTAAAACGCCTTTGACCAAAAGAGGTCATCATTCGGGGAATATCTATTTTTTTAGCAACGGATCGCCGTGTTGTATGCATTTGTTGTTGTATGTATTAATTCATTCAGTATTTGTGAATTCACTCATTTAAGTATTAGGATTTCGGGAATTCAAGTATTCAGTGGCAATACTGTCAAACGCATTGGTCATTGAATGTGGAATATTTTTATTTCATAAACCGCCTGAAAAAAAAATACCAAACTGTTACTCCTTACGTTTGATATCGCCCATTTATGCTTATTGATTTTTTAATGTATGTTTTGTCAAAATATTCCTATTTTTCTTTTTTTTTATTTGTATTGCCGGTGCCGCCATGTTGGTTGTTTGATCGTGTTAGCCGTTTGCTGCCATACACTAGTGGATACCGATAATAATGGACCTGTCTTCGACATCCCACAGGTGACTTCGAATAAGATAAAACGCGCATTTTCTAAAATGAGTTTCAAAAATTCACTGGGTCCTGATAACATTCCACCTTTCCTGGTTAAACACTGCGCGATGACCCTACAAGGACCTTTATCACATATTTTCAATATTAGCCTAAAGTCACATTGCTTTCCGCTCAAATTGCAGGTTACTTGTATTACACCCGTTCATAAAAGTGGTCCTAAGAACTTAATCGAGAACTACCGTCTCGTCAGCGTTATGTGTACATTTACAAACTCTATTCTACACGAACGTATTTACTCATTCGCAGACACCTGGCTGTCGGAAAGCCAGCATGGATTCAGAAAGAAAAGGTCAACATGCACGAATATATTGTCATTGACAGAGTATAGCATTACCGCCCTGGACCGGGGCCTCCAAGTATATGTTATATACTTGGACATGGCCAAGGCATTTGACAGGGTTAACAGAGACATTCTCTTACAGAGCTTTTTGACTTCGGTTTCTTTGTACATCTTGTTAAGTTCTTCGCAAGCTACTTCAACAACAGGAGTCCGTTATTCAGCTTTGCTTCCTCCGAGTCAGCCCTCTTTAACGTTCATTCGGGGGGGGGGGGGGGGCGCAAGGTGCGAATCTCTATACGATTTTTTTCTGCATTTTCAATAATGATTTGCTTAATTTGTAAAATATAGTCACTGCTCACTATTTGCTGATGACGTGAAGATTCTTCATCAAATAACAGATGCTCGAGAAGCGGAAATATTACAGCAAGATATAGATGCACTTTCAAGATGGGGCTCTGTCAATGACATGGAATTCAACACTAACAAGTTCTCTGTTTAAACCATCACTAAGAAGAAAACACCTTGCTTTTTCCCATACACAATAAACGGGTCAATTTTAAAAAGGTCAACCGAGGTGAGGGACCTGGGAATTACATTTGATACGCAGTTGAATTTCCTTGCACACATTACAAATATTTGCAATCGTGCTAGCAAAATGGTCGATTTTGTTATTCGCATATGCAAACAGTTTAATAATATTCATGTAATGTTTCTACTAGATAATTGATTAGTCCGTAGCACACTTGTAAATAACTCGGTCATCTGGTGTACAAGTGAAAACAAATACATTCAGATGGTCGAGCGTATTCAAAGAAACTTTTTAAGATATATTTATTACAGAAAATACTATATTTATCCATCCTTTTTTCCGTCCGATTTTGTGCTAGGAATGGTAGGATACAACAGTCTTGAAACGCGTCGATAAATTTCCCTAAATATATTTGCATTTAAATTAATTCAAGGAACTGCATATAAATTAATTCAAGGAATCAAATTAAGGCCCGTTTTCCACAACCAATACTCCACTGTAAATTCGGGTATAAGACTTTATAAACGATCGATTTAAAAAATCGATTGTAAGACATCTCTACTCCGCGTCACGGAGTATTGAGCAAGAGAGTCATACTTGTGATTTTTCAATAAAAGTGTGTTTGGAGTCGCGTACTTGAAACTATCGCCCATTTCGTAATCGATTGGACTCGAATTAAAAACTCTTTACAATGACGATTCTACTCGCACCAGTTGATCTCTTTTAGAGTTCTTTACAAAAGCGTACAAATGGATCAGCTAGTCTTCACTCACTGAAAATCTTTTTTTCTCGTGTTTATACCCCTTACGGTACCGGCCCACCTTAATGTCTAATGACAATTATCTTACCGAATTTTATATCACGTGACAGTGCTCAGACGGACACCCATTCTGCTGCTTAACTTCGGTGATCTGAAAGAAACCAGTGTTTCAACGCGGCTACGGACGTTACGTCTATATAATTCGTTAAATTTGACAATTTGGATCTCCGTCACAACATCCTGTAGTCAGTCAAGGCTCAACCTTAGGTTTTTGTCGTTCAAACTGATTTTTTTGTTTTGTTTCAATCTTTCGTTTTGTTTTGTATCAAACTTTTGTTTCAATCTTTTGTCAACAATTTGAGTAAATTTTAAGATTTGTAATTTTTTTATTTCTTATTTATTTATTTCAAACCAGTTGATAGGAGTTCCTACACTTGGTTAAGTCAAAAGTAATAAAAATAACAAGTATAATATTTAAATAAATACCTATTAAGGTATAAGATATGAACGTCAGTATTGCAAGGTATGAACGTTGAACATCCAAGCGCAGATTTTCTAGGTTATATATGTAGAGGAAACAACATTTTCCAATATTTTCAATCAAAATTCTTAAGTAATTTCGTAAAATTTTCTATCTAATTTTCTATATAATCCTAAGTACTAAATAATCAAATAAATATTGGATAATTTCACAAATTATCATACGGGAAGATATTTTAAAGAAAAAACACAAATATAAACAAATCAGTAATAATAATTATTGTCAATAGCCAATAGTTTGAAGAAGAAAAAAAAACGCAATTGTAAAATAGTCAATAATAGAAAGAATAATGAATAATAATAGTCAAGTAGGTCAATAGAGGTGCGAAAAATTGATGTTGTCGAAATCCTCAATGCTATAAATGGGGTTTTTAGTCAAAATACCCTGTACCGTTAATCAGCTCATTGTTTAAGATTTGTTAATCCCTTCGGATTCACGCCTGATTGCATGGGTAAATTTGTCTAAAACTTTATACTAGTCTTGTCTAACAACCTATTAGTAGATTTTTATTTAATAAAAACATGTAAGTCTTCTGGTTTCCCGTATATTTTTGGTCTTGTGTGTATCTTTGAGCTACATCTTTATTGATGTTTTATAACCTACTTAGAAGATGATTAGGAACCCATTACCGCAACTGTGTGGTCCGTTGTAATGAATTGATACCCACCGTTCGCAGTACAAGGCAATATCGACCACCGAAAGTATGCTACTTGAGAAAATGCAGTGTGCTGATCGGCGAGTGATTTAATTAGGACTGTCGAGCAGGTCATCGTGCTCTGGCCTTCTTGGTGTTTACAGCGATTCTCGTGCGTAAAAGACGGTGGACTGTTTTCGTCCCAAGTCTTCTGCGCTCTCCTCACGGGAGACAAAACGATCTAATATATTTCTAACTTCATGAGGTGACGGGTTCACCCATTGTAGTCGACAGCTATAGTTAACAAATATATCTTATTTCGTGATTTCGAGCGTAGCAGTACTACGCGCGGGAAATTTGAATGGTTTTCTGGCTGAGCAGATGATTCATAGCATATGATATAGTCCGTACAGTATCATTTATGACACGTTGAGTCCCTATCACACCTAGGGTGACTTGCACCAACCGGCAACTGTGGTTAGCTAACCGCTATAAACAATTTAACAGCCGGTTAAATTATGACAGCTTGCACCAACTATTTTGACGTCCCGGTTAACCAACGCCGTTCAGAGTCCGCAAAAAAAATGTTTGAGTGTTGGAACATAACCATAGACACAACTGAAATCGAGGTTGCTCGCTTCAGCCAATCACAGCACAGTTCAAAATGGCGGACGAGAGGTTCTCAGCTCATCAGCTATCGAACTGCCACACGCTTTTGTCCGTGTCTCGCTTTCGCGTCTTCCCTGATTAACATCAGACATATAGGTATAGGTTTTACGATTGCAATAACCAAAAAAGCCAAGAAACGGCGGCGCATGCGACTCGATCAAATCTAACCTCGAAAATTGACAGCTAGCGTTTGACAGCTCGCTAACTGCTGGTTAGTGGCGCTAACCGGGCACCACGGCTCGGTTAGGGAATTTAACTGCAGTTAGCTTATCAAAGCATGGTGCAAGCAGTTTCGAGTATTTAACTGTGGTTTAGGGAGCTAATGAGCACTTGCTGAGTTGGCTACGAAGACCCATTCTGTTCAGGGTTGGTCACCTCACGGGTCAACACGCTTCCGGCGGCCTCCACGCATGAAGTGCGAACCCGGACAGGACTCTGGCCTTAGAGCTGGTTTCCCCTAGGAGTCAACCTTCAAGGAGATTAGCTTACGCCGCACGGTGCGCAAACAGTCCAGGGGCGCCAGAAGGTTGACTAGTAAGGGAAACTAGCCCTATGGCCAGAGTCCTGCCCGGGCTCGAAGTTCATGCATGGAGGCCGCCGGATGGGTGTTGACCCGTGAGCGAGACCAACCCTGAACAGAATGGGTCTTCGTGGCCAACTCGGCAAGGGCCCATTAACTCCCTAAAGGGTAGACAGACTTATACAGATAAACCGTTTATTTGTGTAGACCAGATCATCCGTATAACTCACTCCACCCTGGACAACAGCGGCTGCAACATCACCGAAAAATCGGGTCTTGGTTTTGTTTCACAAAATAATGAAACAAATAAATCTACTCTTGTCAGTCACTCTCACCATTTAGGCGTCCGCTAAGAGAAAATGGTTGTGTGTGAATCGGCCGTTTGACAGATAGGGCGTTTATTATGTCAATCAGCTGGGCGTGTCGTCTGTCGTTCTCTTTTCCGCCGCCGCTCACCTGTATAGCTCCGTCTCCCTCTCTCTCTCTCTCTATCCGTAGACTGCTACCGAAGTGGAGCAGTACTGGCATGATTGATCTATCGCCGCCTAAGTACTCAACGTAATGTAATGTCTTTAAGCCACAGCAATGGCTTGCACTTTCGGAATCGCTGACTAGGCTAATAATGGAATTAACCTAGCGAGAAATCAAACGGTTGTTGTCTTGATATCGAACGAAACAACGAACAACGAACCACAATACTGCCATCATTATTAATTTATTTTATTACACGACTGCCCAACAAAAAAGGAGTGTTAACTTTCCGTTTCTTTATTCCACCATAACTCAAAGTCAAATTCAAATTTCTTCATTAAATCTATAAAGTTACACATATTTTTAAATGCAAAGCCACACATCAAAGTTTGCGGAACATCTTAAATTTCGGTACTCTAAGACGTGTCTACTTTGCTGTCTGCGAGTCGGTTATTCGATATGGCATTGTAACTTGGGGCTTTGCGGCAAAAACGATTCTGACCACCCTTTACAAAGCGCAAAAGGCTATACTGAGGGTGATCAATAAAAAACCCCAAAACATATTCTTCTGATGACCTTTTCCGAGAGTATAGAGTGTTGAGTGTGAGAAAAATGTCTCTGCTAGTAACTCTCACTAAATTCCAGAGTAAGTTAGGAGAAAAGGAAAAAGCCAGGAATGTCGAGTGACAAGAAGATCGAAACAAACAAATTTTGCAATACCAACTCAGGAGATCCGCTTTTGGCCAATCCAGTTTCTCTTATCTTGCCCAAAAATTTTATAATTGCCTATCACCAAACATTAAAGACATTAAAATTTCATATACCTACATTTAAAAATAGTTTGAGTGCCTACCTCTTACATTATACAAACGCAGATATTGGACACCTCATTAGATAATTGAATTTTTATAATAAAAACATAATAGTATATAATATGTAGTAATATAAATTTATGATTTCTAAATATGATTTTATTTTTATTTTTGTGAATTTATTTTGTATATTATTAATACTTATTAATACATATAAAATATATATTAATTTTTATTATGTTTTAAAATAAAATATTAGGTTATTGACAATTTTCATGACATTTTCTTACGAATTTTTAATTAGGTAATTAAGATATTTCTATTACATTATGTATGATTTTGTTTATTTATATAAATATAATATTATAGATTTCATAGGATAATTAAAATAAATTGTCTACCTTGGAACAGGCGGTAGCCTAGTTAGGTTAAGACTTTTGTATATTGAATTTACTCATAATTTGAAATCAATTAATAATTTGTAATTCGTAATTTGTAATCCTAACTAGGCCTCGCCTGTACTAAGGTAGGCTTAATATAAAAGAAGGCAGAGTGGTTTTCGTAACTTGCTGTATTATCTTTGTATATTATTATGTTAAATTTAAGAAGATAGATATGTCTCCAAATAACACTGCGTAATAATATTAAATTTAAGTATATACAAATATATACACATACATACATAAATAAATATATACTTTACCCACAAGGCATATACTTTTTTGTGGAACCCGCCTTGTCGCCTATTGGCACCACATTGGCATCATCTTCTAGGTGGGCATTTGTAGCATCACGCAGTCAAACACTCAGTCGGTCACCCATCCCAGTATTGACCGCGCCTGCCGCTGCTAACTTCGGTAACCTCACAAATCGTGCTCTTAATATATATGGGTATTAATGTCTCCGTTTCTTATCAACCCATAGTCAAAAGTGACATGGCTAGGTTTTTCTTTACGCCGTGACTAGTCCTAGATTTCAGTCCTGCAGGAAAAACACTATTCATTTTGTTGAACAGTCGAGGAGCAATGTAAGAAAAGTGTTTTTGCGCAAAACTAGTTGTCTTTTTTGGGATCAAGTGTTGTCTGGTTGTTGTTACTCGTGTTACTTTATGGTGTGTTGAACATAGATGATAATTCTCATGATTACAATAGTAGAGTAGGAACTACTAAACGATTAAACTGATTTAGAAGTGTCTTGTATTTTTAGGATCGTTATGTCATCCCGAGTGTCATAGGGTACCTAATCCGTTCAAATATCATGTAAGTAGTTGTCTAAATGTCAAAATGTCCATATATCAATAAATATATTTTATTTATTTATTTATTTTTAGGAAAACCAACAGCTAATTATAATTTAACAAAAAGTCGGAGTAGTATAACAGAGAGCCAATTAAAGGTTTTCAAGTAACGTTGTAGAAACATGTGTGAAATCGTTCAATTAAAGCTATCGGTTAAAAATACATCAAAAAATATTCAAAAATTAGTGCTAAAAATTCACTGTTCAGCCGCTGCCTAGCTGAGTTAATAATGAGTATTATAATAATATTATTAATAATATTATTAATAACAGACTAGATCAAAGTCAAATCGTTGAATCAAATCATTGAAATTGTCACTTGTTCGCCACAGAAATGAATTTTGCCTATAGTGCATAAGGAACATGAAGAGCAGGGTTAAATCTATTGAGTTTGGAAGGAACACGGAGTTTATTTTTATTTAGTAAGTCGGGACAGTTAATATTATTGGAGGTGATTTTTAGCAAAAAGGTCAAGTTTTCACGGTTTCACGTCAAGGGCAGGATACGAAATTTCTTTCATAAATTGAAATAGTTAGATGAACTGTATGGGATTTTTGGAATTACCATACATTGTACTTCCCCAATCAACCTTTTCTGATACACTGTATTCGAATATTTATTGACCTTCTAGTGGACATGAAAAGGCGAGCTCAATGGTAGGATTCAAAAAAGCATGCTCTACGCACTTATTGTGGACTGACGAAATGAAGTGCTAGCTGCTTATTATACATTTTATAGTTAGTCTTTACTGTAAAACTCATTTTAATTTTCTTTTAGCTATGGTTGATAGTTTTATAATTTCCCGCCCCACCAACAAACGAGGAAAGAAAGTATTGAGAACGCGTTTTTTTTTAACGAGATAAACACGGAAATAAGCATTTCGAGCCCCCCCTGAGACGATAACGACCATTTGCAGATTGAAGTCTATCTGTGGGTATGTGTGTATTCCTCTACGATGGCGCCCAATCGCTTAATCTGATTGAGCTGAAATTTCGCATGCAGGCATAATTCGGTCATGGCAAGTGTTGAAAAGGTTGTGGTTAAAATCGGTCCGCCAGGGGATATTCTAATCATATTTCAATCTCGAAATATTGGACTTATAGACTTGAATATTGGTACACAGACGCGTTGTTAGGTTACTTGGTACTTGGACAGTTAAATACCCTATAACACTCGGAATGACATAACGAATTTAACAAACCACGCGCTTCTAAATCGGTTCAAGCGTTTAGAAGTTATGGTGGAATTAAGAAACGAAAAACATACATAGATGAAGCTGAACTCATTACACACCTTTTTTGTTGGGCAGTCGTATAAAAACATTAGAAATCGTATATTTCTCCCGCGCTCTGTTTACAAAAACTGATAACTAGGCAACCGTATGTTCGGTTTTTAATAAATTTTAAAACTGGCAACCCTGCTTCCGCAGCATATTTTATAGGTTACTAAATATAGCCATTGCCTATGAAGGTAAATTCACAAAGTTACTAATTTGGTCTGTTTGTCGGTTGAGTTGAAAGTTTAGCTTTTAGTAAGATATATGTATATAGATAAAGGCTGGTTAATTTTAACTCCGCATTGCAGTGGCGTGCCCAGGGTTCGTAAATAGGGCAAGCCCGACATACCTCTTTGTGTTTTTTTTTACGCTTTTTATAGTAAAAAAGTGGTACCTCTTTACTCTTTAATCTTCAGTTTGAAATTTACTGCTTGGGTCGTACATTCAATAAAGCACACTGAAGGCATGCTACTGCAAGACAGAATTTAACATATACTTATCAGCAGTCGCATACCTCTAGTGGCTTTAAAGGACTCTCTAGCTAGACGATCAAGCATGCTTGTCAAAAATCGCGTCGCGGGCTGGGAGGGGATCGTAAACCGCAGAAAATATGCATTTTTTAAAAATATTTACCAAAAATGCCAGTCACGTCATTCATCAATCAATTACTTCTAATTAACGTGACTCCCTGGTATAAACTACAAAATTATGCATTTTTGGTAAATATTACAAAAAAATATTTGTATATTTCCTGCGGTTTTACGATCCCCTCCCTGTCCGCGACGCGAAGCTTGTCAAGCATGCTTTTTCGTCTAGAGAGCCCCTTAGAAAAGCCATTTTATTTGCTTGAGTTGACCCTTGCTTGAGTTGATAAGTTGACCCTTGCTTGTATGAGCTGTAAGACTATTTTATAAAAAAGTGAACAAAAAGTAAAATAAGTGACCCTTAGAAAGCTAGCCATGGGAATGAAACTCACGCTGGCATATTTTCATCGTTTATATTCTAAATCGAAGCGTCTACCTTTTTTCAAAAATGATTTTATTACGTCTGAGTAAAATGATGGCGAACGCTTTAATTCTTTTAACAACTGTTTTTCAATAGCAACCATAACTCAGATAGACGTTCCTGACCCTGTGTATTTCTTAGGTAAGTATGAATAAGCTTAAGAGATGAGAATGCACGTTCTGCGGAAGCACTTGTAGCAGGAATAGTGACGACAAGATACGCTAACTTCAACAATTGGGGAAAGGTGTCTTCGAGGCTATTCTGACTAATTCGTTCAAAAACATTGCAATCTTTCAATTCAAGAGAGGAGTACAAACAAATCATTTGGTTCTTTAAAACCTTCTGTCAAAATGGTTTGCATAAATGTCAAATAATGAATCTAATGCCTTTGTAGGAAAATCTAAACGGTATTTCTCGTATAGTTTGTTGTTGAAGAGTTGGAAAAATTTCAATTTGAAAATTTGCGAATATCGATCGTCAATTTCGCAAAATATGTTGTCAATTAATTACCTGGACAAAAAGTCGTTTGTATTCAGTATGAGCACAGCGTACGTTGCGTCTCAAACGAGGTGCTGAGTTATTTTAAAGATTGTTTTCATAAATTTGATCAAATTCATATTGAAATTCAACACGTAACCAAGTCTGAAATTCCTTTATTTTGTTTTCCTTTCTTAATTCCTATAACCCACATCGACTTGTGATTTTTGAAGAATGTTGTACAAACGCTCAGTTTTTTAAAAATTCGGCGGAAAACAAGGTGAAAAAATTTAAATGGAATGATCGCATCGAGTTTTTAAAATTCTTCGCTGCTAAAACCGTATCCCCGTCTTAGTCCTGCGGGTTGTCACATATGTCAGAAAACAAAGTAATAAGAATACATTACTGACCACAAAGGACAATTTCCTCCATTTTTTTATCAGGCACTAAAACCACAAATCAATTGAAATTACACAATAAAAAATTAGCCCGACGTCACTCGCACATTGCAATCCAAACTAATTATAATGAAGTCGCGCTTTCTGTTGACACGTTCGCATTCGCAGTTCGCATTCAACGTCATGGCTAAGCAAGCCCGGCTTAGCTCCCGATACAAAAGTTGTATATACACATATATTGTTTAGCGTAATTTGCCACAGGTGCGAATGAGAGGAACACTGATTTTGAAAGCCGCATTGAAAGCCCATAATGTGCGAGCGAGACAGCAATCGCGCCCTGTCTATAATTATCGCACCCTGTCGATAACAGATTTTTTCTCGCGTGGAGCGAGCTGTGCGCGCTAGATAGCAGTAGGAGCGCTAGCAAAAAAAATTGTTTAGTTGTTTTTTTACGAATTGTGTTATTCATTTATTTAATTGTTAATTTGGAATTATAGGCAAGCCAGGCTTTTCGGCTTATATGAAGAGACCGCCACTGCCGCATTGCATAAATAGAGGTAAATTGCCGGATGGCACGAAACGGACGAGTTGTAACCCTTTCCGCAGCACGAACTTCATTACCACTAGACCATCTGACGTCGCTAAACGCTGGATCGGCGATGACGTTAACGATGTCAAAATCGTTATTGTGTGGCTTTAAAATGTGAAATAGTTATCTACTTTTTGCGTGACGTTATCTAAACCGTTCGTATTGCGTTTATTTAAGTTGAAGCGGTAGGTACTTCTTCATACACACCGGCAATCCGCATCTCAAATTAAAAAAAACGGTTGTATCTCACCAAGACTTCCGGCAAGTAGCCAAGTATTAATTTTATCTGAAAATACCTCCGGCCTCTTTGTAGCAACTAGAGCTGTCAACTATAATGGGTGAACCCGTCACCTCAGGACGTTTTAACGAAATTTATCGTAAAAACAATCCACAGTCTATCTACGACACCTGCCCGTCAGAGGCCAACGCCTCACGGCGAGGCACCGGGATAGGCCTCCTGACTACCAGTTTGGAAGGATATCTCCGTCTGGAATTAACCTTCAGAATACCTCCTATCTCCTGGCTGGTTACAGGATCGAGGTCGCTTGCGCAGACCTCTCCCTTATAAAGCGGTGTTACGGTGTCAACCGAATCTATCGCATACCACTGCATCCTTTGCCAGGATTATTCACCCGCGATCGGGTGGCCGATAGCAGTACGCCTCTTGTAGTAATACGCCTTGCACATCTAGACGTATTCTCGCTAGCTGCAATGGTGCTTCTAAACGAGATTACTTTTACGGCAATTTGTGGCCGCAATATCAGAAACTTTGGCCCGGCCATCACTGCAACATTTGGCTGGAAAATATATATCCCGGCCATTGTCGGTAATATGTCTGCAGACGTATGGCCCATCATTTTGACTCATAAACGGGCGACACAATCGGGCAACCATGACCGACGAAATCATACGTGTCGCAGGCCCCCAGTGACTTCTTATTGTTCCATAAAATGAAAAGTCACCTCAAATAAACCCACCATGGCACCGTAGAGGCCGTCCAGGAGGCTGCGACCGTCGTCTTGAAAGGCCTTATATCAAGGCTGCTTCCAATCATGGGAGAAACTGAGGACTACTGTTAAGGTTGTTAATAAAGTTTAGTTGCTAACTTGATTGGCCTGTGTTTTATTTAAAAATTCTCGAAATTTAACTGCCATACCTCGTACATAAATTATATTAATAATATTAATAAATATTATTAATTAATAATTACATTTAATATAATAACCTACATTTCATGCCTAAAATTAAATATAGATATATTTATATAAACACATAATATTTTTTTTATCTATGTTGTCTCTTCCATTCACCTCACTTCCCATGTCGACTACTCCTCCCCCCCCCCCCCCCCCTTCATTCACACGCTGAAACAATATAAAATATCATATTGGGTTCATTTTGTTTACTTAAGGCGACATGAGACCTCAGAAAAATATCCGAAATGGGCGGACCCGCGAAACAATAGGCGAAGTCAATTTTGTTGGGTTTGACCAATAAAAATCCAGCGTTGACGAAGCGTCAAGTGTAGATTCCAAGTCCACTAGCGCCGGGAACCAGACGAATACTAAATGGTCAATCGCAGCGCTAGCACAGAATAACTATACGCAGTGGTGGTATAAGGGTGTTAATGACAAAGCATATTTAGCGTAACTGTCAGAGCGCTCTCACGTCTTAATTAATTGTAATTAATTCAGGGCCTAAATAAAAAATGTGGCTAAGTGCTGCCCTAGAAAATTAACCAGTCGATATAATGAAATTATAATAAAACACACTCACCGCTTACATTGTAGGAGCAAACGCGCCTGAAAGTTTTCGAAGTCAGTTTAAAGCCTTAATGGCCAAGGCAATTAGCAACTTTTTTGAGTCCAAATTTTAAATTGGTTTCTTATTGAGGGATTCACTTAGAAACTTTTTTTAATTAATGTTCATATTTTTCAAAAACCACATAAATTAATTTTGTTACTTAAATATAAAATGTGTGAATATAACTTTTGTGACTTAAATATAAAATTTAGACGTATGCTGTCGCTGACTTTTTTGTAGGCATTATCAAGCTCTACAACTTTTCTCTATATCTCGTCATATATCTCTCATCGTTAAGGCAGCGTTAGTTAGAAACGTTTTCGTTCGACCGTTTTTTCTCCGACTTACTTTGCAAATCCGACTACCACGAAAACGTCTTTTCATTTTTCGGATTAATATATAGCCTATGACACTCACAAATAACGTCGCTTTCTATTGCTAAATGAATTTCGGTTCAAAATCAAAATCGGTTCAGTAGATCCAGATATTACTTCCTACAACCTCACAAACTTTACCTCTTTATAATATTAGTATAGACTAGTATAGATAACCTATTTATATAAGTTAAGTTATGTAGTCTACTCGCGAATAATGTTCATACAATAGTATAGGTTAGCTCTAAAATATTTCCTGCAGGCAATTAGCTCGCCTTTTCTTGAGAAAAAGCGTTTTATTAATATTATGATTATTATGATTCAAATCAAAATTTAAATGATTTTATGGGCTATGGCCTAACTATGCTGTAGGCCATACTGAGAAACATACGCTATGTATAGCGATAATTCATTTATATGATCGCACACATAGTGTCAAAATGAAATATATAAAATGTGGCCAAATATAATAAAGATAAGTGAATTCAAATTAAATTTATAATTATATTTAAAAATATCGATATAGCAAGACAATGGAAATCAAAATTATTATAAAACGTCGTAATGTGAAGTTTATAGAACAAATAAATAAATAAAATGGGAATATAAAATGTATTAAAATTTATGGCAATAATATTAATGCAAAGATGATGATTGATTGATGATGATTGTTTGATTGATGATTGATGATTGATTGATGATTGCTGATTGAAGATTGATTGATGGATTGATTGTTGATGATTCATGATTGATTGATTGAACGATCGAACAATCAATCAATCAATTTACCCCCTTTGAATATTGTATATTCAATGACAATATCACCCCTCTGATGTGAGCTAACCATTTGGGGTTAGACGCTTACCAAAAAGAGCAAACTCCAGTGCCGCATTGGAGCTGACACGCACATTTTTTTATTGTGAATTAAGTGTCCATCTATAAATATATTTCCTGCTTTAATATTGGGTACCCCTGCATCGCATGAATTTCCTCCTGATTCATTTTCGAACGACTTGTGAGAAATTCCACGCGTCTAATGACCTCCTAAGTTAGCGGGCGCAGGAGGAAGTATGTCGAGGAAAAGGCCGCGCAAAAGTTCCCCGCGAAAGATAATGAGTTTTAACGACAGTGCTAAAAGCAAAGTAAAGCCTAGAGAAAAAAGTTAAGCTATTTAATGCCTTCGTGCGAAAGCCACCCTCTGGGATATTAGCGAAAGCAAATTTGCATTGCTCGCGTTGTTTATTACAGGCATGCTAACTGAGGGATACGGAAATATAGGAAAATAGATGTTCGGATCTTCGACCCTCGAGGTTAAGGTAGTCGACTCGCTAATCAATAGTTATTTATGTCATCTTGGAAAGTTACATTACATTGTTATACTATTCAAGGGTTTAAACTGGGATTACACATTTGAGAAAGCAAACGAGGGCATGGAAATTGTTAAAAATTGGCTAGGAAACTTTATGTTGACGCTTAATGTTGGCAAAACCAAAGACATGCCATCAACCAGAGGTCAACCCACTACTAATAAAACTATTGTAATACACGAGTGCGATAGCGTAGAGTCTTGTAACTGTCAGCCTATACAAAGAGAAATATCTTGGAAATATCTAGGCATCACTCTAGATTGCTTTCTCCGTTGGAATTCTCATATACATAACGTGGCTACGAAGGTGCGAATCCTTGGATATGTTTTCAAAGAACTGAGGAATATTCTGGATTCCAAAACACTAAAAACTGTTTATTATGCTTTATGTGAATCGCTTATTACTTACGGCATAAGTGGATGGGGTGGATGTGGTAAAACCCTGCTAGAGCCATTGCAAGTTGCGCAGAAATTTATATTAAACATTATTCTACGTAGACCATATCGCCATCCCACTAATGAACTTTATAAGGAAGCTAAAGTTCTTCATTGTAGGCAACTTTTTCTAAAAACTTCTCTCTTAAGGCTATTTTTGGACAGTAACTCAAATTTAGGAATAATTCAGAACCGGTGACCAACGAGACAAGTTTTAGAAAATAGCTTAATAATACCCAGAAGGAAAACATCATTTGGACAAAGACATTACTCTTTCATTGCGCCGAGATTTTACAATCTGATCAATATGGAAATAAAAATGAATTTGACATTTAGGGAATTCAAAAATAAATTAAAGAAATGGTTATCGAATCATGACAGACTAACCATACATCAAATGTTAGAAATAATAGTATAATAAAACTTAGGTGCACAAATTATTAACATATTTTTAAAAATATATGTTAAGTATATTTTAACATTGAACTAACTACCAAAAATTATTTGACTTTGACAATGAAGTATACTTTTTAGACTAGGTATTTTTATATTAATAAATATTAATGACTGTTTCTTTCTTTTCTCACATATAACTTTATTTATTTTATTTAATCGAATTTTATATGATATTTATTGTCGAATGGAATTGCATTTTATTTATTATATTATCTTTTAATTAAAAAAAATATTATTACAATTTTTTTTATTATTCTGAAGACCACATTTTAGGGCTATTTAGTGTCATTAGCTTTTTACTAAAACTTGTATATTTGTAAGCAACCAAGCAATCAAGCAAACTTCATTGTAATATTGGAGTCCTGTCCACCCTAGAACGGGCTAGTCCCAGTTGGGTGACAGAAACAAATAAGCAATAGGTTAAGGTTTTGCCATTCGGTTCCTGTTATTTTTATAAACTAATCAATGTTTCATAGTAATTAATTCTTAAATAAATAAATAAATAAATGACACATGCAATATTACATCACATCACATATGTGGCATCATCATCACATATAACGCTTTGAAATGCAATCAAATGACGTTTAGCCGTAAATAAAAAATCCATTTTCAGTATTATATCAACCATGATCCGATTCCCAACGCGCTGAGCATTGGCGACCTTGGCGTTCAACTCGATCACCGATTGACATTTGACGAACACATACAAGGTATTGTCAGTAATGCGTTAAAAACCTAGGGCTTCATTAGTATGGTCTCTAAGTCGTTCTCTGACCCGACTGTATTCAAAACCCTTTATTTTGCATACATCCGCAGCGTATTAGAGTTTGCATCTCCGATCTGGAATCCGCAATATCATGTATGTAAGGAGAGAATAGAAAGCGTCCAAAAACGATTTATGAGACAACTAAACTACCGTCAATGCTTGGGACTGAACACGTACGAGGAGAGGATGAATCACTTCAATATTACATCATTGGAGAGCCGCCGTACCACGGCAGACATGGTAATTATTACACAAAGTTATCCACAACAACGTCGACAACCCGTATTTCACACATAATCTCTCTTTTCACGTACCACCACGCGTGGCTCGCTTTCCCCGTACCTTCGAAGTCCCGCGCGTCCGTACTAGGTATGCCCAGAACTCCATTATGTACCGCTTAATATCAACTTATGATAATAATTTCCAGAATATCGACCTATTTAGCATGAATGAGAATAAATTTAAGCAGAGCATATACTTAAAATTAATCGAAAGTGCGACATAGACATTTCACATGGGATACTTATGTCTTAGGGACTATTTGGTTTTTCATTCTTTGTTCTTTAACTTTATATGATAGGTTTATATGATGGAGTAATTTTTTCTTATTTTTTGTACTGCACATTATTACTTAAAATCTATTGGCACCCATTCCTTACTTTTCCTTTCTTTTTCCCCTCCGAACCCCCAAAGTATGCACTGTGCGTATTGGAGACTTAACTAATTAAAACTATTGTTGAAAGCTTGTCATAGGCCAGAATTGTAATATTTTTTGTAGCGCTGTATGTTTTTCCTGTTAAATAAATAAATAAATAAATAAATATATACAATGGGTCTGTGCAGTTGGACCATTATGACCCATGTTAGGGTCGGCCCAAGTCACAGGTCAGCATCCATCCGGCAGACTCCAAGCAGAAGTGCGAGCCCGGGTAGGACTCTGTGCCTGCAGGCCAATTCCCCTGGTAATCGTCCTTCAATGGTTTGTGTACCTTGCGGCGTCAGCCAATCGACTGTGTATTCCGACATAACCGGGGGATTCCGGCTGGTTGTTAACCTTACGGCAACCGCTCTTGAAACGACCAATCGGCTACCCGATACCGGGTGAACAGTCGGGCATAGGATGACGTGGTCGGCGATAGATTCGGTAGACACCGAATCACCGCTACGAATGGGAGAGGACCGTATAAGCGACCTTGAACCCTTGTAGATGGAAGTAAGGGCGCGATTGTCGGCCCGCTTTTTGCATACCCGGCTTCTCGCGGTAAGGCGTTAGCTTTTTATGGGCGAGTGGCTTAACTAAACAGTTGACTGTTTCGCCCCAATTTATCTAAGCTCACCTCACGAGAGACAGAACGATCAAATATCGAATTAAAACTTCTTGAGGTGACGGGTTTACCCGTTGTAGTTGACAGCTCAAGTTGTACACGTACTACATTAAATAGCAGATGGTTTCGTGCAGCTTGGGCGATACGATCCTATGTGTTCTCGGGAAGGGCCCAACTCACGATTCAGTTCGATTATGAAGCAGTTTGACAATATGTTTCGAGCTCTTCACTGCATCATTATCATTACGTAAGCCTCAATTTCTATAATAAATTACCAGAAAACGTAAAAAATATTCAAAATTATGACAAATTCAGAAAAGAGACGAAAAAATATTTAATTGAGAAATGTTTATATGGCCCTAAAGAATTTTAATATATATTTATATAATAGATTATATTACCTGTAAGATAATTTATATTCCATTTGTGTATAATATAGTCTTATTTGTGATTTGTATATTCTTTTTCTTAATTGTTAAATTAATTTTCTGACTCTTATTTCATTACATTGATTTTGATTATTTTTAGTTTATTTGATTATTTAAATTTTAATATTTTTAGACTGTTTTTATTTGATATTGTTATTTTTTGATTGATTTTATATTTGTAATTTAAATTTCTGATTTTTATTTATTTATTAATTCGTTTATTTATTTAATTAACAATTCATTAACAATGCATAATTATCACTAATAATCATATGAATTAAAAATATATATATATAATTAAAATTAAAATTAAAATTGAACACGTGCCGATATGAGCATTAGCATTTATGTACCGCTGCTGCCCAACTAAGTGCCAGGACTTGTCCCAGGGCAGCTAGCTCTCTAGTTTTTAGATCACATATATATATTTTGATAATTTTATTCGTTTTCTTATGTTAGTTTGATCCTTATTAAATGTAGTTTCTGTAGAACTCTTTGCATGCTTTCTATTTATCTAGTTTTTATATATTTTTGTTATTCAACTGCTGATTCTCTATGATTTCCTATGATTCTCGCTGATTTCTCATTATTTCTGTTTTTTTTTATTTTTCTAGTTTGTATATCTTTGTTATTGAATTTCTGAATTTCGATATTTTTTTCAATAGTTAGTTTTTTATAGACTTTTTTGTAATTTTAATTGTAATTGGAAATGTAATTTTATTTGTGCAAATACTATTAGATATGTAATTTCTATACCCAGATCAGGTTTTTGAAATTAAATTCTTATTACTTCTTTCTTACTTCATCCACTGTCTACTGTTAAATTTTCAGCTTTTCCAAAACACTCAGGAGTTATTAATTAAAATTACACATTTCCTAGTGTGGCAGCGACAGGTGTCCCGGAATCTAGCCTGCTGACTGTACCCTGGAATTCTATGGCTAAAATACTGTCTGATCTGAAAGTATCAGCTTTTACGAAACTCTTGCACATTTTTGTCGTTGGCTCTTATACTATAACTAGCTAACCCGTGCCCACTTCGTTGGGCGGTAAAACTATTTACTTGTGATGAAATTATGAGTGTGGTTTGGTTAGTACTGAGTGCTATTATTTATTTGCTGACTGCGAAAAGAAGGGTTATATATTAACTGCATATGTATGTATGTATTTGCATGCCAATTTGACTATATTACCGTTATTTGTGAGTGTCTTCTTGTGAGTGTCTTATTTATGAGTGTCTTATCTCTTTAACCATTTATGCAGTATAAGTGAAATTATATGCAGTAAAAGGGAAAAGTCTTTTGTTTTAAACACTTGAGACGATAAATTTACTTATTTTGATATGAATTCATAATTGTTGATAATATGACTAATAAACACGACCTAACGATTTTTAAAAAAAAAATCTCTATAACTTAATCATATATCTCTCATCGTTAAGGCAGCGTTCGTTAGGAACGTTTTCGTTCGACCGTTTTTTCCGACTTACTTTGGAAATCCGACTACCACGAAAAAGTCTTTTCATTTTTCGGAAAAATGTATAGCCAATGACACTCACAAATAACGTGACCTTCTATTGGTAAAAGAATTTTCAAAATCGGTTCAGTAGATACAGAGATTACTTCCTACAACCTCACAAACTTTACCTCTTTATAATATTAGTATGATAGTATTGATGTATGTTTATTTAGTTTATTTTTATTTAGAGTAGGTATTACAAAATTTAACTAGTACATTTTACCATGTCACACTGTATGTAAATGAGGCAATAGCAGAAAACTGATTCTTATTGTGACTGAGACATGGCTATGACCGAAAGTCGCCTAACTAGGCCTGAGCCTGTTCTAAGGCAGACTTGAGCAATTTTCTTTGTGCATTATTATTACTATTTATTAACAATGCATATATTTCTAGACACAATCAAATAAAACTAATTAGTAAAATAGTCTACAAAAAATTAAATTAAAAATAGAAAATTCAAATCTTTTTAAAATAAAAATAAAATAAAATAAAACTAAATCTAATCCAAATAATAAATAAAACAAAATTAACATTAGAATAATCAGAATTAATGAAAATGCAAATTGATTGTCACTTTTTAAAATATCAATTGCTTAATAAAAATGAAAAATTTTAGAATGATATAGTTTGCGCACTATCTTTGGATATATATTTCCTGCTCGTCACTTAGCCACCGCACGGTGCGGCGCTTTGGCCTGATAACAAGCCAGAATTTATCGTGACAATAAAATGGTTAAATTACCACAAATGTAGGCCTTCAACTTCAACCCTCGCTACTTTAAAATGTATGGCGCAGCGCAGCGGAAACTTGACATTACCTTCGCAAGTTTATTTCATATTCTAAATATAGGCGAACGCTGAAAGGCTGAGGCTAAAATCCTTGACAATTCCAAATATACAAATATAGAATACCTCGAATTACAATGACATTTCTCTTCTTTATATTTAACTAGCTGCGCCCCGCGGTTTCACCCGCGTGGTGATGGAAAATTGTGATAATGATGATAGAAAACTATATACCTCTATAAATTATTGCCTATGTGTTATTCTGATGTGTAAGCTATATTATTGTAAAGTTTCTTCAAAATACATTCAGTAGTTTTTGCGTGAAAGAGTAACAAACATCCATACATACATTCTTACAAACTTTCGCGTTTATAATAGTAGTAAGAAGATGTCAAAATTGTCCTTTCTTCTCGCGCTATCGCGCGAAGCACCTGAGAAGTAAGATACTAAAATGGTGCATTGAGGGTAATTGATTACGACGGCCGAACCCGTTACGCCAGAGAGTTATAGTAACATTGTGCTATTCTCTCTCTCTCCGAAGGAGTGATCGTAAAAGATTTAGTGTGCAGATCAGTCTACAGTCAAACTTCATTAACGACTTTCATCGTTATAACAGCCCGAGGTGTCGGGATCACTTGTTGCAGATGACAGCTCAGAGTGTGATTATGTAGATAAGAGTTCTCGTTCTGTTAGCCATAAGACTTGCTCGTTACTTTTGGTCGGCTCAACTCATGGTTCACCTTTTATCCAGTAGCCCCCTCGAAGAGAGTCAATCTTGGAAAATACTCTGTTTCCTCTGTCACGGCAGGTGGATCAGTTCCTATGGGGGATGGGCTACGGGCCCTGCTGGAAGGTTCGCGCATCGTGCGGCGTCAGCCACCGGAGGGGTTTTGAAACGATCTAATACGTTTTTTAAGCAGCGAGGGGGGGGGGGTATTGCCCTAATGCAACCCACTCAAAATACGAACTGTTTGCCACCCGGTTCCGAGTGATAAACGGATACCGGAAGCCACGGTCCGCGATAAATTCAAACTGAATTACTGCTATCATTAGAAAGAGGCCGCCCAAGCGACTACAAATCCGCGACCAGACTGGAGGTCAGAGAAATCCGGTAAAAGCTGGTAGAAAGGGGGCGAGGCTGGCTCGCTGAATGCACTTCTCAGTATCTCGCGATAAGGCGTTGGTCTCTTACTGGCATGTGGCGGAACTTGACGGTGGACTGTTTTGTTACTAAGTCTTCTGCGCTCACCTCACGGAAGACAGAACGATAAATTTCGTAAAAATTCCTGAGGTGACGGGTTCGCCCGTTGTAGTCGAGAGCCCTAGTTGTTGTTTCCTATAGAGCGGGGGTGGTTGCTTATCTGGAGACAGGTGCTCTTGAAACGACCATTCCCTACCGGATATCGGATGAACAGCCGGGCAAAGGACGCCGTGGTCCGTGATAGATTCGGTAGTCACCGAATCACCGCTACACTAGGGAGAGGATACGCAAGCGACCTCGAACTCGTAACCATTGGGGAGGTTTTGTTTCACCAAGATAACGCCCCAGCACACAAGTCGAGAGTTGCGAAGGCTGTCATTGAAGAAGATGGCTTTGAAGCCGTATTTAAGTGTATTTGTAAAAACATTTGTTTATGACTGTTTTTTACCTAAATAAAAAAAAAAAAATAAAAAATAAAAAAAAGAAGCACTGGGACATCCTTTATACTCATCGGCGTGCAAAGTGCATAGTTTAGGCGAGAAAGAATTTCAGCACACCAACGTGCAACCATAGAATATGAGAAGCATCAACTCCTAATGTATCTCGTAAGTAGTGAAATAATCCACAGTTTTTTTTTTTTCAAGAAATGGTAAATAATTACTGCGTGAAATTCCGATTTTTCCTGGGGTGGCGGATTCGCCCGTATTATTTTTTTATTTTATTTGTTGAGTGGGGCTTTTCTAAGGTCTTTATGAGCCTTGTAACACTGCGACCATTGCTGATCTATTGTTAATGGGCCCTTGCTGATCTATTGTTAATGGGAGTGGACCCCCATGGACCCCCATGGATCCCATGGACTATTGCTGATCTATTGTTAATGGGAGTTAATGGGCCATTGTTGGGTTGGCCACGAAGACCCATTCTGTACAGGTTTGGTCACACTCACGGGTCAACACCCATCCGACGGCATCAAAGCATGAAGTACGAGCCTGGGTAGGACTCTGGCCTTGGTCAGTTTCCCCTGGGAATCAAACTTCTGGCGCTCCTGGACGGTCTGCGCACCGTGCGGCGTAAGCCAATCGACTGTGCACTCTGACTAACAGTCGTGGGAGTCTGGAAGCAGTACTGTTTCCTATAGAGCGGGGGTGGTTGCGGACCTTACGACGACTGCTCTTGAAACGACCACCGGCCATCCGATCCTGGGTGAACAGCCGGGCAAAGGACGCTGTGGTCCGCGACAGATTCGGTATACACCGTTTCACCGCTTCGTAAGGGAGAGGACCGCGCAAGCGACCTCGAACTCGGAACCCATCGAGAGACCGGAGTAATCTGGTAACAATTGGAAGTAAGGGCGCGAGTGTCGGCCCGCTAGGTAACATTCCTGGCTATCTCGCGGTTAAGGCGTTGGCCTCTTACGGGCTTGTGACGTAGCTAGATGGTGGGCTGTTTTGTCCCAAGTCTTCTACGTTCACTCCAGGTAGATAGAACGACTAATCGTTAAAACTTTCTGAGGTGACGGGCTCGCCCGTTGTAGTCGACAACCCAAGTTGCTGATCTATTGTATTCGCCACCTACTATAGTTCTGCGCTAAGGCTCGTGTCATTTAAGAACCGCAGCAGGCTTTTGGCGCCAGATTGTTTTACCTCCTCAGGTTGGAGGTAATGACCACCCAGATGGGTTTATCTTTTACTCATCAGCGGGCCACACTCGCACATGAGGTGCTGGGGAGTTTACTCTGCCCCTTGGCAGAACCTGCACATTTTCGTGTCTCTGAGCTTGAGGTTGAACATGTGTTTGTTCAGGCCACAATGCCCGTGAGCGCCCTCACCAGTATGACTAGATTGTTCCTATTTAGCGATTAGGCCTCACGTGCCGTCTTACGGTCGTAAGCCTTAATTAGCGTTGTGGAATGATTCAACCCTGGCGTGTTGTTCCAGTGGTTGACGGATTGTTCTAAACATATTTGTTTGAGCATTAGGTTTGCAAGGCTTTTTCGTACGCCACAGCAAGAATCAAGGCCGTATAACGTTCCCTTTGCTCCCGTCTTAGCAAGTTCATCGGCTTTTTCATTTCCCTCGATTCCTGCATTGCCGGGAACTGATCTTATAATTACCCTGTTCTTGTCGCCCAGTGAATTCAGTAGTAATTCGCCTATAGTAATTGACAACTCTAAGGTGAATTAATTCAAGTTTAAAGTGGCCATTGCGAAAAATCGGCGATTACATAAATAAGGACCTATTAAGCAGTTAATATAGTTGGTACCTTTATTAAACGAATTAAATACATTGCTCAATCGATGCTGTTCATCGGTGGTTGTGATCAGTGGCGGTCTCTTCATATAAGCCGAAAAGCCTGGCTTGCCTATAATTCCAAATTAACAATTAAATAAATGAATAACACAATTCGTAAAAAAACAACTAAACAATTTTTTTTGCTAGCGCTCCTACTGCTATCTAGCGCGCACAGCTCGCTCCACGCGAGAAAAAATCTGTTATCGACAGGGTGCGATAATTATAGACAGGGCGCGATTGCTGTCTCGCTCGCACATTATGGGCTTTCAATGCGGCTTTCAAAATCAGTGTTCCTCTCATTCGCACCTGTGGCAAATTACGCTAAACAATATATGTGTATATACAACTTTTGTATCGGGAGCTAAGCCGGGCTTGCTTAGCCATGACGTTGAATGCGAACTGCGAATGCGAACGTGTCAACAGAAAGCGCGACTTCATTATAATTAGTTTGGATTGCAATGTGCGAGTGACGTCGGGCTAATTTTTTATTGTGTAATTTCAATTGATTTGTGGTTTTAGTGCCTGATAAAAAAATGGAGGAAATTGTCCTTTGTGGTCAGTAATGTATTCTTATTACTTTGTTTTCTGACATATGTGACAACCCGCAGGACTAAGACGGGGATACGGTTTTAGCAGCGAAGAATTTTAAAAACTCGATGCGATCATTCCATTTAAATTTTTTCACCTTGTTTTCCGCCGAATTTTTAAAAAACTGAGCGTTTGTACAACATTCTTCAAAAATCACAAGTCGATGTGGGTTATAGGAATTAAGAAAGGAAAACAAAATAAAGGAATTTCAGACTTGGTTACGTGTTGAATTTCAATATGAATTTGATCAAATTTATGAAAACAATCTTTAAAATAACTCAGCACCTCGTTTGAGACGCAACGTACGCTGTGCTCATACTGAATACAAACGACTTTTTGTCCAGGTAATTAATTGACAACATATTTTGCGAAATTGACGATCGATATTCGCAAATTTTCAAATTGAAATTTTTCCAACTCTTCAACAACAAACTATACGAGAAATACCGTTTAGATTTTCCTACAAAGGCATTAGATTCATTATTTGACATTTATGCAAACCATTTTGACAGAAGGTTTTAAAGAACCAAATGATTTGTTTGTACTCCTCTCTTGAATTGAAAGATTGCAATGTTTTTGAACGAATTAGTCAGAATAGCCTCGAAGACACCTTTCCCCAATTGTTGAAGTTAGCGTATCTTGTCGTCACTATTCCTGCTACAAGTGCTTCCGCAGAACGTGCATTCTCATCTCTTAAGCTTATTCATACTTACCTAAGAAATACACAGGGTCAGGAACGTCTATCTGAGTTATGGTTGCTATTGAAAAACAGTTGTTAAAAGAATTAAAGCGTTCGCCATCATTTTACTCAGACGTAATAAAATCATTTTTGAAAAAAGGTAGACGCTTCGATTTAGAATATAAACGATGAAAATATGCCAGCGTGAGTTTCATTCCCATGGCTAGCTTTCTAAGGGTCACTTATTTTACTTTTTGTTCACTTTTTTATAAAATAGTCTTACAGCTCATACAAGCAAGGGTCAACTTATCAACTCAAGCAAGGGTCAACTCAAGCAAATAAAATGGCTTTTCTAAGGGGCTCTCTAGACGAAAAAGCATGCTTGACAAGCTTCGCGTCGCGGACAGGGAGGGGATCGTAAAACCGCAGGAAATATACAAATATTTTTTTGTAATATTTACCAAAAATGCATAATTTTGTAGTTTATACCAGGGAGTCACGTTAATTAGAAGTAATTGATTGATGAATGACGTGACTGGCATTTTTGGTAAATATTTTTAAAAAATGCATATTTTCTGCGGTTTACGATCCCCTCCCAGCCCGCGACGCGATTTTTGACAAGCATGCTTGATCGTCTAGCTAGAGAGTCCTTTAAAGCCACTAGAGGTATGCGACTGCTGATAAGTATATGTTAAATTCTGTCTTGCAGTAGCATGCCTTCAGTGTGCTTTATTGAATGTACGACCCAAGCAGTAAATTTCAAACTGAAGATTAAAGAGTAAAGAGGTACCACTTTTTTACTATAAAAAGCGTAAAAAAAAACACAAAGAGGTATGTCGGGCTTGCCCTATTTACGAACCCTGGGCACGCCACTGGTTGTGATGCCATGGTTTAATAGAAGGGAAGGTTGAGTTGAACCGTCTGCCACAGAGTCATCCTCTTTACTTTGACATTTAAATGTCAGCTAAGACCCATTGCATGGCAAGCGACCGCCTCGCTGCTTCTACACAATAGCCAGATACAGACAGCCCAGTATATATACTTATATTGGTGCTAATATTCACACTTTAACAATTGAATCCATGACTGATAAAAACATAAACAATAAACATATTTTAATAGAACAAAAAATAAAATATTTTTTTGTTCGGCAATTTCGTCGCATTCTTATAGGAGTACACTTATGAAATAGGTTTTATAATTGCTCCGTTTTGGTAACCGTCGTCCAGTTACAAACTCTCTTCTACGCAGAACCCTCTTCTTAAAACGTTCCCGCCGCCGAACGCGGAACGCAAGGACGTAATACATGATACAGTGAGTGTTGTGTGCAAGATGGATTTTCGAAATTCGCGCGCTCCGAGCCCGGCCCCCCACCACCGTTATAACCTACGCAGTGGCGGCAGCGGTATGCGGCCTACCCGCAAAACAACCGAATGACAGCTCTTTCAGTCTACCATGGACAACGACGGCTGCAACGTCACCGAAACGTCGGGTGCTACAAATTTCACGCGGTAAATTCGTTTTCTATCCTATTTATAATGTCAAACAATCGTGATAGTCTTTATTTACTTGTTAAATCTTTGCGTTCTTATAGGTTTTACCTTATTTTGGTATGGGAAACTCTGCGCCAACAAAGAGTTAAATATTTTTTTATATTTTTCATAATTTTGTGTTATATAGGATAGGTCAGTCAGTGGCGTGCCCAGGGTTCGTAAATAGGGCAAGCCCGACATACCTCTTTGTGTTTTTTTTTACGCTTTTTATAGTAAAAAAGTGGTACCTCTTTACTCTTTAATCTTCAGTTTGAAATTTACTGCTTGGGTCGTACATTCAATAAAGCACACTGAAGGCATGCTACTGCAAGACAGAATTTAACATATACTTATCAGCAGTCGCATACCTCTAGTGGCTTTAAAGGACTCTCTAGCTAGACGATCAAGCATGCTTGTCAAAAATCGCGTCGCGGGCTGGGAGGGGATCGTAAACCGCAGAAAATATGCATTTTTTAAAAATATTTACCAAAAATGCCAGTCACGTCATTCATCAATCAATTACTTCTAATTAACGTGACTCCCTGGTATAAACTACAAAATTATGCATTTTTGGTAAATATTACAAAAAAATATTTGTATATTTCCTGCGGTTTTACGATCCCCTCCCTGTCCGCGACGCGAAGCTTGTCAAGCATGCTTTTTCGTCTAGAGAGCCCCTTAGAAAAGCCATTTTATTTGCTTGAGTTGACCCTTGCTTGAGTTGATAAGTTGACCCTTGCTTGTATGAGCTGTAAGACTATTTTATAAAAAAGTGAACAAAAAGTAAAATAAGTGACCCTTAGAAAGCTAGCCATGGGAATGAAACTCACGCTGGCATATTTTCATCGTTTATATTCTAAATCGAAGCGTCTACCTTTTTTCAAAAATGATTTTATTACGTCTGAGTAAAATGATGGCGAACGCTTTAATTCTTTTAACAACTGTTTTTCAATAGCAACCATAACTCAGATAGACGTTCCTGACCCTGTGTATTTCTTAGGTAAGTATGAATAAGCTTAAGAGATGAGAATGCACGTTCTGCGGAAGCACTTGTAGCAGGAATAGTGACGACAAGATACGCTAACTTCAACAATTGGGGAAAGGTGTCTTCGAGGCTATTCTGACTAATTCGTTCAAAAACATTGCAATCTTTCAATTCAAGAGAGGAGTACAAACAAATCATTTGGTTCTTTAAAACCTTCTGTCAAAATGGTTTGCATAAATGTCAAATAATGAATCTAATGCCTTTGTAGGAAAATCTAAACGGTATTTCTCGTATAGTTCGTTGTTGAAGAGTTGGAAAAATTTCAATTTGAAAATTTGCGAATATCGATCGTCAATTTCGCAAAATATGTTGTCAATTAATTACCTGGACAAAAAGTCGTTTGTATTCAGTATGAGCACAGCGTACGTTGCGTCTCAAACGAGGTGCTGAGTTATTTTAAAGATTGTTTTCATAAATTTGATCAAATTCATATTGAAATTCAACACGTAACCAAGTCTGAAATTCCTTTATTTTGTTTTCCTTTCTTAATTCCTATAACCCACATCGACTTGTGATTTTTGAAGAATGTTGTACAAACGCTCAGTTTTTTAAAAATTCGGCGGAAAACAAGGTGAAAAAATTTAAATGGAATGATCGCATCGAGTTTTTAAAATTCTTCGCTGCTAAAACCGTATCCCCGTCTTAGTCCTGCGGGTTGTCACATATGTCAGAAAACAAAGTAATAAGAATACATTACTGACCACAAAGGACAATTTCCTCCATTTTTTTATCAGGCACTAAAACCACAAATCAATTGAAATTACACAATAAAAAATTAGCCCGACGTCACTCGCACATTGCAATCCAAACTAATTATAATGAAGTCGCGCTTTCTGTTGACACGTTCGCATTCGCAGTTCGCATTCAACGTCATGGCTAAGCAAGCCCGGCTTAGCTCCCGATACAAAAGTTGTATATACACATATATTGTTTAGCGTAATTTGCCACAGGTGCGAATGAGAGGAACACTGATTTTGAAAGCCGCATTGAAAGCCCATAATGTGCGAGCGAGACAGCAATCGCGCCCTGTCTATAATTATCGCACCCTGTCGATAACAGATTTTTTCTCGCGTGGAGCGAGCTGTGCGCGCTAGATAGCAGTAGGAGCGCTAGCAAAAAAAATTGTTTAGTTGTTTTTTTACGAATTGTGTTATTCATTTATTTAATTGTTAATTTGGAATTATAGGCAAGCCAGGCTTTTCGGCTTATATGAAGAGACCGCCACTGGGTCAGTAACTATCCGCAAACAATGTTCGCAAATTTATTGCATGTAGGCTACACGCTCACCTTTTCTTATGAATGAAGCGTTTACTTTCATTTGCTTTAGCGAGACTCGCTTGCGTCGAGTACCCTGAGAAAAATATTGAATTGCTTCTTACATTGCCATTTTTAACGGGCTTCAAAAATAGTCTGTCCCCAGCACAGACACAAAATTTTGTATACGCATTCAGGTATGTAGCCCGTTCTAAGTTTCACCATGACACGGCTGCTGCACCCGGCTGTTGGTCCCTACTAGGGGACTCCCCAACGGTCATTACAACAGCCCGTTCTAAGATTCACAAAGACAGTTTCACTTAAAAATTTAAAAAAATAACCTCAAACATGTAGCTGTACAAAGAGATTACGCATGGATCGAACACAGTGAGTTGCCTTTTATTAAAAATAATTATTTACCAGCATAATAAGCATTACAATCTTTTACATTTACAGATGAAAAAATACTAATCAAGACGAAGGCATCTTGTTTCAACTCTTTGACGCAAGTATTTGCTGATAAACTAAATATATCCAAACTTCGAAAATATAGATTTGACCATCTAAGCGCTCTATACAAGTACATATTTTGACTCTCGGCAGATAAAATAAGCCTGGAATCCCCCCCCCCCCCACTCCCATAACCCCCTCTTCAAAACCCCACCCCTTGCTAACTCCACACCCCCATCCCCACCCCTCCTCCAACTCCACTCCCCACCCCCTCCCCCAAACCCCACAACCCGGACAAACCCCCACATAAACTCCACCCCCTTAACACCCCCCCCAAACTTGTGGTTGCTTGATTGGACTGAAAAAAGAACGACCTAATAAAATCGGTGAAAGATACATGTGGGTAACGTAAAGTTGAGTTTCGTTGTTTCTGTCGTCATTTTTTGTTTTTACAGTTGATTCCAAGTAAGCAGCGTCTGGGCGATGACTTCTAGCTCAAATGTGCCAGAAGTCATTATTCTTGCACATTTCAAAACACATATCAATACTGAAATAAATAAATTGGAATATAAACATAATAACTACATGTTGGACAGATCCCAAAACAACACAAAGTAGAAAAATGTAATTTTATTTTAATTTAGGCTGGAATGCGTTTTCGTTGCGAAGATCTTTCAGAGTTTTTATCAATTAAATACATTCGATTGAAATATTTCCATCCCGAGAGCATAGCGATCAAAACTACAATAAAAAGTTTCAACCTGATATGTCGTTCCTTTTCCAAAAAAAAAAGAAATACGGAACTCCATCGTTCGAATCGTGAGTAGAAAAAAAGCACTTTCAGTTTTTCCCGAATTTTCTAATTTCCCAGGCAAGTTTTCCCATTTTTCTTTCCTTTAGGACCTTTAGGACTATTATTAACATTTCAAAGAGAAAAATAGCCAAATCGGTTCAGTTGTTCAACCTAATATGCGATAACCAACGAACAGCATTTCATTTTTATTTATATACTAGCTGACCCGTGCCCACTTCGTTGGGCGGTAAAACTTTTTACTTGTCATGAAATTATGAGTGTGGTTCGGTTAGTACTGAGTGCTATGATTTATTTCCTGACTGCCTAAAGAAGGGTTATACATTTACTGCATATGTATGTATGTATATGCATGCCAATTTAACTATATTACCGTTATTTGTGAGTGTCTTCTTGTGTCTTATTTGCGAGTGTCTTATCTCTTTAACCATTTATGCGGTAAAAGGGAAATTATATGCAGTAAAAGGGAAAAGTCTTTTGTTTTAAACACTTGATACGATAAATTCACTTATTTTGATATGAATTCATAATTGTTCATAATATTGCTAATAAACATGACCTGAATTGACATGATGACAATGATTTGAAATATTTTTTTAATATAAAAAACTACTTTTTGTGACTTAAATATAAGATTTAGACATATGCTGTCGCTGACTTTTTTGTAGGCATTACCAAGCTCTACAACTTTTCTCTAGAACTCAATCATATAACTCTCATCGTTAAAGCAGCGTTCGTAAGAAACTTTTTCATTCGACCGTTTTTTCTCTGACTTACTTTGCAAATCCAACTACCACGAAAAGTCTTTTCATTTTTCGGATTAATATATAGCCCTATAACACTCACAAATAACGTGGCTTTCTATTGGTAAAATAATTTTCAAAATCGGTTCAGTAGATCCAGAGATTACTTCCTACAACCTCACAAACTTTACCTCTATAATATTAGTATAGATAATAGATAAGCATATTGTGAGTCGATGCCATGTTATGGCGATTAAGTCTTTCAGAGTAATTTCCGGAGGTCTGAAATGATTTAAAATCGAGATGCCTGAGGAAGTAGGTCTAAAGTCCCTTAACTCTATTTTCCTCGACTGTATACTTAGGCGACCAAATGACACGGTAAATGGTAAAAATATGCACGCATGTACCTACTACATAGATACATAAAAGTTGACTGCATTAGTCGACTCGGCAGTCGACTTAGGTACTCAATTATTGAGCAACAGCCGACCTCTATTGTTGTCCAATTCACTCCAATCGCACTAACATACATAATATACTCACAATACTGAGAATTCAGCTGCTATTATAGTTCAAGAACTCACCGCTCTGGTACAATTACCTAATTGCGCAGAGTGAGATCTGCTATTATACTAAAGTGTCAACTTAAAGGACAAAGTTAAAAGACATTTTTAGATAAAGTTGCTTTAACTGTGTTTAGGCATATAATTAAAAAATCGGTTGTGTTACCCCAAGACTTCCCCGGCAAGTAGACAAGTCTACATATCTTCATAATTATGGACTACTGTTTATCAAAACACGTTTAAGCAGTGCGACTGTGAGCATTAACAGCGACATAAGACGCACTATTTACAACATATAAAAAATCTGTTTCAGGAAGGAATAGTATAGATAAAGCACTGAGTGTAAAAGTCTGAATGGTATGTATGGAATGGTAGTAAGTCTGATTCTGAATCAGAGTCTGAATAGTATGGTAATTTTTATATTTTCATGACATTATAGGTTTTAAAAATGCGAAAAAAAAACTACGAATGTTTTTAAAATTGTAACCCTGGTTTCTATGGCCAAATTACTGTCTGATCAGCCAATTACCGGAAGCCCACACATACGGACAGATATTTGCATGCAACCTCACACCATCATCCCTACCATCTACGTTCAGTGCAAACGTCGCTCGTGAATCGAGCACGCGATCTATGCGACACTGAGCATTTTCCGGAGGAGATGGAACATGTCAACGATGTCCTTAGGAAAATGGATACGGAAAATATCACGAGACACGCACACGATCTAATACAGACGAAGCTCAGAAACCGAGCAGATCAAGAGCATTCTTAACATACGTCAAGGGCGTGACAGATCGAATAAGTAAGATGCTAACAGATTCGATATAAAAACGATCTTCAAACCGACCCAAAATATAGCTCGATTTTTGAGGCCTGTAAAGGATGTAATACCACTGCAAACCCCGGGTGTGTATAAAGTCGAATGCAGCTGCGGTCTAGCCTACGTTGGAAAAATCGGCGATCTGCGAACATATATTGGATAGCGGAAGTAACCACTGGATGCAGTTTCAAAATCCCATTGTGCTATCCAAGGAACAATTCTACTTTCCTCGCATTATCCGGGAAGCCATTGAAATAAAAGGAACTCCGAACTTCAATAGAGACAACGGCTACAAACTCTCTTCTACGTGGAACCCTCTTCTTAAAATGTTCCCGCCGCCGAACACCGAACGCAAAGACTTAAAACAGGATACAGTGAGTGTTGTGTGAAAGACGGATTTTCAAAATTCCCCCGCTCCGAGCCCGGCCCCCCACCACCGTTATAACCTACGCAGCGGCGGCAGCGGTATGCGGCCTACCCGCAAAACAACGGATTGACAGCTCTTCAGTCTACCCTAGACAACGGCGGCTGCAACGTCACCGAAACGTCGGGTGCTACAAATTTCACGCGGTAAATTCGTTTTCTATCCTATTGATTTCAAGAGTGGTTGACGACAGGTCAACATCCACCGCTCGCTGCTTAGAAAAACAATATATTTTCCATAATCCCAGACTCCTTCAGCAATTAGTCAGAGTGCACAACCGAGTGGCGTCGCCGAACGGTGCGCAACTCGTCCAGTAGCGCCGGGAGGCAATCCCCCAGGAGCCGATCCACCAGCCGTAAGGCCTGAGGCGCGAGAGTCTAAAACGTGCTGCTCAATCGTGTAACTTGCCAAGGTGATTTGGCACCAGTGACTGAATAATAAACAACAGATTTGACAGACGCCGCCAAAACAACATGGTCGCCACAGACTGTCAACATGTAAACATATCATTTGTATGACAAACTGAATCATTTGTATAATAACTAATATCACAATCACGGGCAATACTTATTGCCTGTCACTAGGCCCTAATTAGAAATAGAAAGAGAAATGTAACATAATAAAATTATGTAAGTATTTTAATTTACCACCTACACTGTACACAGCCTACAATTGAAAATAAATTAATGAAGTATCAAATTTAATTGATTCTAAAAACGAATGGCTCATTCAATTTGTATCGATAATAATGCGACGGTATAGTCATTTGATTACCATCGAATAAAATCCAAAGCGTTGATTTGCACAAATGAAATTGTTAATAGATAGAGTATACGTGATGTCATAAATTAATTCCGATTAAAATAATGTAAAGCTACTCCGAGAGCCTTGAAAATATTAAACATTGGAATGACTTTCAAAGGATTACTACACATTTGGTTCAAACATCCTCAAATGCTTTCCTCAAGGATCAATCCACGGACTCCTCAATAATATCCCGGTATACGTAGGTATATTTCTTTTGTGGTTAGCAGTATTGTATACATTTCATAATTTCAGTAACAAATTTTATGTATTTTTAACCGACTTCAATAAAAGGAGGAGATATTTTTTTTATGTTTGTTACCTCAGAACTCCGTCATTTATGAAACGATTTTAAAAAATCTTTTTTTTTTTTGAAAAGATATTCTTCCAGATTGGTCCCATTTTCCAAAATCCTCCTGTGGTGATGGGATCCATGAAGAATTGAGGGAACTCCTCAAATATTACCACAGTAATTGGAAAATTTACATGTTCAGTTCCGATGACAATGCATTTTATATGGTAAGCATGACCTGATTAAACACCCGGGGTTGGCTCCCGACGAGAGGACTTCTCAACGGTCTTTAGCACAGACACCAAATGTTGTATATGCATTCAATTAAGACAGCCCGTTCTAAGTTTTACCAAGACAGGACTGCGGCACCCAGGGTCGGCTTCTAACGAGGGAACTCCTCCACTGTATGTATTACTATGTATTGGTGTAGGCAATTTTCGGTGTTTAGTATAATCATAATTTCCTTCTAATAATGTGTTTGTATGATGGAATAACTCTGTGTCTGTGTAAGTGTATGTACTGTATGTATATGTGTGTGTTTATGTTAGTTCAGTTCAGTTATTCATTGTATTTATGTATGACTATGTATTGGAGTAGGCAATTTTTGGTGTTTAGTATAATCATAATTTCCTTCTAGTAATGTGTTTGTATGATTGAATAACTCTGTGTCTGTAACTATTATATAAGTGTGATTATATTAAACTTTATTCCAATATTTATACAGCTGTCAGCTCGCGGAAAAGCAATATCCTAATTAAAATATAGCATCCCTAGATACGGGCGATTTTGCTCAGGTATGCGATTAGCCAATGGCTATGGGATTAGTTTATTTATCCAGCACGATTTATTGTTAGGTATGTATGAATAGAATAGCTCTTCTTCTGTACATCTTATTGTTTTTAATAAATAAATAGTGATTTTCGCCATCACGATACAAAAAATAGAATAAATTTCCACACAAACCGACTTAACAAAGTGCAATACAGTTTTATTCACCAAATTTTGTGATTCAAGAGAAAATTAAAAGCCTTGGAGATGAGCAATTTAAAAACATAATTGTAAATAATTTGGTAACAGGGAGTTTTCAAATTATGATATAAGAGAGTTTTAAAATTCTTAGTTATTTTCAATGCTGATGATTTCTAAAATTTGTAATTATTATTCTTGTGTTTTTTATTATGCATCTATTAATTTTCTTTTAAAATACGAAGGCATATAGCTGGATTGACCAAAAAAAATTGATACTTTGATAATTCTATACAGAATTTACATTTCTACTTTAATATATATATTATTATTATCGCCATGATAAGCCTATATTATATTATTCCTATCGCCATGATAAAGTCCTCCAAATCATCAGAGAGGCTATCAGCCTATCTATTGCACGGACCAGAAAAGGGCAAACGAGCAATGGCTTCAAGAAGGTCAACTTTGTTAAACCCGGAGCGAATAAGCTGCCTAAAGATAGGACTAAACCGTCCTCAATTTTGGGAGCAGCAAAGGACTGGCAATTGCTGATGGACACACATGAGAAGCATTACCAAATGCCTTCAGAAATCTGTACCACATCTTACAGACCGGATATTCTCATATTCTCAATGGCGACAAAGCATGTTGTACTCGTCGAACTTACAGTCCCATGGGAAAGCAACATACCGAAGGACCACAACTTCAAAGTAAACAAGTACTGCAATTTAGTAGACCGGATAGTGAGAAACGGATTTAAGACTGATCTCTTCGCCGTGGAAGTCGGAGCAAGAGGACTACCGGCGAAGTCACTCTACAGCCTCTTCAAGAATTTAGGCCTGCCAAGAGCGGCGCTGAGCTCATACATGGAGAGAGCCTCGAAAGCGGCACTGGAGGCATCCTACAGAATATGGATAGGTAGAGAGAGGGAGGTCGAGGGCGGGACTGGTGGTTCTCCGCGTCCTAGTCATCGCAGACTAGCTGATGAGGGCTTGTAGCGAGCCGAAACGTCACGCGCGCTGGAGAACTGCAGAGCGGCCGCTCACTAGTCCCACCTCGTCCGACACCCTCCTTTATTGCCAATGGGCCCGGATATGTTCGGTGAAGCCATTGAAAGCTGAGTTCAACACCTTCTATATATATTTTTTATTTATTTTAGAATTAATTACTATAAAACATTGATTAGCTTACAAAAATAACAGGAACCGAATGGCAAAACCTTAACCTTTTGCTTATTTGTTTCTGTCACCCAACTAGGACTAGCCCGTTCTAGGGTGGACAGGACTCTAATATTACAATCAAGTTTGCTTGATTGCTTGATTGCTTACAAATGTACAAGTCTTAGTAAAAAGCTAATAACACTAAATTGACCAGAAATTGGTCTTCAGAATAAAAAAAAATAATAAAAAAACTAACAATAAAAAAATATTGAAGATAATATAATAAATAAAATGCAATTCCATTATATTTACAGCAATAAATATACTATAAAATTCGATTAAATAATATAAATAAAGTTTTATGTGAGAAAAGAAAGAAAGAGTCATTAATATTTATTATATATAGGATTTAATATAAAAATACCTAGTCAAAAAAATTACAATTCATTGTCAATATCAAAATAATTTTTGGTAGTTAGTTCAATGTTAAAATATACTCAACATACATGTTTTAAAATATGTGAATAATTTGTGCATCTAAGTTTTATTAAACGATTATTTCTTGATGTATGGTTAGTCTGTCATGATTCGATAAAAATTTCTTTAATTTATTTTTGAATTCCCGAAATGTCAAATTAATTTTTATTTCCATATTGATCAGATTGTAAAATCTCGGCGCAATAAAAGAGTAATGTCTTTACCCAAATGATGTTTTCTTTCTGGGTATTATTAGGCTATTTTCTAAAACTTGTCTCGTTGGTCGTCGGTTCTGAATTATTCCTAAATTTGAGTTATTGTCCAAAAATAGCCTTAAGAGGGAAGTTTTTAGGAAAAGTTGCCTACAATCAAGAACTTTAGCTTCCTTATAAAGTTCATTAGTGGGATGGCGATATGGTCTAGGTAGAATATATTTTAATATAAATTTCTGCGTAACTTGCAATGGCTCTAGCAGGGTTTTACCACATCTACCCCATCCAATTATACCGTAAGTAATAAGCGATTCACATAAAGCATTCTCCCTGACTATTAAATCACGTTAGTATATTTTGATTATTTGAATGTATGTAATATTTAATATAATATTACAGCCATGGAAAATATCATGATAGTTACGTTTGTATTAATTATTTTTTAGCATTTAATATGATTTTTTGCCCTGTTAGGTTTGCGATGAGCCAATGGCTATGGGTTCAATATGTTTTCCTGCACGATTTATAATAATAATAATAATAAAACTCTTTATTCTTAAGAAAAGGCGAGCTTATTGCCTGCAGGCAATATTTTAGAGCTAACCTATACTATTGTAAGAACATTATTTGCGAGTAGACTACATAACTTAACCTATATAAAGAGTATGACAAATAAAATAGAGGAGGATAGAAAGAAGTATATACTTTACTCTTTGTGGGCACAGATTTACCACATCAAAATAATCTAACACCTATAAGGACGCTAAAGTTTTAAAAGGAGGGGGATGGGAGGGGAAAGGGAATTTATCTGGAGGATTTCAAATGCTCTCTGAGTCTGTTTTTAAAAGTTGTTATGCTTGGCGCGGTTCTCACATTTTTCGGCAAAGCATTCCAAAGACGGGCTCCATGCACGGTGAAAGAGAATGAGAAGAAGTCACTGCTGTGACTAGGGATAGAGAGTAGCAGGTTGTTTTTTGATCTCAGAGGGCGTTCATGAGCCGATAGTGCAGTAAATCTGCCGGTAAGATAATTGGGAGCGACGCCATCCAAGATCTTGAAAAGCATACAGAGAACTCGCATGTCTCTTTTTATTATAATGTATACCGAATAGCATAGCTCTTCGTATGTAAATCTTACTGATTGTAATAAACAAATAAATTTAAAAAATATGTATCTCCTGTCGACGTCATTACGATTTTCGCTATTGATTTCAAGTCGAAGATCAGGACATAACCGGGTGTCTCGGCGTACAATGTCGGCTTATGAACTTTGCCTCATAATAAGTCTGTATAGTGCATAATGTCGACATAGTCACCGCGCGCTGCAGCGTGCCAGAGAATGACTGCTCAGCTCAGGGCGCCATCTTACTCAGACTGCGCAGTTTGTGCATTGCGCAACCGTTAGCAACCTAACGACCAGACAATGACATGGCCACGGCACGAAGGCCCAACTTGCTTTTGCAAAAAATATACCGTGTCATTTCTGAATCACTCACTGTGTATCATTATTTATTTATTTATATATTTATTTATTTATCAATTGAGCTCATCTATTCAACCTTGGTTTGACTGAGAGCAAGGATTGCCGAATATGCGGCGAGGAACCTGAAGACTGCATACACATTGTTGGTCTGCGCTGTTTAGGGCTCGCCGCCAAAAGACACAGTTTACTGGGACGAGCCTTTCTCGAACCCAGCGATCTGCCCAACTTGAAGGTCAGTGACCTGCTTGGACTGGTAAGAAGTACCGGGCTACTAGCTGACCACTGACCTAATCACACTGTGGGTAGTTACAAAAGACCTTACAGATCTAGGTGACATCAAGGGCTGGAAACAAGCCCCCCACTCCATCTACTACTACTACTACTACTATTTATCAATTAATTACTATAAAACATTGCGTTTGCTAACGAAACCAACAGGAACCGAATAGCAAAAGCTTGTAACGGCCCTTAAGTACCGTCACATGCAATCAACAAATGCATTGATTTCCAGTGAAATGCACTGACACAATACAGTTATTATTTTAACGCGTGCAGCGATGAATCAGCACGAGGAAACAATACTTTTACTCGGATTATTTTGGATTGCATCATTTACCGGCCTATATAAACCGGCGAAAAAGCAACCACGCAAGTATCATTCCTCGAATGATCACCTCCCCCAAGGTTGCTACGGTCATCTCTACAATAGCTCCAGAAAATCCTCAAACATCACCACAAGCCATAACTACCAATTTCATAAATGACAGTGAGGAAAAAAAAACTAAATCCGAAAAAAAAAATTGCTCTGCAATATTGAGTACAAATTTAACAATGACAGCCATTGCTGTGTTGGCGATTAAATAATTTATTTTATTTTATCTGCATCCAAACTTTTCTCTGATCGTAACGGTCTCCGTTCCATCGGGTTAAGAAGAGGGAGGAAGACAGAGTTGACAGAGTGCACCCGTGGTCGCGTCGTTCTATCTCCCTGAAGTGAGCGCAGAAGACTTGAACAAAAACAGTCAACCGTCAAGTTCCGCCACAAACCCGTAAGAGGCCAACGCCATAACCGCGAGATAGCCAGGAGTGTTACCCAGCGGGCTTAGACTCACGCGCTTACTTCCAATTGCGACCAGATTACTCCAGTCTCTCGATTGGTTACGAGTTCGAGGTCGCTTGCGCGGTCCTCTCCCTTACGAAGCGGTGAAATGGTGTGTACCGAATCTATCGCGGACCACGGCATCCTTTGCCCGGCTGTTCACCCAGGATTGGGTAGCCGATGGTCGTTTCAAGAGCAGTCGCAGTAAGGTCCGCAACCACCCCCGCTCTATAGGAAACAGTACTGCTTCCAGACTCCCCCGACTGTTAGTCAGAGTGCGCAATCGATTGGCTTATGCCGCATGGTGCGCAAACCGTCCAGGAGCGCCAGAAGGTTGATTCCTAGGGGAAACTAACCCCTAGGAATTATTATTAAGGATAAGACAGTCCACCGTCTAACTACGTAAACATGCCCATGAGTCCATCGCCTTACCGAGAGGCACTGAGAATTAAACCCAGCGGGCCACCTCGCGCCCTCACTACCAATTTGACCTCCGTCCTCCAACTAGAGCTGTCAACTACAACAGGCGAACCCGTCACGTCAGGAAGATTTCAGGTCAGAATATGGCCGCTAGATGTCGGCTACTCGGGCCCAAACTTTCGAAGTCACCAGCCTTTACTTGCGCGTAACGCTAACCAAGGGCGTTCGTCGGGACGTACCCCTCTGCCCACATTCCTCGCACCCACTTTTCGCAACGCCCTGTAGCTCGAGAGTAAAGCTACTGTTAGGTATACTGTGCCCGAGGTATCTCAAAAATCACCGATATGTGCCGTTATGGGTGCAACACATGATTTTTGTCTTACCCATTTTATTTTTTAGACCTACATATTGGGAGACTTGTGTTTATTGTTTGTTTGTTTGTTTGTTTATACTCTTTATTGTGAAAATGTCACAATGGGCTGGTTTATTGTAATATGACAATCTCTTACAACCAACCCTACATTATTATTAATGAAAATAATAGGAACCTTATGTAATGTACGTAAAATAATAGCTACATAACCGTCAGAGTTATTAGGAAAATAAACATTGATTGATTGATTGCTCCGGGGATCCAGCTCGTCTCCAATCAGCGTCCCGTTTCTAGCCATTTTTATACCCTAGCTTTAGACCACCCAGCGTGAACCCCAGCTCAACATATTCGTATATTCATACCCGTATCTATCCGTAAAGTTGGCAATGGTCGTCGGCTGCGACGCCAACCTGGCGCCATTAAAACGTTAATGTGTCCGCCAGCAAACAGAAAGATCCCAACGACCTTTTATTATGCGAATGACGTCACAGAGAGAGCGATGAGAAACGATGTTTGCTCCAAAGGGCATTAAATTAAGTACTCGCCCTGTAAACATGTACAAATACATACGTACGTATTCTTTGACTCACGGTTGACATACAGACAGCGAATCCACACCCTAGTTGATAATTCTTACAAATTTCTAGGTTTCGTAAAGCGGTAGATTTACATAAGAAAGTTCAACAAAATTTGTCATATGCATCCTATTCAACTCCTTTCACGGAGCAGATTAGAAGTCAACGCGACAATATATCCTTATGAAAATAATTACATGTCCAGGCTGGAATGTGCATAGAAAAGCTTAAGGCGACATGAGACCTCAGAAAAATATCCGAAATGGGCGGACATGCCAAAAATAGGCGGAGTCAATTTTACTGGGTTTGACCAATAAAAATCCAGCGTTGCCGAAGCGTCAAGCGCAGTTTCCACGTCCGCTAGCGCCGGGAACCAGACGCATACTAAACGGTCAATCGCTGCGCTAGCACAGAATAACTATATTTACGCAGTGGTGGTAAAACGGTGTTAATGGCAAAGGATATTTAGCGTAACTCTCAGAGCGCTCTCACGTTTTAATTAATTATAATTAATTTAGGGCCTAAATAAAAATGTGGGTAAGTGCTGCCCTAGAAAATTAACCAGTCAATATACTGAAATTATAATAAAACACCCTCACCGCTTGCATTGTAGGAGTAAACGCGCCTGAAAGTTTTCGAAGTCAGTTTAAAGCCTTAATGTCCAAGGTAATGAGCAACTTTTTTGAGTCCAAATTTTAAATTGGTTTCTTATCGATGGGTCCACTTAGAAACTTTTTTAAATTAATGCTTATATTTTTTTTAAAACTCATAAAACTAAAATTCCTTAAATATGGTCGTTTCCAAATTTTAAATTGGTTTCTTATCGAGGGATTCACTTAAAAACTTTTTTAAAATAATGCTTACATTTTTCAAAAAACTCATAAAACTAAAATTCCCCAGATATGGTCGTTCCCAGGTATCATGTCGCCTTAATGAGATTCTTATACTTTAAACAACTTGAGTTGTCAATTACAATGTGCGAATCCCGTTACCTCAAGAAGTTTTAAATGATATGCAATCGTTCTGTCTCCCGTGAGGTGAGCGTAAAAGACTTTGAGACAGTACAATCCTCCCGTCCAGTAAAGCCACGAACCCGCCAGAGCCCAACGCCTTACGGCGAACAGTTTTGGCAGGATATCTTCATCTGGAATTAAACATCAGGATACCTTCTTCCTTCCGACTGGTTACGGGACCATTGGGAGTCAATGGGCCCTTGCTGAGTTGGCCACGAAGATCCATTATGTTCAGGGTTGGTCACACTCACGGGTCAACGCATGAAGTGCGAGCCTGGGTAGGACTCTGACCCTATGGTTAGTTTCCCCTGGGAATCAACCTTCTGGCACTCCTGGACGGTCTGCGCACCGTGCGGCGTAAGCCAATCGACTGTGCACACTGACTAACCGTCGGGGGAGTCTGGAAGCAGTACTGTTTCCTATAGAGCGGGGGTGGTTGCGGACCTTACGGCGACTGCTCTTGAAACGACCATCGGCTACCCGATCCTGGGTGAACAGCCGGGCAAAGGACGCTGTGGTCCGCGATAGATTCGGTATAAACCGTTTCACCGCAATTGGAAGTAAGGGCGTGAGTGTAAGCCCGCCGGGTAACACTCCTGGCTATCTCGCGGTTAAGGCGTTGGCCTCTTACGGGTTTGTGACGAAGCTTGACGGTGGACTGTTCTGTCCAAGTCTTCTGCGCTCACTCCAGGGAGATAGAACGACTAATCGTTAAAACTTCCTGAGGTGACGGGCTCGCCCATTGTAGTTGACAACTCTAGTTGGTTACCGGACCAGACGCTTAAGCGACCTATACCTGCTGTGTATTCAGCGGTGATTCAGTTTGAATCTATCGCGGACTATTGGCATCATTTTCCCGGTTCGCAATTCAGGATTCAATTAGCCAATTAGTTATCTCAAGAGTGGTTGACGACAGGTCAACATCCACCCCCGCTGCTTAGGAGACAGTATATTTCTATAGTATCCACACTCTTTCAGTCACTAGTCAGAGTGCACAATCGATTGGCTGACGCCGCACGGTGCGCAAACCGCCGGAGGCGTTCCTCTAGAAGAAACCGATCCACAAGCCGCGAGGCCTGAGACGCGAGAGTCCTTCCCGGGGTAGTCCTCCACACGAGGAGGCTACTGAATCGTGAGGTGGACAGACCCGGAAACACAGTGGATATTATGGTCCAAGCTGCACGAAACCGTTCGCTACCCAAGAATGTATACAGTAGTTATTTCTATAGAACCATGCATTATATGTGGTAGCAGAATCAAAGACAAGTTGTGATATAGTAGTGTGAGCTAGTGCTGTAAATATATATACTAATATTATAAAGAGGTAAAGTTTGTGAGGTTGTAGGAAGTAATCTCTAGATCTACTGAACCGATTTTTTAAATTCTTTTACTGTTATTTTTGAGTGTCATAGGTTATATATTAATCCGAAAAATGAAAAGACTTTTTCGTGGTAGTCGGATTTGCAAAGTAAGTCGAAAAAAAAACGGTCGAACGAAAATGTTTCTAACTAACGCTGCCTTAACGATGAGAGATATATGATTATGTTTTAGAGAAAAGTTGTAGAGCTTGATAATGCATACAAAAAAGTCAGCGACAGTATATGTCTAACTTTTATATTTAAGTCAAAAAAAGTAGTATTTTATATTAAAAAATAATTTAAATCGTTAGGTCATGTTTATTGGTCATGTTATCAACAATTATGAATTCTTATCAAAATAAGTAAATTTATCGTCTCAAGTGTTTAAAACAAAAGACTTTTCCCTTTTACTGCATATAATTTTCCTTTTTCCGCATAAATAGTTAAAGAGATAATACGCTCGCAAATAAGACAATCACAAGAAGACACTCACAAATAACGGTAATATCATCAAATTGGCATGCAAATACATACATACATATGCAGTAAAAATATAACCCTTCTTTTGGCAGTCAGGAAATAAATCATAGCACTCAGTACTAACCGAACCACACTCATAATTCATCACAGGTAAAAAGTTTTACCGCCCAACGAAGTGGGCACGGGTCAGTTAGTAACTGATATTTTGATACTGCAAAAAAGGGTGAGACAAATCAGACGTAAAGGGCAAAGGGAATCATGTAAGCCTTTATTCAAAACACTACGTATCCTCACAGTTTTTGGCATATACATTCATGAATGTTTATGTGAATTTCATAAAAGCAAAAACAGTTATAAAACGGACGCTAATATGCATTACAATAATACGAGGAATAAATCTCTATACGTTCAGACATCTCACCCATCAAAAATTCCAGCACACTGCTTATATTCAAAAGCTAGATAGATAGATAGATAGAGATTATTTATTGCACATTAAACAAAAACATACAAAAGACGGACTTATTGCCAAAAATACAATCTTTTACAGCCAACCTTCGTGGAAGTGTAAAAAATTAGGTTCCAAGAGATTAAAATTAACAAAAAAAAGAAGAGAAACTTATTACATATCCAAAATTAATCAAGTAACAAAAATGTTGTTTTTTAAATGTAATTAGGATTTGGAATGATTCGCAAGGAGCGAAGGATAGGAGAGAATTTAGTGACATGAAATGCTTTTTCAGAGACATTTGAAAGGTAGAAACCGTTGGTGCGTTTCTGATATTTAACGGGAGCTGGTTTGATAGTCTAGCTGCATGAACGGTGAAGGAATAAGTAAAAAATGAAAAATCATTAGTGAGAATCGCAATTTTACTATCCTGACTGGAACGGAGTGGAAAACCATGACTTCCTAAGTGATTGAATTTTTCGGTTAGGTAGGAGGGAGCGGTAGGATTGTTGAGGATGTTATAAAGAAAGAAACGAATATGCATGTTTCTACGTTCACGTATTCGAAGCCAATGAAGTCTGCTTCTATACTCAGAGACGTGATGATTTTTTTTCTCATTGAAGATATACCTAATGCATACATTTTGCAACCGCTCTAATTTGTTAAGGATGGCTTCAGTGACCTCAAGGTTGCAAACCTCATCATCGTGTTGTATAGGCAATAGCAGTGATTGAGCTATGGTCTTCTTAACCACCACTGGTAAAAATCTTTGCAACCGCCAAAGACTATGAAATTCAGCAAATATGCGTTTGCTGACTTCATTAATCCGTGACTGCCAAGAGTTATATTGATCAATGATCAAAAGCCTCAATTGTTTTAACCAAATTACCAGAAAACATAAACAATATTCAAAATTATTACAAATTAAGGAAAGAAACGAAGAAATATTTATTTGGGAAATGCTAATATGATCTTAATGATTTTTTATTTATTTAATAGGTTATATTTTCTGTGAGAGTTTCAAATTCTATTAATATTAGTCTCATGTGTAATTTGTAAATTTATTCCTAATTCTTATATTTATTTTCTGACTCTTTTACATTACTTTGATTTTAATTATTTATTCTTAATTTAATCATTAAAATTTATTTATTTTTAGATTTTTTCCTTTTTTTATATTATTGGCAATGTTATGTAATTTCTATACCCAGTTATGTAATTTCTATGCAACAAAATCCACTTTTCATCGCCTGTTACGATGAGATCCAAAAACCGTTCAGTTTCATTTCGTGCAAGTAAGTAAATGACCATATTCATCCTATTTAGTTTATACATTTTATTGAGGAGATGCGGCACCCAAATATCGAACATAGAAATATATCCAAGCATTGTTGAATGGCAAAAGCGATCAAATTGTCAATATTCAATCACTCAGCAATCTTTCGCTTGCAATTATGTGAATCGCTAATTACTTGCTATATGTGAATCCCTAATTACTTAAGGCATAATTGGATGGGGTGGTTGTGGTAAAACTCTGCTAGAGCCATTGCAAGTTGCGCAGAAATTTATAATCAAAATTATTCTCAGCAGACCATATCACCATCCCAGCAATGAACTTTATGTGGAAGCTTAAGTCCTTGATTGTAGGCAACTTTTTTAAAAACTTAGACAATAATTCAAATTTAATAATAATTCAGAACCGAAGACCAACAAGACAAGTTTTAGAAAATAGCTTAATAACACCCAGGATGAAAACATCATTTGGACAAAGACATTACTCTTTCATTACGCCGAGATTTTACAATCTGATCAATATGGAAATAAAAATGAATTTGACATTTAGGGTAATTAAAAATAAAATAAAGGAATGGTTCTCGAGTCATGATAGACTAACCATAACATCAAATGTTAGAAATTATAGTTTAATAAAATTTAGGTGCACAAATTTTTAATATATTTTTAAATAGTATGTATGTTGATTATATGTTAACATTCAACTAATTACCAATTCATTTTGTTGTTATATATTGTTTTGACAATGAATTGTACTTTCTTTTATATTACTTTTCAAATTTCTTAACATTCTCTGATTGTCTCGCTCTATTTGATTGTTTATTTTTATTTTTAAGGACCATTTTTTAGGGCAATTTAATTTTATGAGCATTTTAATAAAACTTTTACATAATTTGTTGTAAAATTAGAGTCCTGTCCATCCTAGAACGGGCTAGTCCCAGTTGGGTGACAGAATCAAATAAGCAAAAGGTTAAGGTTTTGCCATTCGGTTCCTTTTATTTTTATATGCAAGAACAATGTTTTATAGTAATTAATTTTTAAATAAATAAATAAATAAATAAATCCTTGGATTGTTTCCCACTATCGAGCACACAGCGTAGTCATCAAAACCAGAAGGTCGTCCAGAGCGCGGCTGATCTTCCAAATGGAAGTCACCATTGCGGAATCTGCCAAACCACTTTTTATAACCTTATATTTACCTTGCAATGTTTGTCAGTATGTTTGTTTAAGTCAAATCTTGCAAGCAGAATTAGATCCGCTTCCTCTTAACCTATGAAGTTGAAATTTTACACGTTGGTTCAGTTCCAATGACAATGCATTTTTATACTAAGCATGACCTGATTCTGCACCCACGATTGGCTCCCGACGAGGGGACTCCTCAACGGTCAACAGCACAGACAAAAATTTTTGTATACGCATTCATGATGACATGGCTGCTGAGCCCAGGGTTGGCTTCCAACGAGGGGACTCCTCAACGGTTTTTATTTGCAATCGTGCTAGCAAAATGGTCGGTTTTGTTATTCGCATATGCAAACAGTTTAATAATATTCATGTAATGTTTCTACTATATAATTGTTTAGTCCGTAGCATACTTGAATATAACTCGGTCATCTGGTGTACAAGTGAAAACAAATACATTCAGATGGTAGAGCGTATTCAAAGAAAATTTTTAAGATATATTTATTACAGAAAATACAATATTTATCCATACTTATTTCCGTCCCATTTTGTGCTAGGAATGGTAGGATACAATACAACAGTCTTGAAACGCGTCGATATATTACCCTAATTATATTTGTATATAAATTAATTCAAGGAACTATTTATTTGCCAGAGATACTATGTAAGTTTGAATTGTACGTACCGGTAAATTACACGGCGAGGAGATCGCATCTATTGTTTAATGTGCCCTACCATCGTACAAATATTTTTGTAGACAGGCCAGTGGGAAGGGTTATAGCTCTTCTTAATTTCTTACCCACAGAAATAGACATCTATTGTACATATATCCCTTTAGCAGCTAAATAGGCAACTCCCTGCTATCTCATGTTTATCATAATCTGTCTTTTATTTAGTTTTATATTTTTATCTTTTCTTCTTGTTCAATGTTAGCATTAATTTAGTTATGTAAGTCATTTATTTTTGGACTTACACTCTAACTTTAATATTCAAGGGCGAATTGGATTCATCTGTAATGCTCTTGAATAATATTTAAAATAAATAAATAAATAAATAAACGGTAGACAGCACAGAAACGAAATTTTGTGTACGCGTTCAATTGTGTTAGCCCGTTTGAAGTATCACTGAGACAGGGCTGCCGCACCCAGGGTTGACTTCCAACGAGGGTACTCCTCAACGTTCGACAGCCCAGAAACGAAATTTTGTGTACGCATTTAGTTATGATAGCCCATTTGAAGTTACACTATGACATAGATGCTACACCCAGGGTTGGGTCGGGACGAAGCATTTTATTAGAAGCTTGTTGTTGGAACTTCAGCTCAACATACCCACAACAAAAAAGTAATTTCTACAGAATCGAAACCGCAAATTCGCTCAAATCTACACGAGCCAGTGCAGTTGATTTCCAACTAAATTCGGCATTTTTTGCACAGTCAAGTGATGACTAATGTCATCTCTTCTGATCGATACGAAATTAATACACATTTCTCACCCCACTCACAACTATTGCGTCACTGCTTACAATATAAAACGCAGTACATTTCGATCGATCGATATCATTCCCTGGAGGGCAGTAACCGCGCATTAACAAGTACTCGCGATCTACACTTCACTTGGAGTCAACAAATCACGCATAGTATACGCGACTACCATTATCTTCGAATCTATCGCGGAGCTTCAACTTCGGATACACAACTACGGCTTCACCTCGCGCCCACACTACCTACACAACGGCGAAATATCAATCAAAGCGTTACGAACTGGCAACCTACTACAGACCTTCTGATTAAATACTTCAACTTCAACATCCACGACTTTCAATAACGGAGAAAACTTCCTGATGAGAACCACCCTTCGCTCACAGTCAATTGGAGTCTAGTGAAGGGTGGCCACTCTCACATTGTTTTAAAAAATGTGTTTTTATTATTTACTTAATAATAGTCCGGAGAGCAGTAACATGGTCGAAATTACCATGCTTAATATTTCGCAATCCCAACCCTCCGCCTTTCCGAATTTCCTATAGCATTACATGCCGCAAATGAATCTTAACCGACCCCATTTTTAAAAAATTCTCAAACGCATACCAATCTATTTTTTTGAACTATGTCTGACCTGTAAATGACTTACAGTCCCGGATCTACTATTTTTCTGAGCCGGTCAAAAACTTGGCATTCCTCCTCCCCCCTTGACTACAGTATTTGAGATTAATTATTTTACAAAACTTACAAAACAAATTTATTATTTATTTATTTATTTATTTATTTATAACGTACAAGAAAAAAAATACAAGGACATGTATAGTACATGAGTAATAATTAAGAATAAACATTATTATAGCGAAAAACATAGCTCTATGCATATAAATATGCTAGCATATCCGAATGAGGCGAAATCGCACAACCAACTAGACCTAGAAGGTCTGTCTCTGGCTGTGCTGTGTTATACCAACTGTATTTTTGTAACTCGCGAACTGACGAAGGTGATATATACTGGGGGTGTTATTTTTGTGACCGGGGAATAGGAACCCTTAACTAAATTTGCACTCTTCATTACCTGTTTGCTAATAACTTTTCGTTATATGTGAATTTAATATAAAATACATGCAACCAGTGTAGACAACGTACAAGACACACCTTTAACCCATGGAATGCTAATACCACCGATCGGTGGTTGCGACAACTCACGGGCGGCCGATCTCCGTATTTATGCAATTATGTAATTATACGCGAAAAAAGTCGCATTCATTGAATAAGCCACCATTATACATTAGTATGCGTGCACTAATACCGAAAATTAACATGCGTGCACTAACCCTACAAAGAAAATTTCGAGGGTTGAAAACATGCCGTCGTGAGTTTCATTCCCATGGCTAATTTTCTAAGAGAAGCAAATTTTACTATATATTCTTGATACAGCTTTACACGTCTAGTTTTCCTTTCCATGAAAAAATCTATAACTACGTCAACTAATAATTATAGTGACATGCGAATTAGTCGCACAACTAATTGGCCATTCGTCTCCGCTCGTGTAGCCCCGTCCCCTTCTGTCTGTAGGGAGGATTTTTTTCAGAGATCAGAGATATCACACACACTACGCACGCGTTCAAAAACCAACTTAGGATGCGTTCTAAAATCAAATAAACAATCGATATTACGACGCGCCTTCGATGACAGGCGCGTTAGAGAAAGAAGTTTTTGAAATATATTAATTTGGCGCCCTTTCGAATTGCCGCCCGGGCAGTTAACCCGGTTTGCCCCTCCCCCCTCCCCTATAGATCCGGAGCTGATGTCCACAACACTGACACCTATTCACACCTTTGGTAGAGAATGGTTTAGTGCAGCTTGGACCGTAAGATCCATTTTGTTCTCGGATCGGCTCAACTCACGATTCATCTCCTATTCAGAAGCTTCCTCGTGCGGAAGGCTACCCCGCGTAAGACTCTCGCGTCTTGAGCCCCAAAGCTGGTGGACCGGTATCTCCTGGCGGAATCGCATCCCGGCGCTACTGGACGGTTTGCGCAACGTTCGGCGACGCCAATCAGTTGTGCACTCAAACTAATTGCTGAAGGAGTCTGGAGACTATGAAAATATACTGTTTCCTAAGCAGCAGGGGTGTATGTTAACCTGCTGTCATGCCACTCTTGAAATGACCTTAGACCACCCGACCCGTATACGGGCAAAGGACGCGCAGGTGCGCGATAAATTCAAATTGAATTACCGCTGTAATACAACAGGTAAAAGCCGCGTAAGCGACTTCGGACCTGTAAGCAGCCAGGAGGACGGAGGTGTCCTGAAGGATAACTCCAGACGGAGATATCCTACCAAAACTGGTAGATAGGGGACGAGGCTGCCCGCTATGTACCTTTCCCGGTGCCTCGCCGTAAGGCGTTGGCTTCTAACGGGCTTGTTGCCCGAGCTAGACAGTAGATTGTCTTGTCTCGACTGAAAGAACGATCACATATCGTTATACCAGCCTGGGGTGACGGATTCGCCCGTCGTAGTTGACATCGCCCTACTGACACCTATTCAGTGCATGAAACGTAACGAATCATAAACCCAAAATATCTGCAATAGAGTAAGTGGGCGACACTTCTGCCATAGGGTAAGTTGAAATCGGGCCATAGAGAAGTTGAAAATCAGGCACGAAGTTATAAAATCATCTGATACTTCGTATAACATGATGAATATTTTTAGGAAATATCACCCGGTTGTATTGTTTTCTCAGCACCATACAAATTGTTCGATGCGATTAAGTGGTGGCATGTATGTTTATCAAAGAGCAAAGTGCTCATTTCCTCTCCTTCATAATTTCATAAATCAGCGTGTATGTTTTAATTATCGTGGGGAGCTAGTCCTAGATAATTAGTTAGGTGGGTAGGCCGAGCAGGCGATTATTTTAATGTACGCTAAGGTGGGGTAAAAGCTCCTCAACGCCACTTAATTGCCCCCATCCTCAAGGAAGGTTGGGACACTTCTTTGCACGCAATCCGACGACATCCTTCACTTTTAACCGCTTTATGATTTATTTATTACGGACCGAGGAAACCGCCAGCGTATGCTTTCAGAAACGAGCATTTCCACATTGTTTATATCCGTCCTCGAATATATACACCGTGAAATTTTAACTGAGAACAAAATTTTAATTTTAAGGGGTTATTCTACCCATTAAATAAACCATGTTTATTCTTTATTTATTTTTCTTTTTTTTTTCCTTATCAACCCTGTTAGTTGTGTGGTAAAGCGCCGAGACGTCGCTACCCCATACTGACGGCCTGTGACGAACTAGTCGTCACGGAAATCTACTTCCATAATACATAATAATAAACTTCATTATAAATCATCTTACACTTCATTAGAATTTAATCGGACTAGAAACGGATGCCATACTCGCATCATGCGATACAATAACGCACACCCCTAGTCGGATTCATTGCAAAATTGCCAGTCGATTAAATTTAAACTGACTGGATCGGGTGATTAATTCTATACGCTCTGTTGGATTTTGACCGCGGAACAGGGCGGACTGCTCGTGGCCGCTGGGGACCGAACCCCCAGCGGTCCCACATTTTTCTGCAGACCAGAGCAGCAGTGCCACGCTTATATTTCGCCTGAAGTTTCAATAGTTTTTGCCGGCCAAATAACCGGATAACATCAGTGCGCCAGTCCTGCATTCAAGCCGAATCGAACCCCAGTCTCCGTGGGACCTACCCTCCATTCCAGGCGAGTTTTTAGGGTTCATGTTCTGACTCTCCAGACTTTTAAAACCCCCAAGAGTTCAGTTTATAAGTTTTTATATCTCACGTTAAATAACCCAATCAAATTAAACCTAGTGCAAGAGCGTAAATCATCATAAATCATCATTTATCTTGACGACGGCTTGGCCGAAATATTGATACACATTTTTAATAATCATTAGTTTTTAAGATATCTAATCGCCTATTATTTTCCAGCATTGATCTCATCTTTCAAATTGTTGTGTTGCCGCTGTAGGATAAAGTAGAAAGGTTCCAATACCACAGTAGGAAACCGCAAACACTGAAAGAAGAGAAAACGAAAAAGGCGTGGAGTCGCTCCTGGTCGCCACAGACCAGATAAGTGTCCTTTCATTTATTTTATCATTTCATTTATTTAGTAATAAACATAATTTCCATTTGAAAAAATAATAATTTACACATTTACAATCAAATATTAATATATATATATATATATATATATATATATATATATATATATATATATATATATATATATATATATATATATATATATATATATATATATATATATATATATATATATATATATATATATATATATATATATATATATATATATATATATATATATATATATATATATATATATATATATATATATATATATATATATATATATATATATATATATATATATATATATATATATATATATATATATATATATATATATATATATATATATATATATATATATATATATATATATATATATATATATATATATATATATATATATATATATATATATATATATATATATATATATATATATATATATATATATATATATATATATATATATATATATATATATATATATATATATATATATATATATATATATATATATATATATATATATATATATATATATATATATATATATATTTTTTTTATTTTTTATATATATATATATAGGTTAGAACTCGCTGTCTGTTATATAGAGTCCTCGCAAATGACGTGCTGCTTTATCTCGCCGAAAGGCTCAACGCTCTTATTAGCGCACAGCCGTCCCTGAGATCAAAGAAAATCACCTGTTTTCCATCCCTGGTCACAGCAGCGAATTTTCTCGTGCTCCTTCTCCGTGGAATGCTTTACCGAATAATGTCAGAACAGCCCCCAGCATCACCCCGTTCAAGGCCAGGCCTAAGGAGCACATAATCCTAAAACCATGACATAATCAACCGTCAGTAGTCCCCCTCCTTCTCGCTTACCTTACCTCCCTTCATCCCTTTTACTTTTAATCCTTCCTTCGTCACTTCGTACATTTAAATTTTTAAATTAGTACATTTGAATTCTTATGTTATAGATTAGCTGATGACATTGCTTCTAGGCAATAAACTCTCCTTTTTTATTGAAAATAAAAAGTTTTCTGTTATTATTTTTATCTCCTATTTTATCAAAATGAGACTTAAAACCAAACGTATATCAGACCTTTATTTGCCAAACGGTAATATGATCTGTACTTACATTAGTGGTAGTATTTCTATTAGGTCCTTATTTATGAAAGTTGCCGTTCTATATCGAAAAATAAAAACGTTTATTTTTTATATGTTATATTTAATCACTCGAAGTATATACTATTGTTATCCATATTACAATTTTACATTTTACAATTTATACTTCCGTCATTTTACAAGAAGTTCATTAATGCCTTTGCTAAAAAAATAGTTACTTTTTTTCCTAACAAGAAGTTGTCTCAATTCCGAAAAAAAGTGGAAATCAGATAGAACAAATTCCGCAGAATACATTACATTACATTATATTTTCGTCGTGTCCAATTGACGGCTAAAGACCGCTCTTGGACGTGTCAAAATAATTGTGCTAGGTAGTAAGTCTCGTTACTACTCTTTACTGAACATACATAGGTAGTCAAGAATTAACTACTAGATTGTCAAACTATAAATATAAATAATCTAAATAGAAGCCTAATATTTGAAGTAGTTAGTAATTTGAAAAGATACGTAGTAAAATTATTCATCGTAATATTCAAATTGTCAGTAAAATGTTAAATAATCAAATTAAATCTACGTTATGCATTTTAAACTAAAAGTACATATATAAGACCATATAAAATAATCAGACAATAAGGCTCTACTTTTTTAAGTAATTTAAATAGGCACATTATTTGAAAAATCATGGCCCTCAAATTCGGCCAGATTATAGAAAGGGTAGCCTATCAGCATCTCCTTGATGTTTTTTTTGAATTTTATGTCCTCCAGCTGTTTACATTTTGTAGAGAGTAGATTATAAAATTTAATGCAAAGATACAAGTAGCTTTTCTGTACTTTTGCCAGTCGTATTCGGGGTACGCATAAAAGGGAGCTACCGCGGGTATGATGCGAGTGAATTTCTGAATTAATTGCAGTTTCTGCGAGGTGCTGTCTAGCATACATTAAACACTGGTATATGAACGCCGAATACATAGTCATTACCCTTGCCTTGCTGAAATATTCTTTGCATGAGGTCCTAGTCGTTACCTGATACATGCTGCGCAGTGCTCTCTTTTGCAAAAGAAAGAAAGAGGGCGATAGAGTTTAAGAATCAGAGTCCCCTCATTAATGTGCCGGTTGACTAACGTAACGCAGCACACGACGCGTATTCGCTGATGGGCTTCACTCAATTCATACGGTACCCACTTTTCGAGTTTTCACTTCCCCAATTTCACGCATATGAATTGAATTGTTTTGTCACTTACTCCAAGGGCTACTGCCAACTCTGACGTGGTTTGTGATGGTTTCGCTTCCACTCTCATTTTCATTTCTTAATTGTCGCCTTGCGTTTCCGGCCGTACACGGGGCTCGTTCTTTAAATCAAAATGACCAGAACGGAAACGTTTGAACCAAAAAAACGCACCGCGCGTACGTTAGTACTGCCGTCGTAAATGGTCGTTAATGGGCCCTTGGTGAGGTGGCCACGAAGACCCATTCTGTTCAGGGTTGGTAACACTTACGGGTCAACACCTATCCGACGGCCTCCACGCATGAAGTGCGAGCCTGGGTAGGACTCTGGCCTTATGGTCAGTTTCCCCTAGGAATCAAACTTCTGGCGCTCCTGGACGGTCTGCGCACCGTGCGGCGTAAGCCAATCGACTGTGCACTCTGACTAACAACGTGGGTTGTCGACTACAGCGGGCTAGCCCGTCACCACAGGAAGTTTTAACGATTATTCGTTCTATCTCCCTGGAGTGAGCGTAGAAGACTTGGGACAAAACAGTCCACCATCTAGCTACGCCACAACCCGTTAGAGACCAACGCCTTGCCGCGAGATAGCCAGTAATGTTACCTGGCGGGCGACACTCGCGCCCTAACTACCAATTGTGAGCAGATTTCTCCGGTCTCTCGATTGGTTCCGAGTTCGAGTTCGCTTGCGCGGTCCTCTCCCTTACGAAGCGGTGAAACGGTGTATACCGAATCTATAGCGGACCACGGCGTCCTTTGCCCGGCTTTCACCCAGGATCGGATGGCCGATGGTCATTTCAAGAGTAGTCGCCGTAAGGTCCGCAACCACCCCCGCTCTATAGGAAACAGTACAGCTTCCAGACTCCCCCGACTGTTTACTTTGTTCATGAAAACAAATATTTAACAACTGAACTTTGACCGCGTTTTTCTCAAAACGTCTTTTTTCAAGTTACTATGTTTTCATCTACGACGGCAGAGTAGTGGCTGGCCCGAACTCATCATCGATTATTCCAGCTGTAACTGCAGCGCTGGTGCCACGGCGAACTCATATTCGAAAATATCGCGATTTTTTTTTTATTTTCCATAGTTGCGAACAGACGCGATGACGCGAACAGACGCGATGACGCGAAAACAAATAAATAAATGATTTCGAAATAGAACTTTAGTAGCTTTAATTTGAAATAAATTTGAATTCGGAATTATAAAATGAACGTTGAATATTTGAGTTCAAAATAGCCAGTATTGAGAATCTGCAATGTTATAAGTTATAAAGACATAATATTATCGTGATTATACTAAGTAACGTTTTCGAGTTTGCATTCTGCCGACCCTTAAGGTCGTTTTTTGATAAAGGGAAAGATTTTGCAAGTGGGAATACGTCAATGTGGAGCAAACCGCCGTTGAACTCATCAACTCCTCGGTCGCTTCTCGTGTGGTTAAAAAGTGCAATGTGGTTTGTTTTGTAGTCGTCTCGGCATATAATTACTTTGTAGATAGGCAAGGAGCCGTGCCATGGCTGGGAATTAACCGCCAATTAATGGCAGCCCAGTCAATTGTGACCCGACAATAATAAAGCGGAGGAAGTCGGCCATTATTTGCCAACGTTAAATTACGTACTTTCGGAGGATTATTCCACAGCCGCGCCGCATGTACAGACACTCTTACAGCCCTGGCCGATATTGTGAGGACAGAATAAGTAGAGATAGTCCCCAATTATTCCGATACCTTTGACAGTCATATAGTTTGATTATGTATTTATTAATTTTATATATTTAATAGTCACTCTCGAATAATTATCTTTATTGCAACATTATATAATTCAAAAAATAACCAGTGGCTAAAACATTAACTGACTAAACTCTTGGTAGCTATTTTTCTTCAGCGCCGCCCAACTGGGATATACAATTTCCATATAGTTAACGTATCCAGAGGATTACACATAAATTAAGCAAAATAACAAAAATAAATTATTTAACATATAAAATAAATCTAAATAAATTGCGGTCTAACAACCCAAATTAACTACAATTAACAATAACATATAACTTCGTACATTAAAAGTGTACGATGCAATAGTACACAAACAAATTTAATCTAATAGAGTGAAAGAAAATATAGAAATTAATAAATAAAAAAATAAAAAATCGAAGAAATTCACGCACTTTTGAGGTCTCTCGTGCCAATACCAACTACGGGAAAAATTCCATCGCTTATAGGCTGATGTGCACGTACGACTCTCGTTTCTCCACCATCGACATTTTCAACCTCAACCAACCGACGTTCGTAAAAGAATTTTTTTTTTTTTGGTAGTAGTCTTTATTCATAAAAAAAGATACAAATTACATGTCACAGTTCCCCAATAAGGCTAGTGACTTTTCAGTGGGTAACTAACAATAATGTGTTTATAATTCTGACTTATATTATCTATTACCTATTATACTTTTATTAACTATTATAACTTTTTACGTTAAGTAGATGCATTGACTTCCTAACCTAACCTAATCTAACCTATATCTCCTATCATAACTAGCTTAATATACACTTATAAATATTCTTTTCCAGTAAATTAATATGCCTACTTACTAATCTAACCTAACCTATACTAATTATCCTGGTATACTTACTTTGTTTACAATTACAATAACAAATGATTACACTAATAAATTGATTCATACCAGATATCTATACTTATGCCCTAACCTAACCTAACTTATCTTAATTAGCTTGGTTTACCATAATTATTCTACTTGATGTTAATGCTAATTTAGTCTAATAGAATTTTTACTTGTTACAGTTATGCTACTGCTTTTACATATTTATGCTAATTTACACTAATATAGTTTTTAATTTCTCTATTATAGTATTTATATTACATAATATTTAAATTATTTCAATTAGCTCGCCTGGGTAAGTCATTATTTAGGTTGCTTAGTAGTATAAGTTTCAATGTTTTCTTTAGTAAGTATTTGCTGATTGAGTTGTCTAATTTTATAGAAAAGTGATTGAATAATTTTGGAACAATGAATTCAAGAGTTCTATCGCCGTAATAATTGTTTTGCTTGTTATATTTCAAATACCCCTTTTCACGTAGCCGAGTTCTGTGTACATGATCGGCAGGTATTCGTAACGAACCGTTTTCGTTGTTGTCAAGCAGAATTTTATACCATACGAAGAAACTTATAGGCAAGACATCAATTGAGGAGTAGAGTTCTGTGTAATTATTTTGCTTAATTTGTATTGAGCCTTTTGGTGCCATTTGTTTCAGTATTCGAATTTGAATATTTTCCACTTTCCTAACGTACGTGGGAAATGTAAGTCCCCATACCTGAATGCCATATCCTAGTATAGAATTTACAAGTGAAAAGTATATGATTTTCATAATATTATGAGGTACTACGAATTTCAGGTGAAATAATAGTTTTAAAAAATACCTGAGTTTTCCACACAGTAGAAGTATGTGACTTTCCCAATTAAAGTTTTTGTCAAGTATTATACCCAGGTATTTATGTGTACTCACAACCTCTAGACTATTGCAGGAGCAGTTTAGATGTGATACGTTATCGTGAATGCACGTATACGAGTGTGCTTTAATAGCTATCTCGCCCCTTTTTTTATAGGGAGAGGTGACGTACAATACCTTTGTCTTCGTATGGTTGATAACGAGGCCGTTGTCATGGGACCAGCGCAACAGTTGTAGGAATTGTTGGTTCATGATTGTGTTTGCAGTATTTACGTCATCGTGCTCAACCACTATCGCTGTGTCATCAGCGAATTGGTACACTTTTGATTTAAAAAATATATTCGATATAGTGTTGCAATATATCAAATAAAACATAGGTCCCAATACGGAGCCCTGTGGTGTACCCTCTGTTATCCTAACACTTTTACCAATCGAGTCCCCTATTTTTACCGCCATTTCTCTATCACTTAGGTAACTGCGCAGTAACTCTTTGTATCTGCCTCTTATACCTACATCGTCAAGGGTCCTTATGAGTCGATCATGATTAATTGTGTCGAAAGCCTTGCTAAAATCCACAAGGACAATTATGACGTGTTTTTTGTCATTCAGGCACTTATTTACGTGGTTTGTAAAATTAGATAGGAGTTGATCGGTATTCTTATTTTTTTGGAACCCGTATTGGCTTTCATTGATAATATTATTAGTCGTTAGGTATGTCTGCACCTTGCCTGCGATATATTTTTCAAAGATTTTGTTAATACTTGACAAAATGCTGATGGGTCTATAATTGTTGTAATCCTTGTGATTACCGCCTTTATATACAGGTCTTATTAAAGCTATCTTTAAAAAATTTGGATATAATCCTGTATCTAAGCACAGATTAAGAATTTTACTAATAATAGGACTAATCTTTTTGTTAATTAATTTGAGATCTCTTACTCTAATTTGAACTAATCCAGGTGATTTATTGGCATCTAAACCAGCTATAATTTTCTGAATATCTTCTGACTTACTTTTCGGAATGTACATAGTTCTGTCTATTGGCTTAGTTAAATTTAAATCTAATGTTTTTTTGTCGCATTTATGGAGTATGGCTTTAACGTTGTTATGAAAATTTTCTACAAATTCATTTGCAATATTTCCGTGACTTTTATTTTCTCCTAAGTATTTTATTATTGGTTCATCTAAAGACTGCTTTTGTTTCCCAATTAAATTATTTATTTTATTCCAAGTCATTTTTATATTTCCTTTAGAATTTTCAAAATCTTTTTTGTAGAAGCATCTTTTTGCATTTTTTATTTCGTTCGTGGCTTTATTCCTTAGACTAACATAATTTTTGCGATTTAATTCATTATTCTGATTATTTTTCCACCTATGATAAGCTTTGTCTCTTTCTTTCATTAGTTTTATAATATTAGAGTCGATCCACCCATTAAAAAATGGGTTTCTCTTATTTTTAAATGATGATTCTTTAGTAAATTCACTGTATATTTGAGTGAATATGTCGGCAATATTAGTTATCATTTTATTAGGATCATTTGTTCCTAACATCACGCTTGCCCAGTCTATTGATTGTAAGCGGCTATTTATTAGTCCGTTGTCAAATACGCGTATCTTCCGCTCCCCGCCGGTCATGTCGCCCCCATGATCAGTAGCAATGTTGGCCGCTATGGCATAATGATCACTAATTTTATATTTAATTGTTGCCGAGTTAATATTGTCACGTTCATTTCTTATAAAGATATGGTCGATACAGGAACGTTTTAGCAATCCTTGTACGATTACTTCCCGCGTGTATGTATTTATATAGCATTGCAAACCATAATTTGCCATTATGTCTAAATATTTTGACACGTGCGGTTTATTTTCTAAATGTATGTTCCAGTTTATATCACCAAAAAATATAATATCATCGCCCTTAGGTAATGACGAGAATTGTGTTTCAATTTTTTGTAAGCAAGTGCTATCGTTTGAATTTGGAGGTCGATAAACAGCAAATATTGAAGTATTTTTTTTGTTCCATTTTAAGTTACAAATGATAATTTCCATTTCGTCATATTTTATGTCTTTTTGCTCAAATTGTATGTGTTTTTTTATAAATAAAACCAAACCTCCACCCGTACCTCGATCTCTTGCGCAAATTATTTTGTGAAACCCATTAATGACGTAGAGATTAGCTATTTGTGGATCAGTCCAAGGATGCACACGAATGTCAATTGTATGCGCTGTATGTTTCCAGAAATACAATAAAAATAAAATAAAAATAAAAATAAAATAAATTATATTTAGAATATTATTATTTATAAACATGGTCAAATTAATAAACTAAACTGGGTAATATAAAAAGTCTGTTTCAAGTAGACAAATTAATTTTTAAACATAAAGTAAAAACATTATAAATAAAATTAAATATGCATATAAGATAGTGAAAAATAATAAAAATTCAAAGATACTAATAAAAATGTAAAGATAATCTTTGACAAAACAAACAAACTAAACAAACTGTGTTCACTGATGGTAAATATTGAAACACTTTCATTTATTTTTGACGTGACAACGTCTTATAAATCGATGGAGCCTGCTGCACGCACGAAAAAACATGACTCATGCGGCGTTACCTCGCTCTGAGGCGTTCCATTTATTATATTTATTATTCAATATAAATGCTGCCATCTACTGGTTGCGACAAGAACTATTTACTAACCTCAGTCTAAAATAGTACGAATGAAAATTACTAGATTGATTTAAATTCTTGACATAATTTTATATGTATTCTTGATATACGGAATGTTATTACTGAACGGACAATTTTCTTGTGGGTACAACAAAGTGCAACAAAGTAAGCAACTTTTATTAAAAAAAAAAAAAAGTTTGAAAAGCTATCATTATGATGCGCTATCTAGCGGTTGGTAAAATGTCGCTGATATTGTTTATTTACGACGTATTACCTACCGCTAGATGGCGCAGCGTGCTCAAACGCTTCTCAAACCGTTATTTAACAGTTTGAGATTTCAAACTTTCAAATAAAATAAAAAAACAATAAACTTTAAACAATAAACAATTATACAATTATACTGCTATACAATAATATATGTACATGTTGTAGTCAAATCGGTGAGTATAAAAGCATATATTTTTGGGCGTTTGTAATAAACAATATCAGAATCTTAAATGAAACTGCTTCAAATGCAACCATTCCATCAGTATTTTCTTATGACGTTGTCACGTTCAACTATCGTCAGTAAACCGACTTTACAGACAACCGATTTTTTTATTTATTTATTTTATCCATAATTCAAAATACAATCTACAAAATACGAAAAATTCTTATGCTAATACAAAAACATTTTTCGATGAGTGTATATATTCTAAACCTTGCTCTAAAGTGAGATTCATCTCTTTGACAAACTATGGCATCTCACTAGAAATTAGGCTGTCTTGAGGTGGTACCAATATTGTTAAATAATTCCTGACGAGAAGTCAATTACATTCAATTACTCAATTACAAGAATAACATAAAATAAAAATACTGCTTTTGATTTTTTTATAATTTTTAGTTATTCTAATTTATATAACAATATTGTCAAAAAATCTCTGTCAAAAAATACGATTTTTTTACTGATAATCTTTTTGCGTTTAGGCATTTAATTCTATTCATTTATTTTGAATTCACAATATTTTTCATATCAAAATGAAAGTTTGTTAAATAGTGATACCTAGGATTGGTAATATATTGTATTTATCACCTCTGGCGTTAAGGCAATGTTTTTTTGACATATCTTGTCTTTTAGCAGGCCCGGACTGGCCAGATCGGCTAGTCGGCGATCGCCAAGGGGGACCCAAAGTGGTTTCAGAAGCGACTAATTTTATACCTTATATAAAAATGTCATTATATATGAAATAGCCAGGACTAGTGAAGAATTTTCCAATAAGATGTTAGGTTAGGATACTTCTTGATTTAAATTGTAAATAATTTATTTCGACCATTTCTTCTTTTGATTATAAAAACGCAATCGTAGTAAAAGACAGCTTTTTCTTTACATTTGCTTTGTTACTCATTAGCCTTTTCCCTAAGTAAATATTTTTTATTGAGTTATTGCAGGAGGATTTCAATAACGGATTTAACACAGGTTAAGTTTCCTAAATCTAAAAATATTTCTCACCCTCATATTCATAAAAAATATTCTCGCCACAAGTAATAATAGTAAACCACTTGTCATTGATTACTTTTGACGTGACAACGTCTTATAATTCGATGGAGCCGGCTGCACACACGATAAAACATGACTCATGCGGCGTTACCTCGCTCTGAGGCGTTCCATTTAAGGCTTGTTCACAGTACACATGTTTAAAAGTTGTAAATAAAAGTTGTAAAACAATTTCTCAACGCACATTCATACTTGTAAAAACTATGTACATTGTAAAAAAAAAATACAATATTGTATTTATGCGTACAAATAAATGTAACTTGATCAATTCAATTGTGATTTCCATTTACCTCCTTCTCTATATCCATACAAAATATCTATCAAACAAATAAAATTAAAATTTTCTTTTGAAAAATGCAACCATTCCATCAGTATTTTCTTATGACGTTGTCACGTTCAACTATCGTCAGTAAACCGACTTTACAGACAACCGACTTTTTTTTATCTAGAGTGTACCAAATTTAGATAAAATTTAAAAATATTAAAAAAATTATTGTAAGCGTAAGTAAACTACAAAAGGAAAGCTTACATTTTCATAAAGATCATGCCAATACCCAAATACTTTTCAAGCGCCAAAATAGTTGATAAATTGTTTATCATGCATGTAATTTTTAACAAATTACCGAGGGAGGATCCTCGGACCCCCTCTTCGTAAAGGGGCCCCTCTTCCATCTCTAGCCGAGGACCCCCGAAGGAGCCAGTCCGGGCCTGTCTTTTAGGTAATGTAGATAATGGTACCTTTTTTCGTGTCAATAACTGAACCCAAAAACATGTTTTCTATTGTATTTTATTTATTCATTATAAAAGGTACACAAACAATACTCTAATATTACATGGCTATCGCTAACATTTTTACTTTGTTTCTAATTAGAGTATAATATTATATGCGTTCTCCGAATGCTTAATTTATAATTGCGTATGTGCCCTATCTCATGATTTACAAAATTATCAAAATTATCAGTACCAAAATTAATATCCTCAAAAATTATCAAAACAAAAATAAAAATTTTAGAAATAAGTTTACAGTGAATTCTGAAAAACAGTTAAACAATTAAATAGTAAAAAAAAAAAAACAAATATTGTTTGGAATAAAATAATAGAAACACATGGTAAATTATCAATTTGTTTGATAATACATTATTTATAATGGACTTAACTACTAATGGTCCCAGGTTGAAGAAATCAATGTTATCGGTTATAGTGTTGTATCACCGGCATGTACGTGAGATAGGATTGTGGAAAGATTGATTTGTCTGCGAAGTGGGAAGGTGAAATGTTAAGTGCTGCCTCAGTCGCCTGGATGGTACGTTGAAATTTAACGCTTCTAATAAATCTGGTGAGTCTATCCCGCCGTTAAGGAGTTTGTACAATAACATTAGACTTCCGCATTCGCTCCTCTTTATTCAACCTATACTCTTTCCGCTAAGTGTATCTTTAAACAACCCTTCTCTAAATGGGTCCGAAGCGTTGTGCGTTATAATCTCGAGTGTTAAGAAAGGTAGGCAGTTACTTAATTAGAATTAGTTTGTGGGGTGTCGGCTGGTGTAGTTAAGTGCAATCACCTCGGTCGTCGGTGGCATGGAACTGGTTCCCCTGCTGAATTCATAACGGGCCCAATAATCCGAACACCAAATTAAAATATTCGCTCTTATCTGGCGAACCGCGGTCACTAATACCACACCGCCCGACCAATACTCTTGCATCAAGGGGTATTCAAGTCTGGCGCCGCGGCCTCTTGCAGTAAACAAAAGTAACTAACGAAAAATAGCGCCAAACTTCCAGTACTTACGATTCGGTCGCCGAAGAAAATGCAGGATTCGAAATTTAAATTCTAAGTGTCAACATATTTTAAAATTTTCACACCTCTAAATTATAATTAAATAATAAATTTATAAGAATATAGTGCAATTCTACAGTCTGGATTCACTCGCGGTAAACACGGGACGCGTCCCGAAGGATCTTGGTGGATTTGATTGACCAGCCGACCTGTCAAAGACTATATGCAAAGACTCTCAGAAAGAGGTTACCGCAATGTATAACGAACGATCAATTGTGCGCTGGCAGCTTAGAAGGAGGACGAGACTCTTGTGGAGGCGATAGTGGTGGACCTCTGCAAGTGACGATAGCTGACAACCAATGCCTCTTCAACATAATCGCCGTTACCAGTATTGGAAAGAGCCCTTGCGGAAGTGCCAAGGGACCTGGCATATACACTGCCGTGAAGAGTCATGTGAAATAAATGGCCTTTTATGAGTATGTCTACCGCCGGAAAATTGTCCAAAAACTGGCGGGGATTTGCCAAAAGGGAAACTATCACAATTTTGCATAATGTCGGAACAAGAGACTGTATGCTGTATTCAACACAGCCCCATGAGCAACAACACGAGATCATCAGAAAACCAGGATAAATCCAATAATGCATCTTCTACATCACCGCCTACTACAACAACTACCAATAAGTCACCGGTCATCTCTACAATAGCTCCAGAAAAACCTTAAACATCGCCACAAGCCATAACTACCAATTTCATAAATGACAGTGTGGAAAAACTAACTAAATCCGAAAAAAATAGCTCTGCAATATTGAGTACAAATTTAACAATGACAGCCATTGCTGTGTTGGCGATTAATTAATCAATTTTATTTTATCTGCATCCAAACTTTTCTCTGGTCGTAACGGTCTCCGTTCCATCGGGTTCAGAAGAGGGAGGAAGAGAGAGTGCACCCGTGGTCGCGCGCCCACCTGTGCACTATAATATAGCCTGCGCACTTGACTGCTTCCGAACAATGGACTCTGAGAAGACTAAAGAAGTCACTAGAATCTACAATGCAGTCGCTATGGCCGAACACGCGGCTAGAAGGATATATATATACTTTTCGTACCATTTGTATGTGGATGTTACCCAGTTGATGCATGACAATAAAATACAATACAATACAATCAAATACTCCAGTAGACAGGAATCACAAAATTAAATGCTAAAATTTAATTATTAAAATCATAACTATCGTGATAGTTGTCATGGCTGTAATATTATATTCAATATTACCTACACACAAATAATCAAAATATACTAATGTGATTTAAGAGTCAGGGAGAATAATATATTAAAATAGAAATGCAAATTCTATGTAGAATAATCAAAAAATATATATTTTATTGTCAATCCAGCAATATGCCTTCGTATTTTTAAGCTATTGCATAGCTTTTATCGCGGGCCTAGGCCAGCGCGGCGACCGAATGAAGAAATTTCTTAACGAAAATTAATAATTTTAAACTGATAATTACGTCTAAACGAGTACTGCTTACGATTCGAAAAAAATATATGTTAAACAAGAACATTTTCCTAATATTCTTAGATTTGAATATTTTAGATTTTGTTTATATTACATAGTGTAATTAATTTGTGAAATTAGGTCTAACCGAACACAAAAACGACTACTACGCAAATACTACCTGGCGTATTATTATGAAACCTGCACCATTTTAAAGATAATTTAATTATCTATCTTTTTATCTACGAATTTTTTGAATAATCCGTTTTTTTGCTTTATCGAATAAAAACTTCGTGCGCGGCGCTCTATCGGAAGACGTTTCAATTATTCCGAATCATTTGCTTCCGCAGATGATTCGGAATAATTTCAACGTTTTCCGATAGAGCGCAGTTATCTGATAAGTATCAGAAAAAATAAAATAAATAAATAATTGTAATTGCATAAGTTGTTAAAAATGCTATGCAATAGCTTTACCGCGGCAGTCCCCGAGTGCCACACGTATTTTTTTTTTAAATGAATAGATCTATACACAGATCTGGATCAGTCTAGCTCTGCTGAGATTCATATTAATGCAAATTTAGGAAGATTATTCGATTGGTTAAATCAATTTATAACTATTTTTTATATTATTTTTTAAAAATACATAATAATTATTTAAAACACAATATTTCTGCGTCGCATCTAACTAGGCAGCGCCTGTACCAAGGAATTAAAAAAATATATATAATAGCAATTTAATACATGATTTTATGAAAACATGTATTCTAATTAATTTTAAAATATTTATTTGCAGCTGTCAATACAAGAAATAAAAAGAGTAAAAAAGCGCAATTATAAATTAAAACTGTATATACACCAACATGATATAATAAATTACAGAACATTTTACAAAAAAAACATTTTTTTATGTGCAGTGCAGCAGTCATGTCATAATTGAATGAGTATAAAAAATGTGTCTGTGCTGTTGACCGTTGAGGAGTTCCCTCATTGAAAGCCAACCCTGGGTGCCGCAGTCCTGTCTTGGTGAAACTTAGAGCGGGCTCTCGTAATTGAATGCATATACAAAGTTTCGTGTCTGTGCTGAACAGTTAAGGAGTCTCCTCGTCGGGATCCAACCCTGGGTGCAGCAGCCATGTCATGATGAAACTTAGAACGGGCTATCATAACTGAATGAGTTTACAAAGTTCCGTGTCTGTGCTGTTGACCGTTAAGGAGTCTCCTCGACGGGAGCCAACCCTGGGTGTAGAATCAGGTCAAGCTTACCATTAAAAACAAAACATTGTCATCAGTATTGAATCAACATGTACATTTTCAAATTCATATGATAATATTTGAGGAGTTCCCTCAATTCCTCATGGAGCTCATCATCAGAACAGGATTTTGAGCCAATCGGACCAATCTGCAAGCGTATCCTTTCAAAAGAATTTTTTTAAATCGGTTCATAAATGGCAGAGGTAACAAACATAAAAAATATGCAACCGAATTGATAACCTCCTTCTTTTTCTGAAACCGGTTAAAACTACTGACGCTATTAGGTAATTTATAATGTCCAAATTATATTGGATATTGTGACTTTTTTTTAAAAAACGCAAATTTATATTGGGTATTTTATATTGTCAGATATGTGAGGATGTGTAAATTATGTGTGTATAAATGCGTTGCTATATTTGAAATGTCATGAGGGTAAATTGAATTCCTCGGATATACGAGTATATTTCGTGTCTACGGCAAGTACTCTTTGGTCCTATATTACGTTTCGAAAAATATGTCAACAAAAGAGTTAGTTGGGGCTTCGCTCATCTGAAGGCTCACTATAGGATACGGGAATACTTCAGCATCAAAGCCGTGTCACAGTGCTTGTATCGAAGAGATACAACTTGAGTTGTCAACTACAACTGGCGAACCCATCACCTCAGGAAGTTTTAACGATTTGATTGTTCTCCCGTGAGGTGAGCGTAAGCGACCTGGGACGAAAACAGTCCACTGTCTAGTTACGCTGCTCGCCCGTAAGATACCAACGCCTTATCTCCAGTCACCCAGCGGGCCGACACTTGTGCCCTTACTTCTAATTGCAAACAGATTACGCCGGTCTCGGGCCTCTCCCTTACGTAGCGGTGATTCGGTGTATACCGAATTTATCGCGGACCACGGCATCCTTTGCCCGGTTAACAACTACCCTCGCTCTATAGAAAACAAAGCCATTTCCAGACTCTCCCGGCTATCAGTCGGAATGTTAGTTACGCCACAGTCTAGTTACGCTACCTGCCCGTCAGAGGCCAACGCCTTACGGCGAGGCACCGGAAAAGGTAACTAGGTGACAGCCTCGCCCCCTGACTACCAGTTTGGAAGGATATCTCCGTCTGGAATAAACCTTCAGGATACCTCCTACCCCCTGACTGCTACAGGATCGAGGTCGCTTGCGCGGTCCTCTCCCTTACGTAGCGGTGAAACGGTGTCAACCGAATCTATCGCGGACCATGACATCCTTCATCCGGCTCTTCACCCGGAATCGGGTAGACGATGGTCGTTGCAAGAGCAGTCGCCGCAAGGTCAGCAACTACCCCTGCTCTATAGAAAACAGTACTGTTTCCAGACTCCACCGATTGTTACAGAATGCACAATCGATTGGCTTACGCCGTACGGTGCGCAAACCATTCAGGGGCGCCAGAAGGTTGACTCCTAGGGGAAACTAGCCCTAAGGCCAGAGTTCTACCCGGGCTCGCACTTGAGTGTGACCGACCCCGAACAAATGGGTCTTCGTGGCCAACTCAACAAGCTCATTAGCACATTAGCTCCCAAAGTTTTAGTATGTACAGCTAGATTATATCCAAAACGTAAGATCAGTCAGAAAAAGATCGTGGTGATGGTTAGTTGGTCCTGTGCTGGTGTTATCCATTACAGCTTGTTGCGGTATGGCACAACAATTAATGCAAATGCGTATCGTTAAGAAATGCAAGGAAAAATGTTCATTACAGTGGTTAATTGTGGAGATACGGCTAGACAATATCCAAAATTTAAGATTAGTCAGCATGGCACATTATCTGCGTTATGTCACAACAGTTGACGCAAATATGTTCTATCAAGAACTGCAAAGAATGATGACATGGCTAACGATTTTAAAAAGGAGCCTGGTAATCGCTTTCTGCTACTGCTTCTGCACGACACCGCACTTCACTGCAAACAGTCGCGTAGTCGCAGGAGTTGCGGCTGGATACTCTTCGTCGCCAACAGTACGCGCCAAACCTTGTTCTAGCAGACTTCCGTTTCGACATTTGGATAAACTTCTACATAGAAAAAAGGCAGTGAAGGCAGTCAAATGCAGTAAAAAACGTTTTCAAGGCATTAAAAGGTTTCTATCTGCGAGGCTTTAAAGGATAGGCATTCATCAATAGCGGCAAATCAATGATTATGATTTTGAAAAAAATTTATAATAATTTATTTTGCATTATTTCAGAGGTAATTTGTTTTAATTTTATCATTTTTATTTTAGATATAGGTAAATTGCGGTTTTAGTTTATTTATGTCTTGTTTTTGGATTTGACTATTTTGTTATAAATATATATTTTATTCTGATTTGAGTTTATTCGCTGACATTCTAATTTTTCACTCTTAATTGTAGGTATTTAACATTTATTTTTATAGTGATTAATTTATTATTTTAGTTTTTCAGTATAACAATAGCAAGTTCATTGACGAAATGATGTAGGCCGTTAATAAATAAACAGTACATTAACAAGCACATTTAATTACATGCAAAGATTAGACGAAAAAACTTTTTACCATAGAACAGGTTCCGGCCCAGTTAGGTGATATAGTCATTCAACTATGCGATGTATTTATTTTCTGGTATTGACCCAATGTTTACAGTATTGCTTCTGAATTTGTAAATTCACATAACATAATTACATTACTACAATAAATTAATTAAATACAGTATTTCAGTACTTCGCTTAGGCTTCAAGCTAATGTAGATAATGGTACCTTCTTTCGTGTCAATAAATGAATGATATGCTTGTGTCTTAATAAAAGTTTAACCTCAAATTCTTTTATTGAACGATACCTTTATAGTTAATACACTAAGTTAAGTTAAGAACCTTATGTTAATCACAATCATAATCATAAGTTTTTTATTCAAAATAGTACGAAATCGTAACTTTTTGACGTCAATAATGCATACAAACATATATAAATGATATAAAAATTAAATTATTGTGACATAATAACAAATTATTGTGACATATAACGTGATATAAATCATCGAGGTAACCATTTTATTTCCAAGGGTCTTTGTCGTCTAGATAATAATTTATTTTATAGTAGCCCTTTGAGTACAGCTTCTTCTTAATAAATGACTTAAATTGTATCACAGATAAATTTTGCATGTTTTCTGGGACTTTATTGTACAAGCGTATACATTGCTTTTTGAATGATTTTGTGGTTTTGGAGTGTCGACCTTTATGGTCAGCAAGTTTATTTTTATTTCTAGTATTGACACCATGCCTATTAGAGTTTTTTAAAAACAGTTCTTTATTTTTATGCACATACATTAAGTTTTCATAGATGTAATGAGATGCAAGTGTCAAAATATTGATTTCTTTGTTGTGTTTCTTTGTATTGCCCATTGTCTCGTTAAGTTAAGAACCTTATATAATTTCATGATACATAGACCATTGTTTGGATTCTCAAGCACCTCAAACGAATTTGACCTATTCCGATTTTGATTTTATCAACGCTAGCGGCCCCGTGGTTGAGCATCCCTGCCCCATTTCGTGGAGTTCTTTTTGTATGCCCGCGCGGCCAGGGCTATACAATGAAACAGCCGAAAATTCGTGCACGCGAGCGAACTCGGTTAACCCAGCCTCGCAGGGTCACACCTTCCAATTAATAATCCAATCCCATCCACCCACAAGAGGATAATTGAGCTGTCAGACGTGCCGTCGACCAGCTGTCACTGTCACTGTCACAGTTAGACCTAGTGCTAGCCCATTGTCTGATAAATGCCTCCAGGAAACTCAATTTACTCCTCGGACAGACAGGCCTGTAAAGGGCAATGGCAATACAAAATTGGCAATTTTACATTCCAGAAAACGGACACATCAAATATACATTAGAGGCCCAACTATGATATTGCCGTCCTGACTAAAAATATTCAGCGAAAAATTGATATTTAATTAGTAAAAAATATTATCCCTATTTTCTATGAGAATGAGCAATTATAATGGGAAACGGTGCCGCAATTTTAATTATATCTATTTATTTATTTATTTATTTATTTATTTTCAGGAAAACCAACAGCTAATTATAATTTAACAATGCCGGAGTAACATAGCAGAGAGCCAATTAAAGGTTTTCACGTTTAAATAACGTTGTAGAAACATATGTGATCTTTCAATTAAAGCTATCGATTAAGAATGCATCAAAGAGTATTCAACAATTAATGCTAAAAAATTCACTGTTCAGCCGCTGCCTAGCTGAGTTAACACTCGTACAGAATAGATCAAAGTCAAAGCGTTTAATCATGTCATTGAAATTGTCACTTGTTCGCCACAGAAATGCATTTTGCCTATAGTTGGTACCAGCATGAGGAACATGAAGAGCAGGGTTAAATCTATTGAGTTTGGAAGGAACATGGAGATTAATTTTATTTTATCTGCTGAAGAACTCTCATAGACAGGAATCAGTTCAACGAGCAATTAGAAATTTGTTCAAAATATCTTCGCTTAACATCTTGCAAGCAGTTGGTCATCGAATCTGGTAATAATTATTATATGTATTTTTGTATACATTTTGTATACTATTTTTTGTATACATCTTGTACACAAAAAAAAATGTCGCGAAAATACATAATTTTTGCTATTGCTATCAATACACACAGTTTGCTATAAAACATCACCGTAGTCAAGTATTGGCGTTAATTAAGTAGGTAAATATATGGTCAATAATTTAAAATATATGGTGATTCTCAAAATAACTTTTAATAAGCAAATAAGCTCTACCACAAAGGTGGCCAACCCGCGGCCCGCGGGCCGCATGCGGCCCGCCGAGTGACAACTAGCGGCCCGCCGACCCTGAGTCGCCATAATACTAGGCATAATACTAGGAAAGAAATCGAAGCCTTATTCAGATGGTGAAACGGTTAAAGAATGTTTGGAAAGCGTCGTTGAAATTATATGTCCAGAAAAGAAAAAGGACTTTTCAAAAATAAGCCTATCTCGTCAAACTATTACTAGAAGGGTGGACGAAATTGGAAAGCATATTGAAGACAAATTGAAAACTCGAGCATCCGAGTTCATATTTTATGCTCTAGCATTGGATGAAAGTACAAATTTTACAGATACCTTTGTTGGAAGCAGTTACATCGACATTGAATCGCTTTTCGTTGCAACTTAACAAGTTATCGGGCATAACAACGGATGGTGCTCCAACAATGGTTGCAAAAAATTAAGGTTTAGTAAAATTGATAGAAACTGAAGCCCGTAAACTGGGTAATACGTCGATGCTAAATTTTCATTGCATTATTCTTCAGGAGAATTTATGTGCCAAGTCCCTCCAAATGGACCATGTCATGAATGTGGTCATCAAAACAGTGAACTTCATTAAGTCGAAGGGGTTGAATCACCGTCAGTTCCAACAATGTGTCAAGTCTTTGAATTCTGAGCATGATGACGTTACATTTTATGCAGAAGTAAGATGGCTGACTCGTGCTAAAATGTTGAAACGTGTATTTTATTTGAAACAAGAAATACAATCATTCTATACAAGCAAGTTAAAAACAATCCCAGAGTTTGAAGATAAGGAGTGGGTTTGCAACTTTGCGTTTTTGGTCGATATAACAGGCCACCTAAATGACGTTAATACTCGTCTACAAGGGAAAGATCACTTAATTAATGACATGCATTATCTTATTTCCGCATTTCAAATGAAACTTGGGCTTTGGGAACGGCAGCTACAAAAAAACTTTTCTCACTTTCCTACACTGTCAGAGAAACCAGATGTCACACAAACGGCGGCGGATAAATAAGCTTATTTGATTTTCAAGTTGAACCTCGAATTTCAAACCCGATTTCAAAATTTTAAAAAACATCGTGTACTTTTATCTGCATTGTGATGCACAGTTAAAGGAAAAATGTCATCAGGTTGGCTTAGAAGAGTTCTACAAAACTTATTTGGACAAGGAAAAATATCCGACTATTTACAAACATGCTCTGGCTATGATTTCTCTATTCGGAAATACGTGTGTGAACTTTTTTTTAGTCGTATGAAGCACATCAAATCCAAAGAGAGAACCCGAATTACCGATGAGCATTTGGAAAACTGTTTGCGTCTAGCTACGACCTCAGTTGAGATCGACATTAATGAACTAAGTTCTGCCAAATAAAGTCAGACGTCACACTAACATTATAAAATTCAATTTTCTTATGCGTAAATATATATCTGGTTTGCTTTTAAATTACCAACAAACAGTTGGTTGTGCGGCCCGGCGGGAAATCTCATTTCAAAAATTTGGCCCGGCCTCTGAAAAGGTTGGCCACCCGTGCTCTACCATGTAACCATTTTTTTTTTATTTTTGCAAAATAATTTCTAGATTAAGTGAATCGAACGCTTTCCAAATCTTCATCTCTAAATCCGTGAGGTTTTAATTATATTATAAAAGTTACTGTTTTACATTGTCAACTGTGATCAGGGTTTTCTCTTTTCGGCCTGAAATGTAAAATATATAAGTCCAGTGCATAGTTATACATTTATGAGAATCGCAGCGGCGGCTAACGAGATTGAAAGTGAAAAAGGAAGAGTTTTCGTATCTTCTGAGAGTTGGGATGCTGACTGCACATTAACTCCTGTCCATTCCATACCTCATACCGTTGTATAGTTATACGATGAATCGCGACTGAGCGTCGACAACGCGTTAAACAGACGTTATCAAAAGATTAGCTGTTTGGCTTTGGTGAGGTTTGTTTGTTTGTTTCAGAATCTTTATTGCTCACACATAGTTTCACACATTACAAAGGACTTAATTTTAAATAAATTTCCTGATCATTATTAAAGGCAAATCAAAATATTGATATCTTCAAGATATTCATTTAGGTGTATCTGCTTGAAATAAACATGTATGCGCTTAACGACATTTTAAATTACTTTGGAAATGACATCGTTCTTACTAAGTAATTAAAAGTACTATTTTTTATTGTCATTTGTTATAATATAGTTTTTTTTTCAATTTTGTTATTTGGAACAATTTCGTAATAATTAGCTGTATTTTATTCTTTGTGAGTTGATTAACTGATTTATGATTGTTTTGATATACTTCTCTTAAACAAATATGAGGTTTAAATGGAGTAAAATTAATAAACTTAACAAGAAAATATATTAAAAAGAATAAAAAACACGCCTGCCATTACTGAAACTTAAATTTGTATTTATAATTACTTTTATCACAGTTTTTATTAAATTAGTTTGGTTTATGTATTTATCCATATAGAAATATGTATATTTATGGTATGTACTCTATCCGGAATGGGACAAGTGGGCGCGGCCAACTGGACGCGGCCGACCGGACGCTGCTAACTGGGCGCCGCCGACTGGACGCCAGGCCAACTGGGCGCAGGGACAACTGGGCGCGAGCCAAGTGGGCGCGGGACAGGTGGGCGCCAAAATTATATTATGCAATATATTTATATATTTATTTATTGTGACTGACTATATAAAAAATAACTAATGGTGAAACATTACCTTCGTAGCTATACTGTGATACACCCGTTTCAGGGCTAGCGTTTACATGGGATTTAATATTTACAAAATAAATACTTAATTAAATTATTGCAAAATATCAAAAAATATACATAGAAAGTATTATATATACTATGAAAGCTTTTAAATACATTTACTCAAATAATTTACAAGACTGGAAATAGTTAATGCTCTGTTGATATAATATTGATCGTTTTATTTTTATATTTATTTTACAGCCAACCTACTCGTAAGTTTAAAGACGCCCAAGGCCGAAGGGGTGCCCTTTTTATAGGTACAACCAGGCCCGGACTGGCCGTACGGGCAGATCGGGCAAATGCCCGATGGGCCGGAGTCGACGATAGGGCTGCCGCGCCGCAGGCGCGGTGGTCCTATCGTCGCCATATTGCCATGCATGCGCACGCGCGAACGGTGAGGCAGCGCAGAGCGGCGCGGGCCGGGCTGGAGCCAGTGCATGCCAGTACGATGGGGGAGACCGAGCTGTATGCACGCAAATCCACGCACGAACGAGACGGCATCGACCGCTTCGAAAAAGCCGATGGAGTGTTTGTTGACAAATATTTTTACTCGTTCATCTACTTCTAATGCAGTGGTGGTAACTGAAGAAGCAACTGTCAAATCACCTCCTGAATGTAACAAAGAGTTAATCAGGCAGGAACAGCAATTCGAACAACCTCTAGTTTAAGTGGAACTTCAATATGAACAGCATGGGCATGTCCCTCATTATTCTGCAAATGACGCCAATAGGGAACTAGATGAAAATGTAAATTCTTCATTTAACTATTTTGCACGTCCTGAAAACGATCAGCTGGATTTTTTTCAAATTTCATCCTATGCAAGACATTATTGATCATGTGTTACAGAAAGCTGTAAATCGTAAAGACGGAACCAATCGCAAGTGGTTGACCTACAGCAGTGAACAGTGTGCTTTGTTCTGTTCAGTTTGCCTAGCATTTTCTACAACTTCTGATACCAGCTCAAACCCTTTTTTACGAGGAATGCAAGATAAGAGACATGTTCACATCAGAGTAGAGGAACACGAAAAAACTGAAACGCATCGTTCTTGTGCGGAAGCTTACATTTTGAGGTCCAATAAAAAGACGTTCAAAGATTAATTTTTGTCAATCAAATGTCCTTACATCGAGCACAAGTGCGGAAAAGAAGAGAAATTTTACAGAGAATAATCGACATTGTGTAGTTTATTGGGAAACGCGGATTAAGTTATAGAGGTGACCAACTGGAAGCAGCATATAGTCTCGAAGACATGACTAGACCACGGCAACTTTTTTGAGCTCGTGGTTCTCCTCAGCAAATATGATATCTATCTGAAAGATCACTTGAAAGAGTGCATTGACAAAAGTAAAACACTTCATGGTTTGCCAAAGGTGGGGTAAAGAAGAGGATCATTATTAACGTTTTTGTCAAAAACAACTATTAATAAAATTATCCTAGCAGTCGGGTGAACTTATATGTAAGAATATTTGTCTGGAGGTACGAGCAGCTGGTATGTTTTCTTTGCAAGTAGATATCACTCAGGATTACGTGCAAAGACCAATGCTCAATTATAATACGCTACGTGACAGATGCTCGTGTACATGAAAGACTTCTCGCTGTCGTAGAAAGTGAATCGTCAACTGGAAAAGTTTTAAAGTCTGTAAATGTAGATATAAAAAGATGCATCGGTAATTCAACGGATGGGGTAGCAAATATGCAAGACCAATACAACGGATTTTCTTCATAGCTATCAAAAGAGTCTCCAGGTCAAATTCACGTTTGGTGCTACGCACATGTACTGAATTTAGTATTAGGAGATACTACTAAGTCGGTTATTGAAAGTGCATTATTGTTTAGTTTGTTGAATGACGTTGCAGTATTCCTTCGCGAATCGTATCAACGCATGGATGTTTGGGAAAAAACTAAAGAGGACGGCAATACGAAAAGACTCTCAACTATTGGCGAAACACGTTGGTAGTCAAAAGATACGGCCCTCAAGAAAATTTTTGGGTCATTTTCAAAACCAGAATCGTCTTTGTATGTAACATTGATCATGACATTGGCAACAATACAACAAAATGTCCACTTCAAGCCAGAAGTGCGTGTGAAAGAGAAAGCATACTCAGGATCGATGGTCAAATACGAAACGATAATTAAAGTAAGAGTTCATATAAAGTAGGAGTTCATAACATTATTTTTGATACAGTTACAGCGACCATAGATCGCCGATTTCTTGCAAATAAACAATTATATGCTGATTTTTCTTACCTCGATCCAAAGCGTTTCCCCGAAATAAGAAAAAATGGTCTTAAATCTGGTGAACTCGAAGAGTTAAGCAGACACTTGACGAAATTTGATGAAAAAGTCACCAGCGAAAATTTGCGGATTGAATTGGAAAATTTGACGTTGCATTGGGATAATCTTAAAAATTCAGAATCGGAAGATTATAAGATCATTGTACATAGAAGATAATGATAATGAAGGTGCCGTAGAAACGACGTTGGATAACCAAGTAATGACACTTTCAAAGCATGTGAGATACGTAGTGCATGTAAAAATTGTTCGATTTGTGTTTCAAAATTTTACATAGATTTAATCTATTGAGCAGTGCCTATAAGTCTATTGCACTAGGCTATACATTTCTCCTTACATTATCATTAAGCCAGGTGGCATGTGAAAGGAGTTTTTCTACCATAAAAATCATAAAAAACGTATAAGGAGCAGTTTGTCTCCTCAAAATTTAAATTCATTCACGTTGATGGCGGTAGTAAAAGATCTCTTAATGAATCTAGACTCTGACGAAATAATAGACAAAGTAGCCGAAAGCAGTGAGCTTCTCCGGAAGTCACTAACTTAACGTACATACTTAGATAGATTAGAAACATTTGTCTTTAATAATAATATCAAAATATATATGTATAATAGGCACTTCGTTTTTTTTCTGAGGGGCCGACCGGCTTCAAAACGCCCGGGCCGATTTTAAGTCCCAGTCCGGCCCTGGGTACAACTTTCATAGGTATAGGTACAACCTCTAGACTGAAATGCCGGTAGGTTGGAGGGGAGTAAGCTCTCCAGAAAATAATGTCTAGAATAGTATATAGAATCATTTCATTTATACATAAAAACGTCTTGTCATCCAAAACATGAAACTTATTAACACGAAAGACAACTTATTCCCAAAAAAAACAAAAACAAAATTCATTGCCGAAATAATACAGTCGAATAATTATCGTCCCAATTGCGGTCAATCGATATTATTAGAGGAAAATAATTTGAAGAAAATTTGATAATTTCGAATAGCTTTATTTAAAATACACATTAAGTTTTGCAGTGGTCCGGGCTCCTCACCTTGATGAGGTGATGCGACCCTAGTGGAGTCCGGCGACAAGTTCTCGGGACGCGCGTTCTTCTTCCTGCGTCTCGAGGGGGCCTGGGTAATATTGCTATCTTAGGCAATGTCATAGAGTCCCGTCCTAAGGACGAGCGGGCGCCATACCCAGGTCCTCTCGAGAGGTTTCCCTACCTCTCGCACGTCCCCAGTCCTTTTCCCCTGTGCAGACACTGAGGAAACCCTCCAGTGCCGCTGCCTAAGTCCTAGGCCACCAGCTCAGCTATCCGGTTCGCTCAGCGGAAGGGGTGGGTGGTGAATAGCTGGTATTAAAATACGCGCTGGTGGCCGACTTGGCGTGTTCTGTACCTGTGAGGAGTCGCACTTCTTCCCGTTCAAATGAGAAAGACTGTATTTCGAAACTAAAGATTTATTTCCCTCTATGCGGGTTCAAGGTTAATTTTATAATGTTTCCCACAAACGCCTTCCAGACTCCTTCTCTTAAACTTTATAATATCACTTTACAGCATTAACACTCTCGTTTATCTCGCGGATGGCGATGATAATGACTGATACAAAAATTAAATTATACTATGTTGATTTTTAAGGTTTTTACAGTGACTACTATTTTTAGTTTATTAACATTGACATTTTAATTAGCACAATTTATTTACTTAGATACACTAGTTAATCGACACGCTTGATAATTGACACGACCACTGATGTACTTTGAACCTTTTTCGCCGCGCGACACGCGGCAGATAATTTGCTATTAACCTTTAATTATTTTAGCCTTTTGGTTTATTTTTAATTTTGAAATGTTTTTTTAATTAATTATTTTTACTATGATTAATCGAAATTAGTTTCACTATCCGGTTTATTACCGGGTCCTTAGCTTCAGGGTATTTCGAACCTTACGCCCCTGCTACGTTTTACACCCCTCTATTATATCGAATTCGGAACACTCGAGGAAAACTAAAGAGTTGCCTAGACCTTACATAAAATCGGAGTGCTTGTACCTTGACTGAATCCGCGGCGTACACGTGCTGCATCAGCCTGCTGGTCGAAACTCTAGCTGCTTTGCTGCTACGTCGGGCAGATACTTTCGTCCTCAGAACTATATAAGTGTGGTACATCCGTCAAGGGCGAACACGTGGTTGACTTCAATCGCCGTCGCGCGTGGATAGTCTTTGCGGCGGCGAATTCTCAATTGATGTTACAGTTGATAGTGGAGGCGATAATCCAAGCCAATTAGATAACAAGAAAAACCCTCTAGAAAACAAGAAAAGGATGGTCTAAGCCAGAGTCCTATGAATTACTTTAGTAATAGAAATTTACTCATGATAATAAAATGTAAGTAATAAGTACACAGTTGAAAATAAAATGTTATAACCCTATTATACAAAATAAATTAATGTAACAATATTTTCATATGCCTAACAATAATCGTGTTCTGTGCAACAAATAAAATGTCAATATAAGTGCGATTAAAATAAAACTCGCAGTGGAGAAAGTGGCCGAGCGCCCGAATAAAAATAAACCGGTTCCAAGATAACGAAATCGATGACGGACAGGGCACGGCGCGGTATTAGGCGCACACAGCGAAGTTCTACCGTCAAACGATTCATCGAATATTACCGTTTGGGTTAGCGACAACGAAATAATCAAATTGCAGGAATGCGAGCGTACAACGAGTAGGTACATACCGGCAACCGCGGAAAATAAAATACGGCGCTCCGGCCAAATAACACCGTCATGTATGCACGCGTAGGACATAGAATGATAAATAAAAAGTAGATATGCCGCACTTTGATGTAAAATAAATCAATAAATAATATTAGTAAGAGTATAGGGGCAAATAATAAAGGAACAGTGTATAAGAATATTACTTAACAACAAATAATAAGTTGCTATAAAAATAAAATATTAGAATAAAGTCTTTTCGGAAATTAATCTTGTTAGATAAGGGGGACATAAACATTTTAAAATTAGTTGGGAAAATTAAGACTTAAGGGGCCTTACAACATTTAATTTTTTCAAGTTTTAATTTATTTAAGAATTGAGGATTTAGGAAATGCTTAGAAGTTTGGAATACTGAAAATAAGGATGAAGGTGTTGTAGTAAATTTGTTTCTTGTACATTTATTTTTAATATTGTGTATATTTGGGACTTAGACGTTTGAACTTATGTAATTTTTCACAGGTGTCTACATTTCGATTTTTTAAAAAAAATTTTTGACTTTCACATACTCATTGCTTAATTTAACTGTGCCAAGGTAAGGCATTTTATTGGGATCATAGATGGGCGTTTCCATGCACCGTTTGGCTATATCCCGAAGGACGGTGAACCCTTGCACGTAAACAACGCGTTCGAACACTCGAAAGGCCTCGAGACGCTAGCAGAAACGTATGACGTGGTACAACAAAAAATCCTCGAATCTTTTCAAACAAATGCACAACGTTACAATCTACGGCGAAAACGAATTGAATATAATGTTGGTGACATAGTGTGGGTAAGACAGCACTACCTATCAAAAAAGGCGGAATTTTTCTCGAGCAAATTGGCCCCGAGATTCCTAAAATGTAGAGTTGCGGAAAAGAAGTCAGCTGTGGCCTACGAGCTGGAGGATATGGCAGGAAAGCGGAAAGGGCTGTTCCACATCAAAGATATGGTCAAGGCAGATTGACGTCTATAAAAGTCCACTCCATAACGAGTAAAACAATACGGAGAAACGCACTCATGGGCGCAAAGGCGAAAAAAAATCTTGAATAAAATGGCAAGGGTTAAAAGAGCACATAGAAAGCATACTTAGGTCATTTAATGTAAAATCAAAAATCATATCCTGAGTAAGGTCTAAAATCACAACTTATAGTAGTTCCGAAAGCCTCACAAAATAATAATATTAAAAAGCGGTAAAAATTGAAAATAATAAATAGGTCAAATCAGTATTACAGGGTTAAAAAAAAAAATTAAAAATAAAATTTGTGTTAAATTTGGTTAAAAATAAAATATTCTAAAATATAAAATACTAAATACTATCCTGACAACTAAAGTTAAAAGTAAAACATAAATAAATAAATAAAGAAATTTAGTAAAGTAAAATGTAAAATATAGCACAAAGATAAGACACGAAGGTCCATAACACATCCTCTGGGAAAATGGTGGATATAGGCGAAATTTATTATTTATGAATGAGATATTTTATTTTTATTTTTTTAAAACGTTCACTAAGCCGGCTAAACCGACTTAGTAATCGCTTATACATTCTAGAATCTGTAGAAATGGGTTAGAAATAAAAATTAAAATCCCGAAATAAGTAATTAAAAAGTAGCAAGCTAATATGTAGCTGAAATCGCACGGCATATTACTGACATTAGCGCAAAAACTGTCCGGAATATAAAATAAATAATAATAAATATGATGATTGATGGAAAGCGTGCTGAAATAATGCACATTAGGAGTTGAGGCTCTCCTACACAAGCCCAAAAGCTTCAGACGGGAGAAATAAAACTATATATATATAAAATAATATTATGTATTTTGAGTAAAGAGGGAGAACGGCGGCCAATACATAAGTATGCCATCAAACCGTATCTTTACCCTGCTTTGTTTAGGAGAGGTACAGTGGGACGTCTAGCGAACTGAACATTGATAATTCCTCGAATAACGGGCACTCACCTAAAAAAAAAAAAGAAAATAATAATAATTAAACCGGCAGTAAAATTTAAGTAAAAAGACCAATGCATGACGTGCAGCAGGAGGGTCGAATATAATATTAATAACTAGGGTATATAGCGCATAATCATGTAAGTTCAGTAGCCAAAACCTTTCCCATATGCTTCTTTAAAAAAACCAATTTTAGAAAACATGAAAGTCAATAAAGACATATTATATTAATTATGAAACATGCTGTATTTTTACAAACTACATGGATGCACAAAACTTATAAACAAAGTATGAAAGGCGAGAAAAAGGAGCCTCTGAAGAGAAGAATGGAAAGTTATGAATGGGCCGAAAGAGTGGATATAAAATTTTAAAACACCATGTAGTATACAAAAATTGCGTATAAATAATATAATGAAGATTGAGACATCATGTAAACTAAAATATAATTATCGTGTCGCACGAGCAAAACATTGTGACTCGAAGGAGAGCCATAGTCCACAGCTCGAGGATTATGATTTTCCATTTTCCATCAAGAAGCGGTCATTATGACCAACCTTGCTATAAAAATCGACCACAAACAGCGATTTGGCAAGATCTAGATTTCATTCATATTTTTCCCAGACCGAAAAACAACAAAACTATGAAAATAAAAGGTTAAATAATAATTAAAAATATATAATTAAATACAAGCTTAATACGTTTAAAACCGCAGCATTGTAAATTAATAAAAGTACATATATTATGATCTAATAAATAATAAAATGCAACACTGCGAGACGTAGGCAATAAAATAAGTTGGGTGATAAACTTGGACAATTTGCACGATCATTGATGGAACTACTGGATATATAAATAATGATAAATATAAAGTTTGAAGTTATAAATAACATTACTGAAAATATAAAACCTGAAATAATCTGATAAATAAAATAATTATTAAAAAAAAAATAAATATGTATACCGATAAGGGGTCGCGGAAGTTTGAAACACCGCCAGTATACCCCGATAACCGGAAATAGACCTGTTTAGAATAAACTATGAACAATAAAACTACTAAATAATATGATGTGATTAAGCACGGCGAAAATAATATAGAATAATGTAAAACCGATGATGGGATATTATTAACTACAGTATTAAACTAGACAAATGTAAGAACATAGTAAAGTGATTAATATCACGGTGGATGGACTAAAAAAAAAAGTTAATGAGAATACATAAAAATGACAATTAACGTATAACAAGGAGCTGAGCTATATACTCATAATAGGTGGCGGAGGCGAACAAAATAACCTATCTCGTAAAAACAAAACCCTGCCAAAGGAAAGATGCCAAAAGAAATTGCCAAAGGAAAGATGCCAAAAGAAATTGCCAAGGAGAAATTTTTAGAAATAACCCATTTAAATTACAAAATAAATGTTAAAAAAAAAAAAAAAAAAAATAAATAAATAAATAATTTTTTTTTTTAAAAAAATTAATTAAAAAAAAAAATAAAAAAATAAATAATAATAAATAAACAAATTTATAATAATATAGAGCTTAAATTAAAATATGTTAGTTGTAGGAAAAGACGGGACAAGTCATAGGATAAGTAGCAAGTAAATATTAAAAGTAGTTATAAGTATACTGCTCTATAAATAAAACATGTAATAGTTATAAAAGGTAATGGGTAACAATAAGTTTTTTTTTCTTGTTTTTATTAAATCTTTCTGGGGAAAATGGAAAAGTAACTGCATTTAATTACTACACTTAATATTTTTTGGTATTAATCTATTGTATTAAATAATAAGTCTTCATAATAATATTAAAATAAAACACAGGAGTCGTTAAAGAGTAAATTAGAAGAAATAAAATAAATACTACTATTGTTGAAAGTGGAAATAGAACATTTTGAAAAAATTATAGAAAGTTGATATTGACATTGTGAATACATTGGGAGTTATTAAAAGTAAATATTTGAAAATTCTAAGAAGGGGATTAAATTGAAAACTAAAGGGGTGGCTTTACCGAAAAATGGAACTTGTCCTTGACACCTCAAGAACCAAAATATTACCGAGAAGTCAAACACCAACCCACACACACCACATGAACAAGTAACTCCTAGATACTGCTGCTGTTTTTTCTAAATTTCAGGACGCGGGGTGAGCATTGAACCATACTAGCGAAAGACGGGCAAACACATATAACAACAAACATGCAAGGAGCTGACAGCGACGAAACCACTATAATACGAAGGAGAAACGCTGCCAGAGAGAGTAACGGCGAGTACGAAAAATCGGAAGACTACTACTCCGCAACCGGCAATAAGGTTTATTGGTATAAATTAGACATTCAATGAGTGACAGTTTAATCAAAATCGAGTTTGCATGAAAGTTTAAAAATAGACGCTTTAGAGTGCAGAAAAGTCCCGTAATGAACTAAACTCGCGTATGTGTTAACAAACTAGTCTCCTCCGTGTCCGAAAGGAAAATATCAAGGGAAAATTAAGCTATCATGGTGAAAGGGTTGAAGTGGCAAGAAATGGACAGAACAATTTTTAGGATAATAAGTACATGTAAATTAATGTTTAAGTTTATTTTGAAGATTAATAACTAAAGATTGGTGGTTATTACCACATATGTTAAAAAGTTGTAATAATTATCGAGTACTAAAATTTTTCTTGTTGATGTATAGAAATGTAATATCATGTTTAATCATACTAAAGGTTATTGTTAAATAATATGTAAAAAAATGTAACTTTAAGATCTTTAAAGAAAGGATGGAAATGTACAATTGCAAATAACTGTATAAAGAAAATATTTAAAGGTTTATGGTAAAGGACACGATCGTTGATGGTACTATATAAAAGAACACTAATTAAATAACTTAACAATCTAAATATATAAATAAATATAAAGAAAGTTTGGATAAATAAAAAATATTGACTATAATATAATTGAAAAAGGACAGCTAAGTTTTCAATGAAATAATACTAGAGTATAACTATATAAAAAAGTCATAATTTTTAGACGCTACTGATATAGCTATGAAGGTTGGAAATAGGGATATAGGTGAATTTTCTTCTACTTTCCACTGATAGGTCAGCATTTCCGCTCGATTTTGGATTTTGTTTTTGGTCTAGGCGTTGTCCCTGTTGTTGGTTTAGGGTGCACGAGGTCGCGCACGACGTTCACTAGCCGGCATTGTAATGTTTGGGGTTCGACATATTTAGATTCTATAAAATCGTACGTAGAACGATAGGCCCCAACATTGCCGGCGAAATGTCGTCGACATAATTCGCCGTACTTTAAACGTCCCTATTCGGTGACGGCGGTCGCTAGCGCAGACCGGAGAGAATCTCGTACTCACTTGTCCCGCATATCTCCTACGAGAAGTGGCTCCCTTCCTTTGGCTATCGCCGACTAAAATCGCTAAAGACGTCTCGATAGATTGGTTGTATCTCTCGACTGAGTTGGATTGCGGCGAGTATACGCAGTTGTAAAACAACTTTGGCACTTTATATTTTTCCATGAAGTCCTTAAAAACTTTCGATTTGAAATACTGTGCGTTATCCAGGATTACGGTGGCCGGCGTTCCATATGGCAAGAAAATACCATTTTCCAAATGTTTTGTGATGCTCACCGATGTCGTTTTTCGCAGTGGAAACAGCCAGCAGTATTTGGTGAAAACGTCCACCGCGGACAGTATATATACGTGGCCACTATTTGATCTTGGGAGCGGCCCCACCACATCAATGGCAATTGTATGCATAGGTTGGTTCACCGCCTTTGGCGTAGACATATGCCCTTTTGGCGCAGTTGTGGAAATTTTATATGCTTTGCAAACGTCGCAGTTTCCCACCGATTTCCTGACTTCTCTCTGCAATCCTGGCCAAGAAAATCGTGCTTGCAATTTTTTTATGGTTTTTCGTACCCCGAAATGCACTGCAAAGTCTCCGCTGTGCGCTTCATTTATGATGTCTTTTCTTTCTTCGTATGGTGGTACGATTTTCCACGGGTTCATATTCCCCTCGCCTTTCCGGGGCGCTATGTATCGAAGGAGGTGGCCGTCGTGTATACGGTACTCTGGTTCCTTTTCTGGATCTGTGCTTACAGTTTTAAACATTTTTCTGTACCACGAGTCTCCCTCTGTCTCTGTTACCGCCGCGACCATGATTGGGATTCTCGAGAGGGCATCGGCGACTACGTTATTTACCCCCCTCTCGTGAATTATTTCCATGTCATATTGCGATAACAAAGTGCTCCAGCGCGCAAGCCTTCCTGAAGGTCCCTCGAGCTTGGTTAACCATCGTAAACTGTTGTGGTCCGTGTATAGTTTAAAATGCGTTCCTTCCACATACATCCGGAAGTGTCTTACCGCCCTTAAAACTGCCAAAAGTTCTCTTTCTGTTACCGTATAATGACGTTCTGCAGCCGTTAAGGTCTTAGAATAATATGCGATTGGATGTTCCTTTCCGTCTTCATCAGATACTTGCGTTAATACCGCGCCCGTCGCTACATCACTTGCATCCGTGTGCAATGAAAACTCTTTGTCGAAGTTAGGGCAAACGATGACTGGTGCCTCCGTTAGCGCTGTTTTTAACCTAATAAATGCATCTTCCGCCCTGTCTGACCATGTGAATTCCATTTTAACCCCTTTTTTGCTGCCAGTCAATTTGCATAATGGCTCCGCTATTTTCGCATAATCCTTAATGAATTTCCGGTAATATGAGCAGAGTCCCAGGAAGCTGCGCAGCTGTTTCACGCAATTTGGCCGCGGGAAATTGCTTACACATGAGATTTTCTCAGGATCCGTATGTAGTCCATCTTTATTCACTACATACCCAAGGTATTTCAGCTGGGGTTTGCAAAATTCACACTTTTTTAAGTTAACCGTCAATCCTGCTTCTTTTAACCGTTCTTGCACCCTATAGAGCATCTGTACGTGTTCTTGAAAGTTTCCAGAGGCGACAATTAGATCATCAGCGTACGTAAAAACTTTCCCGTCGAATTCTGGGCCAAATATGTAGTCCATTAAACGATTTAGCTCTGAAGATGCGTTACATACGCCAAATGGTGTCCTTTCAAAAACAAATAGTCCTCTGCCCGGTACCGCAAAAGCTGTCTTCAGTTTTGACGAAGGTTCCAGGAGTATTTGCCAGTATGCCTTACTGAGGTCCACTGAGCTAAGGTACTTCGCGTTGCCCAAACTGTCCAAAATCCTTTGAGAGTTGGCCATAGGATACCGATCCTTCAAAGTAACTTCATTTAGCTTCCTAGAATCTAAGCATACTCTCGGTGTCCCGTCCTTCTTTGTGACCACTACGAGAGGGTGACACCAACTCGATCTGGCCGGCGATACGACACCTAACCTTAGCATCTCATCCAATTCTGTTTCGATAAGGCGTTGCTTCGCAGGCGCTTCATATCTTGGTTTCTGCCGGATCGCTGGTCCATCAGTTACGATTCTGTGCTCGGTCAAATGTGTTCTTCCTAGGCCCTTTTCTTCGAATGATATTTCTTTAAATGCTTTTTTCACTTCCTCCAATTGTCCCGCCTGTGCGTCTGTTAGCTCCTTTGCCGGTACTATGTGGCCTATCTCCTTTGTCCTTTTTTCAATATTAAATACTTCTATTTTCTTCCCGAATTTTAATGTTAGCCCGAAAGCTTTCATAAAACTAATTCCTAAGATGAAGTTGTTTTTTATTGACGGACATACGATGAATTCCACTTCTACCTTTTTTCCTTTGTGGAGTACTGGCACGATTATGGTCCCGAGAGTCGATTGTTCCTTTCCATCAGCTGTTGTGAGTTCTATGTTGCATTCTGCCAATTTATATCCTTTTTTTATGAGGTTCAAGTGTATGTTATTACCCATTATGCAAATACCACATCCCGTATCCACTAATCCTATGTATGCCTCCCCTTCTATGCTGAATGTCGTGAATGGTCTTGTGTCGTTATCTGTCCGTATTAGAGAGCAGGTTAGCTTCTCCACGATCTGCCGACCTGTGGCGTGCTGTCGTGGGTCACTCCGTTTTTTGCATTATTTGCGTTATTTGGTAGTCTCCGACTTTCTCTGCATCGCTGGCAAGTTGCTAGTGTCAGATTCGGCGTGCCGCACCCAAAACACCACTTATTTGTATATCTTCTGCACGTCTCGTGAGTATGTCCATTTTTTCCACATTTCTTACAGGCCATCATGTATCCCTCGTAATTCGGTGCATGTCTATACTGTTTTGCAGGTCCTTCGTATGCCGGTCCCTGGATTGCCCGTGGTACGTTTGAATTTTGATTAATCGGCTGATTTGATGTGTGATGACTCGGACTATTTGGATTATAATAGTTCGTATTGCTGTGAGTGTGATAGTTTGGATTGTTCGGATAATTCGCCTTGTAGACGTGATGATAGTTCTGTATGTTTGCTGGATGAAACTCGGCATTGTTAAAAGCATGATTGTTTGGAGTATGATAGTTTGCGTTGTGAAAAGTATGATAGTTCGGATTAGTCGAAGTATGATACTTCACATCCCCTCGATGTGGCATTTCGCCTATCTCTTGCTTTCCTATGTCCGCTTCAACTGTCGCTAAATTTTTTCTATTTGAGTCGCTTTTGTTTTCGTATTGTTCCATATGTTTTGCCATTTGTAATAGTTGACGTAATGATGTTATGACGTTAGTCGCAATTAAGGTATTGTATCGTGTCGACGCGTTTAACTTTATTATTTCTAATAAAGTGTCTTCCGACATCTTATCCTTTAGTTTTTCGTTCCACGTCCGGATTGTGGTGACATAATCATCCATCGTCTCGTGTGACGATTGTTTATGCGTCCTAATGGTGATATCTAGTTTCGTCCTATGGTTGAGATCTTCATACTTGTATATTAAGGCTTCCTTTAGGTCTTTCCAAGTCTTAATGTTTGCCCGTATTGTCCTATACCATTTAAGGGCTGGACCCCCCAATAGGTCAGTGAATCCTCCCACGATTTCGTCGTTCGAAACTCCCCTCGACAACCTTCTATCTTCGATATCCTCGATAAATTCTAGAACTGACGTGTCCCCTCCAAATCTTATCCCCCATTTGTACAAAGACGGCTTTATTTTTTGTTTCGGTGAACGTGATTTAGCTTTCTTGGCGCTATCTGGCTGCATGTAACTTGTCTCTGAGTCTGCATCCGAGTTTTCTTCCGGTTTTCCTAAATGATATTGAGTTTCGGCTTCTTTTAATTCCTCTGCTAAGTTTTTCGGTGTGAGATCCTCCCTTGAGCTGTGAGCGGCCATGTTTCCTTCTATCATCCGTCTTCGGCTAACTGATCGTCTTCGTCTCCTCTCTTCTCTGTCCATTTATTCCGAAGAAAAGCGAAACACCTTTATGGCCCTAATACAAATATCTTACCTGATAAATATATATTACTTACATTTTATTTTCAACTGTGTACTTCTTCCCGTTCAAATGAGAAAGACTGTATTTCGAAACTAAAGATTTATTTCCCTCTATGCGGGTTCAAGGTTAATTTTATAATGTTTCCCACAAACGCCTTCCAGACTCCTTCTCTTAAACTTTATAATATCACTTTACAGCATTAACACTCTCGTTTATCTCGCGGATGGCGATGATAATGACTGATACAAAAATTAAATTATACTATGTTGATTTTTAAGGTTTTTACAGTGACTACTATTTTTAGTTTATTAACATTGACATTTTAATTAGCACAATTTATTTACTTAGATACACTAGTTAATCGACACGCTTGATAATTGACACGACCACTGATGTACTTTGAACCTTTTTCGCCGCGCGACACGCGGCAGATAATTTGCTATTAACCTTTAATTATTTTAGCCTTTTGGTTTATTTTTAATTTTGAAATGTTTTTTTAATTAATTATTTTTACTATGATTAATCGAAATTAGTTTCACTATCCGGTTTATTACCGGGTCCTTAGCTTCAGGGTATTTCGAACCTTACGCCCCTGCTACGTTTTACACCCCTCTATTATATCGAATTCGGAACACTCGAGGAAAACTAAAGAGTTGCCTAGACCTTACATAAAATCGGAGTGCTTGTACCTTGACTGAATCCGCGGCGTACACGTGCTGCATCAGCCTGCTGGTCGAAACTCTAGCTGCTTTGCTGCTACGTCGGGCAGATACTTTCGTCCTCAGAACTATATAAGTGTGGTACATCCGTCAAGGGCGAACACGTGGTTGACTTCAATCGCCGTCGCGCGTGGATAGTCTTTGCGGCGGCGAATTCTCAATTGATGTTACAGTTGATAGTGGAGGCGATAATCCAAGCCAATTAGATAACAAGAAAAACCCTCTAGAAAACAAGAAAAGGATGGTCTAAGCCAGAGTCCTATGAATTACTTTAGTAATAGAAATTTACTCACGCCAAAGGAAGGGAGCCACTTCTCGTAGGAGATATGCGGGACAAGTGAGTACGAGATTCTCTCCGGTCTGCGCTAGCGACCGCCGTCACCGAATAGGGACGTTTAAAGTACGGCGAATTATGTCGACGACATTTCGCCGGCAATGTTGGGGCCTATCGTTCTACGTACGATTTTATAGAATCTAAATATGTCGAACCCCAAACATTACAGTTTATTCAGTTCACATTCAATTATACATTATTTACATATCTAATTATTATTATTATTTCACTTACATATCTATTTACATATCTAATTATTTTACTTACATATCTAATTATATTTTTATTATATTTTAAATTGTACATTGAATTACTTTGTACGTTTAAAAAAAAATATAATTTTAAATTCTAATTTTAAATTCTATATATATAGCTACTGCTATTAGGACGAATTTATATGCACGAAAAGGTATTATATTTCGTAATAGCTAAGCGGAGTAATATTGAAATGGCGCACCAAATTTTATCAATCCAAAGGTCTCGGTGAAATAATTTACCGTTTGGAAATATTGAGATGTACATTCTTAACGGGACAATTATTATTTTATTGTTATCAAATTAATAATGGTGTCCACGCAACAAGTAGGTACACAGAACAAGGCGATCCGTGGCGGATATGATAGGCGTCCGTCGAAAACATCCTTTGGTCAGACACCTGTAGAGTATAGGCGAACATACAACAAATTGGATGAGTCTACAAAAAATGTACGCAGCAAAGACCAATTCAAAAACTTTGTCATAGGTGGCTTATGAAAAAGGTTGGCATTTTAGCATTCAAATTTTTGACCGTCTTATGTAGATTTATTTTGTTTTATTTTATTTTTATAAGTTGCTGTTCATGTGATTTATCCCTATTTAATTTGATTATATTCAAAATTATTATAACTTTTCAAAATTGATTTTTGTGACATGCATATCGAATTTATAATATCCTATGATTATTTCTTTTTCATTATTTAACTATTTATTGCAATGATTTTTCCGTCTACAATTATTGCTTAACCTTGGTAAAATTTATTTTAAAACTGGTAATTTAAGAATGTTTGTTTCTACTATTTTTAAATATTACTAGCAGTCTACCTATAAGAAGGACATAGTTTTTTAATTGATGATAAATTTGTTTATTATTGTTTTTATTATTATTTTTATTATTAATTCTTATTTTTATTTATTATTTTATTTTATTTTTTATTTTTAATTTTATTTTTCTTAAAAACACACAGCATAAAAAATACATATAAGCATAATATATATATATATATATACCAGTAACAAAGCCAATGATGTTTTAAATTATTTGCTATATAAGGATTACAAAATATGCTAAACAATACAAAATAAATAAAACCAAAAAGAATTTAAAAGTAACAGTTAAAATCGCTAGGTGCGAGTGTATGGATTTTAGTGTGTGTTTGTGTGATGGAGAGCGTGTATGTGTGCGTGTGTGTATGTGTGTGTTTGTATTTGTGTGTGCGTGTATGTATGTGTGTGTGGGTGTGTGTATCTGTAGTGCGAATGTGCTTGTGAGTGCTTGTGCATGCTAATTCAATCCGATCGGATAATCAGCTTTTCACGTACCTCCTTAACAAAGGATCGACTATTCTGATGGATTATTATTATTATTGTTAAAATAGTTTACTTTTAATAGTTTACTCAAAACAAATTGATCATCAATTGAAAATCTATGTCCTATTCCAATCTTGTCCAGTCTATGTCCTATTCCAGTCTATCAACTATTTCCAGTCTTGTAACTTATTCGAGTAAATGTATTTAAAAGCTTTCATAGTATTTAGAATACTTTTATTTAAATATTAGGAAAGTATTTAAAATACTAGTAATGATAATAGAAATATATACGTGACCATAAATATAAAGCTGTGCATTTTATGATATTTTTTGATCTTTTGCACTAAATTTAATAAGTATTTATTATGTAAATGTAAAATCCCATATAAACCCTAGCTCTGAAACGGGTGTATCGCAGTATAGCAAAGAAGTTAATGTTTCACCATTAGTTATTTTTTATATAATGTAGCAATAAAAATATTTGTCGTCAGTCACAATAAAAAAATATGTAAATATATTGCATAATATCATTTTGGCGCCCACCTGTCCCGCGCCCACTTGGCTCGCGCCCAGTTGTCCCTGCGTCCAGTTGGCCTAGCGCCCAGTCGGCGGCGCCCAGTTGGCAGCGCCCAGTTGGCCGCGCCCAGTTGGCCGCGCCCACTTGTCCTAGACCGTACTCTATCAGCCTTTTATTTGACTCTAAAGACGATATATTTATGTTAATTTATTGAAATTCGGAGACTTGGACGTTAGACAACTATTTACTCGATATTTAGACAGTAAAGATACCCTATCACACTCAGGATGACGCATGTGAAAATTGCATGCGTTTACTCCTAAAATGTAAGCAGTGAGTGTGTATTATTATAATTTCATTATATTGACTGGTTTATTTTCTAGGGCAGCACAACCACATTTTTCTTTTAGGCCCTACATTAATTACAATTAATTAAAACGTGAGAGCGCTCTGAGAGTTACGCTAAATATGCTTTGCCATTAACACCCTTATACCACCATTGCGTAAAGATAGTTATTCTGTGTTAGCCCTGCGATTGATCGTTTAGTATGCGTCTGGGTTCCGGAGCTAGTGGACGTGGAATCTGCGCTTGACGCTTTGTCAACGCTGGATTTTTATTGGTCGAACTCAACAAAATTGACTCCGCCTATTTTTTCGCGTGTCCGCTCATTTCGGATATTTTTCTGAGGTCTCATGTCGCCTTAAGGGTTATTATTCACAAAAAAAATCCTACCCAGTATATTTGTTCAGTGATTTTTTTTAAATCTTTCATATCAAATGCTGGAGGGGGGGGGGAGGCGTCAATGTCGTAAATCCGGTGCTGGTCAACGTATTGCAGGTTCAGTGTCGCTCGTATCTCGCGAGCCAGTGACTCGCCAGTCCATATGTCGGTGCCTCTTCTTACTTTTTATTTGTTTGTTAAGAGAGCCTCTTTCCTCCCTAAACGAGTTTTAAGATTTGGCTGCCTGCCGATAAAGCACAACCCTTCTTCTTCTTCTTTATCCCTATGTACGATTTCAACACTATTTAGTGGTCTAACTAAGAGCATTAATTAGCGAAGGTATTTTATTTATTTAAGAATTTATTATAATAAAACATTGATTTTGCTCACAAAAATAACAGGAACCGAATGGCTAAACTTTAACCTTGTGCTAATTTGATTCTGTCACCCAACTGGGACTAGCCCGTTTTAGGGTGGACATGTCTCTAATATTACAAGAAAGTATGTCAACGTTTTAAAAAATTCTCATAAAACTGCCTTAAAATTTGGTAATAAAAAAAAATATATATTATTTATTTATTTATTTATAACGTACAAGAAAAAAAAATACGTGTGGCACTCGGGGACTGTCGCGGTAAATCTATTACATAGCATTTTTAACAACTTATGCAATTATAATTATTTATTTATTTTATTTATTTTATTTTTTCTGATATCAGATAACTGCGCTCTATCGGAAAACGTTGAAATTATTCCGAATCATTTGCGGCTGCGGAAGCAAATGATTCGGAATAATAATTTAAACGTCTTCCGATAGAGCCCCGCACACGAATTTTTTATTCGATAAAGCAAAAAAACGGATTATTCGAAAAAAATCGTAAATAGAAAGATAGATAATTACATTACCTTTAAAATGGTGCAGGTTTCATAATAATACGCCAGATAGTATTTGTGTAGTAGTCGTTTTTGTGTTCGATTAGACCTAATTTCACAAATTTATTATACTATGTAATATAAACAAAATCTAAAATATTCAAAACTAAGAATATTACGAAAATGTTCTTGTTTAACATATATTTTTTTTGAATCGTAAGCAGTACTCGTTTAGACGTAATTATCAGTTTAAAATCATTAATTTTCGTTAAGAAATTTCTTCATTCGGTCGCCGCGCTGGCCTAGGCCCGCGATAAAAGCTATGCAATAGCTTAAAAATACAAGGACATGCGTACTGTTGTACATGAGGAAGTATTAAGAACAATCATTAATATAGCGAAAAACATAGCTCTATGCATATAAATATGCTAGCATATATATCCGAATGAGGCGAAATCGCACAACCAACTAGACCTAGAAGGTCTGTCTCTGGCTGTGCTGTATTATACCAACTGTATTTGTGTAACTCGCGAACTGACGAAGGTGATCAATTTTAAATATTTCTAAATCTAACAAATGTGTTGTTTACACAAATTAAAGTAAAATTTAAAGTAGGAAAAAAATATGTATGCAATTATGGACTAAAATAAAGTAAACTTTACATTATATTCAATAAATTTAAGTGGAAAATAAGTAATAATATATACAAATAGATGAATAAACACTACATTCCAATATATATGTATAAGAAAATGATATGGAATATTGCACAATTTTACAAATACAATACAAATACATATTTTTTTAAATATTCACCCTACAGTATTAATAAGATCTTTAGTTTTTGAACGCCCAATATCTAGAAGCCAGTTTTTTACTTTACCTTTAAAAGTTACATAATTTTTCACGTTTTTCGTGGTTTCACATAGTGAGTTATAAACTTTCGGGGCGATAAAAAAACACTGTCTTCGGGCAAAAGTGCTTTTTACTTTTGGAATTGTGAAAAATTCCTTTATAAAATTGCAATTCCATTATAAAATCGGCATTAAATAGAACACAGCATTTTATTAAAAAAATGCGTCAAATAGAATATACCTACTTAAAACTAAAATAAAGTTATAAAAAAGAAAAGAGAGAAAAATATAAAAATAATATATGATATATGTATGTTGAGTAATATATAATTAAATGTAATAATACCTAATCAAAATATGTAAAATTCGTTGTCAAAGTAATATATAACAACTATTTAAATAAAAATAAAAAATATGGCTAAGTGCTGCCCTAGCAAATTAACCAGTAAATATAATGAAATTATAATAGAAATAGAAATAGAAATATTTTTATTGTCCGAAATTGTGGTGGTACATTTATGGTGATAATGCGTAAAACTATGTATCTCACAATTGCCTGTTATTAAAACAGATTGACAAATTTACTTATCTGCTAAATTGACTTATCTGCTAATAATAATATATTATTTAAAAAAATGTAATTATTTCACTGGTTTAACATGAAAAAATCTAAACAGACCGGATAAGTAGAACTAACAGTAGAAGACAATTAGAAAAAATAATTCACCAATAATATAAAAAATAAAGAAAAAATCAAAATCAAGGAATAATCAAAATTCCGCCTATAAATACGAAATGTATATAATTTAAAATGTAACAGTAGAAAACAATTAATAAAAAATAATTCACAAATAATATAAAAAATAATGAAAAAAAAATCAAAATCAAGGAATAATCAAAAATCCGCCTATAAATACGAAATGTATATAATTGAAAATTTGTAATCTTCCTAATTGAATTATTGTAAAAACAAAATGAAAATTAACCAAACAAAACAAACAACCGCTTACATTGTAGGAGTAACAATGTTTAAACACATTAACCGCTTACAAAGTTCTCGAAGTCAGTTTAAAGCCTTAATGTCCAAGGCAATGAGCAACTTTTTTTAAATTGGTTTCTTATCGAGGGATTCACTTAGAAAGTTTTTTAAAATTAATGCTTATATTTTTCAAAAAACTCATACACCTAAAATTCCTCAGATATGGTAATTCCCAGTTATCATGTCGCCTTGTTACACGCGAAACTGTAGTCTGGATTCGTGCCTATCCAGATTAGACTAAGGCAATCTGTCCTTGTCTCTCTTATGGATTATGAAGATGTCACGTTTCTCGACCTCAGAGAGGTCGAGGTTACAGGGTACCCTCTAACAGGGTTAACTGTCTAAATATCAAGTAAGTAGTTGTCTAAATATCAAAATGTCCGGATGCCAATAAATTAACATAAATATATCGTGTTTAGTGTCAAATGAAATGTCTGATTCAATACATTCCGAAAATATACATTTGTATTTATAGATATATAGGTACATAAACCAATAATATTTCATTAAAATAACGTAATAAACGTATTTATAAATACAATTGTTCACTCTCTGTAACGACAATCGTGTTTTTAAGCTATTGCATAGCTTTTATCGCGGGCCTAGGCCAGCGCGGCGACCGAATGAAGAAATTTCTTAACGAAAATTAATGATTTTAAACTGATAATTACGTCTAAACGAGTACTGCTTACGATTCCAAAAAAATATATGTTAAACAAGAACATTTTCCTAATATTCTTAGCTTTGAATATTTTAGATATTGTTTATATTACATAGTGTAATTAATTTGTGAAATTAGGTCTACCCGAACACAAAAACGACTACTACGCAAATACTATCTGGCGTATTATTATGAAATCTGCACCATTTTAAAGATAATTTAATTATCTATCTTTTTATCTACGATTTTTTTCGAATAATCCGGTTTTTTTTGCTTTATCGAATAAAAAATTCGTGCTCGGCGCTCTATCGGAAGATGTCTAAATTATTATTCCGAATCATTTGCGCCTGCTGAAGCAAATGATTCGGAATAATAATTTAGCTAATTGCTTCCTAATTGCTAGCTAATTTGCTTCCGCAGCCGCAAATGATTCGGAATAATTTCAACGTTTTCCGATAGAGCGCAATTATCTGATATCAGAAAAAATAAAATAAATAAAATAAATAAATAATTATAATTGCATAAGTTGTTAAAAATGCTATGCAATAGCTTTACCTCGGCAGTCCCCGAGTGCCACACGTATTTTTTATTCTTTTTAATATATTCACTTGTGTTCATAGTGTTCATACTCGTGTTCATACTTGCGTTTAAGTATTACCTAAAGTAAAGATTTTTGACCCTCCCTTCCCCTCATGTAACGCGCCGTAATGTTTTTATGTACCCCCCTCCCCCTCCCTAAACGTTACCTAACATCCAAGTGACTATTTTTACCTAGTCACAATTATGTTGCGCAAAGTACCTGAAAGTCGCTAAAATACCTTTGTTATTGTTTTAATAGCGTTTGCGGTAATAATAAATAAAACAAGAGATTTCTAACTTGCAATACATGCTTATATTGTTTATTTTATTTATTCATTTTGTTATTTAATTCAAAATCACACATAATGTAATAAACAATTGCTTAAGTTTAAAATATGTTAAAATGGGCTCAAATTTGTCCTAATAAACTTTTACTACTAATCTTACATTATATTATGTTGTTTTCCTAACTTGGCCCTTTCCTTACATACATTTTTAGCTTTATCCACCATTGTTCTTCTCATGCATTCTTCTATTTTAACTTTTTTTTAATAATACCTAAACTCTTTAAAAAAAATAAAAAAACAATGTTAGGTAACACGTTGTTCGATCCCTCATCTCGGCCCTGTAATGCATCGTAACGTTTAACAAGACCCCCTTTCTCCCAAATTACGTTACGTAATACTTGAACGTCCCGTAAATGGTTTAATGAATATATATCGTTTTCGATATAATTATAGTAAATCCATTGACGAAAGGATATATGGCATTTTTATAAATGCAGTATTGAAAAAGCCCATACAAAATTACATGTTTACCTCAGAACAGGTCTCGGCGTAGTTAGGTGACATTGACACTGAACTAAGCGATGTATTCTTTTTACATCAACTAGCCATGTAAGGACTCAATGTTAAAAATATGTATGTGCATAGTAGGTACTAAGTTCTGATTGTTCTATTGTATAACATTTTGCATTTCAACAATAAAAAAATATTTGTTTTTGAGAGGATAGCAATTTACTGTACGGAACCGTCGGCGCGTGAGTGAAACTTGTACGTGGCCGGTTTTTTTTAAATTGATGAACTGCATCCAATTTTTGCAGACGATATAGTTTTAATTTGAAGGAAAAAGTCCCACTTGGCTCGCTTTGATATTTTGCACTTTGATAAACCAGTCGACCCGGTAGAGAGAGAAGGCAGACTCGAGCGCGAGCGAGACGGCAACAGGCCATTCGAAGCTCGACGAGTTGATGGTAAGTAGTGGCCGGCTCGGCGGTCGTCGCGAGTCGACTCGCAACTTTTAAGTCGATTTAAGCACGACTTATTTTTAAACGACTTTTACGCGTTATAGAGATTTCGAAGCATTTTTAAGTTGAATTCTAAAGTATTTATTATTATTTCAGAAAAGTGTATCTTAAAACTAATACCCTTTGCATTGTTTAATTATTATAATATAATGTTCTATATTCATGGAAAATGGTTTTAAAAGTATTTCAGGGTTGCTCGTGCAGTTGTAGAATATGGAAAACATCTAATAATAATAATAATAATAATAATATACTCTTTATTTGCACTTAACTAGTATACAAAGAGACGAGCTTATTGCCACATGGCAATGTCTTACAACTAACCTAAACACAGTGGTACATGCGCGCATCGTGAAAATAAACATTATTACATAATATACAGACAAGTGGAAGAATTTAAAACTAATAATGCCCGAGGAGAGGAAATTGGGAGAGGAAGAGGAGAGAAAGGGAAGAACTGGTTACTTCTTAGAAAGGTAGTGTAATCCTTAAGGTGAGTCATAAACGATGGTAAAGAAGGCGAGTTTCGTATATTTGCTGGGAGATCGTTCCAGAGTCTTGCACCATGGACACAGAAAGAATAGGAATAGAAATCACTATTATGACTCGGAATTTTTAATAAACTGTCAGAGGCTGACCGAAGTACGAGACCGTGGGAACTTAGTGGTTCAAAAAGCTCGTGGAGATAGGATGGTGTTGATTGGGAGAGTACACGATATAGGAGAGCAAGTATATGAACATTTCTTCTTTGGCGTACTGGCAACCACTTTAACTGTGCCCTATAGTCGGACACGTGGTCATACTTACGTAAACCGAAGATGAATCGTGTGCATACATTTTGCAAACGTTCAAGTTTGTTGAGCAGTTCCTCTGATAAATCGAGATAAGCCACATCTGCATAGTCGAGGAAAGGTAAGAGGAGGGACACCCATCACCTCATGTGCGAGTGTGGCCCGTTGATGCGTAAAAGATACACCCACTTGGGTGGTCACTACCTCCAACCTGAGGAGGTAAAACAATCTGGCGCCAAAAGCCTGCTGCGGTTCTTAAATGACACGAGGCCTAGCGCAGAACTATAGTAGGTGGCGAACACAATAGATCAGAAATGGTCGCAGTGTTACAAGGCTCATAAAGACCTTAGAAAAGCCCCACTCAACAAATAAAAAAATTAAAAATAAAAAATACGTGTGGCACTCGGGGACTGCCGCTGTAAAGCTATTGCATAGCATTTTTAACAACTTATGCAATTATAATTATTTATTTATTTTATTTTTTCTGATATCAGATAACTGCGCTCTATCGGAAAACGTTGAAATTATTCCGAATCATTTGCGGCTGCGAAAGCAAATGATTCGGAATAATTTAAACGTCTTCCGATAGAGCGCCGCTCACGAATTATTTATTCGATAAAGCAAAAAAAACGGATTATTCGAAAAAAATCGTAGATAAAAAGATAGATAATAAAATTATCTTTAAAATGAAGCAGGTTTCATAATAATACGCCAGATAGTATTTGCGTAGTAGTCGTTTTTGTGTTCGGTTAGACCTAATTTCACAAATTAATTACACTATGTAATATAAACAAAATCTAATATATTCAAAGCTAAGAATATTAGGAAAATGTTCTTGTTTAACATATATTTTTTTCGAATCGTAAGCAGTACTCGTTTAGACGTTATTATCAGTTTAAAATCATTCATTTTCGTTAAGAAATTTCTTCATTCGGTCGCCGCGCTGGCCTAGGCCCGCGATAAAAGCTATGCAATAGCTTAAAATAAAAGAGGACAGACTGTGCAAGAGATTTTTTTGTGTCCATAGGAAAAAATCTTCTGAGTGTTTGCAGAGGGTGAAAAGTAGCAAATATTTTACGACCTACCTCGTCCACGTGTGGTTGCCAGGAGAAATGTTCATCGATAATTAGACCAAGATCTTCCACTTTTTGCGACAATGGTATGGTGATATCGTTCAGTATCTAATGTCTACCCCTAATGTATTCCGTAAGTCTTGAAGTACTCGCTCCGTAGATTTTTTTTAAGCTATTGCATAGCTTTTATCGCGGGCCTAGGCCAGCGCGGCGACCGAATGAAGAAATTTCTTGACGAAAATTATTTATTTTAAACTGATAATTACGTCTAAACGAGTACTGCTTACGATTCGAAAAAAATATATGTTAAACAAGAACATTTTCCTAATATTCTTAGCTTTGAATATTTTAGATTTTGTTTATATTACATAGTGTAATTAATTTGTGAAATTAGGTCTAACCGAACACAAAAACGACTACTACACAAATACTATCTGGCGTATGATTATGAAACCTGCACCATTTTAAAGATAATTTAATTATCTATCTTTTTATCTATGATTTTTTTCGGATAGTCAAAGAATAATATCTGTTTTTTTTGCTTTATCGTATAAAATTCGTGCGCGGCGCTCTATCGGAAGACGTTTAAATTATTCCGAATCGATTCGGAAAAATTTCAACGTTTTGCTATAGAGCGCAGTTATCTGATATCAGGAAAAAAATTCTTTATACTGCATAAATAAAATAAATGAATAATTATAATTGCATAAGTTGTTAAAAAATGCTATGCAATAGCTTTACCGTGGCAGTCCCCGAGTGCCACACGTATTTTTTTATACTTCAACGTTGAGAGACTTTGGGATTTATTAGTCCGAAATACGTGTACATACAAAAATTATATGAAATACATAACTTTTGCCGTTTTTTTAAGATAATAATAAAAATAAGAAACGATCTCACTTCTATAATTATCCCCATGAATGCTATCAATTCAATTCGGACGAAAATTTACGGATTGTGTTATTTCTTACGATAACCTGTTTCTTATAAATAGATAACTGAATCGTTTTTATTACTATTTTACAAGGTAAGATAATTCAACTAAAAACCATAAACACTAAAAAGGAACCATTATTTAAATATTTAAAGATATGGATAGGTGTAAATCAGTACTTAGGTGCGCGGTGGATTTAATAATACGGGACTGTAGCTACATAAGTATGGTCTGTAAGTATACGCGCCCAATTTAATGGTACACTTAAGATAATAGACGACCTAAGTGTCAACTGTGAAAGCTATCAGTCTGAGGGTTGCCAGATGTATTTAAAAAGACCGGACAGTGCTTGGATTGACTGGAGGTGTTGAGGGAGAGGGTGGGGGGGGGGGGATGTTACGAAAATGAAAACCATACAGGTATAGATCTCCTCACCTCTGAGAGTCCTTAGATATTGGCACATACCTCTGTGCTCGGCCACGTATTATATTTTTGGTGTTTTATTTGTCATCGTTGAAGAATAAGAGCTAAAAAAAAGCGTGCTCATTTTATGAAATTTGTATTAAACCAACAAGAAAAACAACTCTTCTAAATATCCGTTTTTCGCCATATTTGTGTGCTGCTAATTACATATTATCTCAATAATGGGCGCAGACTAAATTGAAGCCAAAATTTATTCTGTCGTCTTTCCATCAAGTAAGCCTAATCTTTTACCTCTCGTTTATTGGAACTTTTGTCCCTAAATTAAGGCAAGTAATTGTTTAGTACAGTTTAATATCGCAATAATACTATTTCTCCGAGTTAGTAACAGTTTTCCTTGAATGTATGAGTAAAATACTCTTTTTTAGTGATAAATACACAGTCATGCCAAAAAATGTGTTTAATTCTTTTGATTATAGAGAATCAAAATGTTGTCAGGGTCCCATGAATGTCGTTTAATATCATTGCCTTTTATTTACATATGAATATTATTCACATTTCGCGGACAAAAAAGAGAATGGCCGTTTTGGGCCCACTTTTCTAATAGGTTTAATTCATATACCTATGGAAAAATATCTTTATGTAGAACATTCATTACTAGAACGATTGATAATTATGAGCCGTTCCTGAGGTATATTCTATAAAATGCGAAGAATTACCTGATATCCCATAGGGAACCTGACATTGTATATTTAATAACTGTTTAAACGAAAACCGCCTCAGAATACCCGAAACGGTAAAGTACATCGCTGTGTGAGTACAAACTATATATTCCTAAGAACCCTCTGGTTCTTTTTAGCAGTATATGAATGGAAAATATTGTGATATATTTCAGCTATCCAGCATAGTGTGTACAGTGATAGTACATCATAATATACTATATTTTATGGATATTCACTCCAAATAATATATTTTAAATAAACAATTGGCATCATAGTAACATTGGGTTTCCATGTAATTAGCCATATTTAGGAAGATTACAAACTTCAAAACTCTGGAACGGCTCATAATTGAGTTGAGTTGTAGTAGTCATAAATATACCAGATAAATAGATCTTTCCAATAGTAAAAAAGTTATTGTTATTGAAGATATGGGCCCAGAGTCTATACATTGTTTCCCATTGCCCTTAGGATTTTATATTAAAATCAGTATTTTTGTATACGCGCTATTTTTGCATAAACCAAAAATCGGATACGTCCGTTTTATTATTAATTGGAAACCGGACAAGAATCCCGAAAACCGGACAGTTCGGTCTAAAACCGGACATCTGGCAACCCTAGTCAGTCTATACTTAAGTCGAGTCGACTCGCCTTCGAGTCGATTAATCGCCGTTGACTACGACTTGGACTCAGCGCGGTCTTGCTCATTGCTCGGTTCAGTTCAGTTTCACATCGAAGGTCACGCTGCGATGGCGCGAGTGCCGCTGCCCGCGCTCTAGAGTTGACGTTTTCATTTTGATTATTCGAAACATCAAATAAAAACTTTGTACTAAACTGTCAGACGAAAGAATAGTTGGTTTGTCGAACGTCTAGCGTTGTAGTTTTGTGCCGTCACCGTGGTCTTGTTGTTGAAGTCTGTTGCAACTTGTCTTGCATCCGTAAGTAGTTGTAACTGCAACTTGACACTGAAATTTTTAAATTAGTGTTGTGATTAGTGCCAGATTTTCTAGCCATCAGATTTTCTAACCGGGAAGAGTTCGACTCTGGATTCGAAGATTTTTGTAAATTTCAACCGGTAAGAATGTTTTTATTTTATTAATTTATTGACATTTGTTGACACGTCATTTAAAAAAATATTTGAAAAGTTAACGTATTTGAAATCATTAAAAGCATATTGTTATGAATATCAGGAGCACATGAGCGAGAAGAGACCGCTCTCCGAATTCCCTTTGATTATATTGTATAAAAGTTCTATTCTTTAAAAATTTAAAGGGCCTATTCTTTAAAAATTTCGCATACTAAATTTGTCTATGGCCCATGTACATCAAATGGACCATAGACAAATTTGGCATGCATATTTTTCAAGAATAGCCCCCCTGGATTGAAATTTATACAGTTTAGCTAACTCTACCACATTTCTTTTTAAAACTAGCTTAACCTACTACCACACAGGTGGGTAGTTTAAAAAGACTAAAACCTACCGTTAATGAAATGTTTTTTTAAATAACTACTACCGAAATATATATAGGTGTTTGACGCTTTTTTAAACGCGTATGTCTCGTTTATTTATAGAAATAGAATACAGATTTTTACAGATCTTTGAAAGTAAAAGTTTGCTTAATATTATCGAGTTAAAAGAATTTAAAAATCAGGAGCACATGAGCGACGAACAGATCGCTCTCCGAATTCCCTCAGATTATAAAGCAGGATGGATTCACGCGATTTTCACGCTCCAATGAAAAAAATCTTTTTTTGGTAGATGTACATATTTAGTCCTGCGTGTAGAAAGCCTTATAAGTGGGCAATTTTATGACAGCGTGACCTGCTGCATTTTCATGTGTTCCTAATAGTGGGAGGTCACTGCTCCCTGCATTTTTTTTGTTTATTCCGACGACAACTCTCATATAATTATTTATTATTAATATTATATTATTTTTTATCGATTGCAAACATTGAAAAAAACTATTTTATTTATTTAATTTGTAATTCACAATAACCTACAGTAATATGAATATGTAGAATTAAAATGCTATAAACAAAAATATTATAGCACAAAACTGATTTGCCAAAAACTGTTGCTAGTGATCCTATTTGTCACCTAACTAGGCTACAGCCTATTCTAAGGCAGCATTTAAATTGTTGTAAATATATGTATGCACCTATATAAAAACTAAGTTAACAAAATTACTTTCTAAAATTTAAAGAATGTATACACTAATAGTTATTATATTTCTTTATAAGCCGGACAATTAAAGTAAATTTAAAAGTAATTCCATTTTTTATTTGATTTTGTTCTCAGAAGGAAAAATATTATTTACACTCAGAATAGTTGATTTTTAAAGCGTCTTTTTGTGCATTAAATTTTTGGCCACAGTAAAAGACAACAAACACAAAAAAAAAACATTTTTGAAAGTTATTATTTGTTATAGAGTTAAATGTAAACTACTTAAATAATGACTGCTTAAATAATGAAAATACATGACTACTTAAATAATGAATGTACACATTGGGCCCGGTTGCGTTTCTTCGTGAACTAAAATAGGAACTTAGTTCAACCGAACGAGACAGAGCAATACGTTAGAACGGAATATGAAATTAACTATCTCGATTTTACCGCACTAAAACTACCTGTCGAACTTATAGACGCCCGAATAAGTTTGAACACATTTCGCACGTTGTTAGATTTAGCTGCTATATCTTCGGTGGGTAGTTTTTATGCGGAAAAGTGACAACCCGTCATTTCACATTCCGCTCTGACGCAGTGCTCTGTCTCATTCACGTGAACTTATTTCCAATTTTAGTTCAAGAGAAACGCAATCGAGCTTATTTAATGTTGTATGCGATCATGGCTACGATTCTCACAGTGTTCATACTTAACCACCTTTATTTGTCATAATCTGCGTAAATTATTTCGATGGAGAGGTAGTCACGCGCTCCCGCTACCTCCCGTCCGTGCGAGATCCGCGCAGTCATCCATTTTTGATTTTGCAGAACTATACCGTCGCGAATATCCATCGGATGACTGTGAATGAGATGTGGGTGTGTGACTGCACGCCACAATCCAAATTACAATCACTTCAGAGGCGTCATTCGTCTTCCCCAGCCACCAAAACGTTCAAGACGACCATTCAGCCGGAGAAGTGAATGTCATCTGTCTTATAAGACCATAAGGGGATGCTGCAGGTAGATTATATACCTAAAGGGACTACCATTAATGCAGAGGGTTATTGTAATACTCTAAAAAGAGCAATTCAGAGCCGCAGAAGGGGAATGCTGACCCATGGAGTCATCCTTTTGCATGACAACGCCAGGCCCCACAACGCGCGAGTTTTAAAGGAGCTGCTGACATCGTTTGTATGGGATATTATCACCCATTACCCCTTTTCATCCAAGTGTTCGCCTTGGGAGTTAATGGGCCCTTGCTGAGTTAGCCACGAAGACCCATTCTGTTCAGGGTTGGTCACACTCACGGGTCAACACCTATCCGACGGCCTCCACGCATGAAGTGCGAGCCTGGGTAGGACTCTGGCCTTATGGTCAGCTTCCCCTAGGAATCAACCTTCTGGCGCTCCTGGACGGTCTGCGCACCGTGCAGCGTAAGCCAATCGACTGTGCACTCTGACTAACAGTCGGGGGAGTTTGGAAGCAGTACTGTTTCCTATAGAGCGGGGGTGGTTGCGGACCTTACGGCGACTGCTCTTGAAACGACCATCGGCTACCCCATCCTGGGTGAACAGCCGGGCAAAGGATGACGTGGCCCGCGATAGATTCGGTTTACACCGTTTCACCGCTTCGTGAGGGAGAGGACCGCGCAAGCGACCTCGAACTCGTAACCAATCTAGAGACTGGAGTAATCTGGTCGCAATTGGAAGTAAGGGCATGAATGTAAGCCCGCTGGTTATCTCGCGGTTAAGGCGTTGGCTTCTTACGGGCATGTGGCGGAGCTTGACGGTGGACTGTTTTGTCCAAGTCTTCTGCGCTTACTCCAGGGAGATAGAACGACTAATCGTTAAAACTTCCTGAGGTGACGGCCTCGCCCGCTGTAGTCGACAACCCAAGTTGTTCGTCTTCGGACTATAACCTTTTCACTAAACTAAAGGAGTTTTTGGGTCGGAAATATTTTTACAACTATCAGGAGGACGAGGAAGCTGTGAAGAAATGGCGGAAAGAGCTGGCGGCGAAGGTCAACGACACTGTCATACAAAATCTGATGCCGCAACAACATAAACGTTTCAAAATGTCGGCGGTGATTATATTTTAAAATAGTTGAATATATTTCTGAAGTTAAATATATTTCTGAAGGTCGACTCCTAGGGGAAACTGCCTGGAAGGCCAGAGTCCTACCTTGGCTCGAACTTCTACGTGGAGGACGCCGGATGGGTGTTGACCCGAGAGTATGACCGATCCTGAACACATGGGTCTTAGTGGCCAAACTGCAACATTTCCGGACCATTAGCGCCCATCATAAAATAAGAAGTTTTTACAGTGTTTCGGTAAACAGTGCCAGAGTATATGTAATATGTACCGAAGAGAGAAGTATGCCACCTTCTGATAAGCTTGAGTTTAGTGAACGTATTTTTCTTATCTCTGAAATTTCTAAGTCAATATATGGCCAGACTGCAGAGCGACACACATTTATTTGACGAGGAGTATTTCAAAAGTATTTTTTAATAAAATTTATTCGGCATTTCATCAACAATTCTCGATGATTCAACGCATAACGAATACCAAAACGCACGCAACAGCTGCATTCCTCAATGAATCACCTTTTTGAATATTCCTCAACGCCTTTGATGGCAATGCAACGCAAGTATGCATACATTTTTTAAAGTTGTTGAACCCTTTTCTTATAATACGGTTAGGTATATTACATTTGGGGAATAATTAATTTTAAGGGTTTGTTATTGCATTAGTTTGTTAAATTAAAACAATATATATAAATAAAAATTAAATGCTGTTCTCTGGTTATCGGGTTAGTCAATTAGGTTAAACGGTCAATTATTTATTTATTTATTTATTTCCCTAAACATAATTAACCTTACAGATGATTCCAAATCGTTAATTATTTTTCTGGCTTTTATTCTAGATTATAACTATTATTCTACTATAGACTATTATTATAATTCTACTGTTAATAATATTATTATTAGGTACTCTACTCCATTACTATTACTATAATTATTATTCTAATATATAAATTATTATTCTAGACTATAGCAAACGAGACGGAGACATCCGTTTTATACTTACATATGTATATCTAATGTTTATCTAACCTTTCTTATTATACTAGTTAAGACCTATTTTTAACAATTTGAATACTACATACTACATATTTATCTAATTACTTGATTGCTAAGAAATGCCATTACCGTACTTTGCAGTTGTGCTAAGTTCACCGTCCAAATATCCAATTCTGGCTCAGTCGAACACAGTGCATTTAGTGTACGAAGCGTCCGCACTGTGAAGCAGTGTTGAACGATGTTAGTTCTAGCTCGCGGTAACGCGAACAATACGCGAGTCCTAGCACGGTAGTAATTGGCGGGTACAAATAGACCGATTCTTCTAAGGATGGTCGGATTATCAACGAACCCCCTAAGCAGTTTATATATGTGGCAGATTGACAGCCAATCTCTTCTTACGCCTAGTGAGTTGTACCCAACCATTGAATAGGAGGCACATGACAATTAGATTAAACGGCTGAACCGATTTCGCTAGTTCTCTCTTTAAAATGTTCGTAATAGTCGAAATAAGGTCCTAACGGAAAGGAAAATTGGAAAAGTTGCCTAAAAATTCTGGAAAAACTAAAACTTATTTTTTAACTCATGATTTGAACGATGGATATTCGTACCTAGTTCTTTTTTTTAATAGGAACAATATTAGGTTATTACTTTTTTAGTTTTGATCGCTATGATCTCGGATTGATAATATTTCATTCGAATGAATTATTTAAAAAAAAACTGGAAGATCTTGAGACACGGCCCAGCGGCGTAGTGGTTAGGTCGTCTGATCTTACATTGTAAGGTCCCGGGCTCGACTCCCGGCTTGGTCACCATTTTCCGTTGGGAATTGCATTTTCAACTCTGTCGATGAAATGCAATAACAACACACACACTTACACACATGTTACATGCACACATACATTTAAACATTTCATAGTAGGGTTGGTTGTAAGAGATTGTCATATGACAATAAACCCGACCATTGTAAAATTTCACAATAAAAAGTAGAAAACAAACAAAACACATCCGGAAAAACGCATTCCAGCCCAAATTAAAACAAAATTACATTTTTCTACTTTAGTGTTGTTTTGCGATCTGTTTAACATTATGTAACTTAATTTTATTTATATTCCAATTTGTATATTTTGGTATTGATGTGTATTTTGAAATTTGCCAGAATGATTTCGCCTAGACGCTGCTGTACTTCGAAATACCTAGATATCTTACTTGTAATCAACTGTAAAAAAAATACGACAGAAACTAGGAAACCCAAATTCACGTTACCCACATATATCGTCGTCGTTCTTTTATCAGTCCAAAGAATTAACCAGAAGTTTGGGTGGGGGGGGAGTTTGTGTAAGGGGGGTTTGTGGGGGGTTGGGAAAGGGGTTAGGAAATGGTTGGTGTTGGGGAGGGGGATGAAGGGGGTTGGGGGAAGGGGTGAGCTAATGGGCCCTTGCTGAGTTGGCCACGAAGACCCATTCTGTTCAGGGTTGGTTACACTCACGGGTCAACACCCATCCGACGGCCTAAACGCATAAAGTGCGAGCCTGGGAAGGACTCTGGTCTTAGGGCTAGTTTCCCCTAAGGATCAACCTTCGGGCACTCCTGGACGGTTTGCGCACCGTGCGGCGTGAGACTGATAGTTGGGGGAGTTGGAAATGGCTTGGTTTCCTATAGACGGGGCGGTTGTTTACGCTGTGGCAGCCGCTCTTGAAACGACCATTCGACTACCAGATACAGGGTGAACAGGCGGGCAAAGGATGCCGTGGTTCGCGATAGATTCAGTCTACACCGTATCGCGGCTTTGTAAGGGAGAGGACCGCGCAAGCGACCTCGAACTCGTAACTAATCGAGAAACCGGAGTAATCTGGTCGCAATTGGAAGTAAAGGCGTGAGTGTGAGCCCGCTGGGTAACATACCTGGTTGGCTTCTTACAGGTATGTGGCGGAGCTTGACGGTGGACTGTTTTGTCCAAGTCTTCTGCGCTCACTTCACGGGAGATAGAACGACTAATCGTTAATACTTCCTGAGGTGACGGGTTCGCCCGTTGTAGCTAACAACTCTATTTGGTAGGGGGAGGGGGACTTAGTGGGGGTGGTGAGAGTTTTGGGCATAGTGGGGGTTTGAGGGGATTGGCGTGACGAGGGAGGGTGGGGGGGGGGGGGTATATGATTGCCGGGAAAGTCTTGGGCTGACAAACTGATTTTTTCCTTGGTTTACATATTCCAATAGCTTTTCACAAATTCACAAAACGATGACAAACAAATTTATTAAAATTTGAACAAGACAACGTCTGTCTTGTCAGCTAGCAGGTAGTATATAATATAAGTCCAATATGAACACGTTACTGTTAGTTACACACTGAAAAGGCACTAGCCTTAGTGTGGAACTGTGACATGTAAGTAGTATTTTATGAATAAAGACTACTACAAAAAAAATTCCTACGTTGTAAAACTCTCTTGTTCAGGAATCGATAAGTTGTTTGAGGCGTTTTTTCGCTGTCTCATCAGAGTAGATATTAATCACTGTAAAAAGTCGTTTGGATTAAGATGGGTGACGAAAAGTCTCCGGTCGCAACCGACGTTTGCCATGAATAGAATAGAATAGAATAGAATAACTTTATTGTGCTATAAAAACATAACTTTATTATTATTTATTCCGTAGCCGGCGATTGGGGAGGGGGTTCTCCCTCGCAGCCAATACGCTGCTGTCGGTGCCGCTGGATCTCGTACTCCATTCTCGGGAGAATTCCCTTCATGGTAGTGTTACAACTTTATTCAGTAGTAAATAGATTTGGATTGGGAGAACAAAATGCAGTAAAATGGTAATAAAATAAAATAAAATGTAAAATTAAAATATAATAATTTAAAATTCTCATTAACTCTGAAAAAAACCGAAATTACCCAAAAAAGCCCGAAAATCCCCGAAAAAACCCGAAATAACCCAGTGGGCAGATATTTTTTAATAAAACCCGGGTTTTTGCCAACCTTGGTTGCAGCAGCCCTGTCGCGGCGAAACTTGGAACGAACTATCATAATTGAATGCGTATACGAAGGCATATAGCTGGATTGACAATAAAATTATTTTACGTTGATTATTCTACATAGAATTTGCATTTCTATGTTAATATATTATTCTCTCTTTTAATGACATTAGTATATTTTGATTACTTGTAAGTAGGTAATATTGAATATAATATTACAGCCATGACAACTATCATGATAGTTATGTTTTTAATAATTAAATTTTACGCATTTAATTTTGTGACGCATCCAAGTGTAGAAATGCCTATCTACTAGAGTAGTTGATTGTATTGTATTGTATTGTATACAAAATTGTGTGTGTGATGTTGACCGTGGAAGAGTAGCCTCGTCGGGAGCCAATCCTGTGTGTTGAATCAGGTCATGCTCATCATAAAAATGCATTGTCATCGGAACTGAACTAGTATGTAAACTTTCAACTTTATAGGATAAGAGGAAATGGTTCTAACTCAGCTTACAAGTTTTTACCTAAACAAACTAACATACTGACAAACAATGACAGGTAAATAAAAGCTTGTAAAATAATAATAATAATAATAAACTCTTTATTTGCACTTAATTAGTATACAAAAAGGCGAGCTTATTGCCACATGGCAATGTCTTACAACTAACCTAAACAGAGTGGTACATGCGCGCATTGTGAAAATAAAGATTATTACATAACATACAGACAAGTGGAAGAATTTAAAACTAATAATGCCCGAGGAGAGGAAATTGGGAGAGGAAGAGGAGAGAATGGGAAGATCTAATTACTTCTTAGAAAGGTAGTAATCCTTAAGGTGAGTCTTTAACAATGGTAAAGAAGGCGAGTTTCGTATATTTGCTGGGAGATCGTTCCAGAGTCTTGCACCATGGACACAGAAATAATAGGAATAGAAATCACTATTATGACTCGGAATTTTTAGTAAACTGTCAGAGGCTGACCGAAGTACGAGACCGTGGGAACTTAGTGGTTCAAAAAGCTCGTGGAGATAGGATGGTGTTGATTGGGAGAGTACACGATATAGGAGAGCAAGTATATGAACATTTCTTCTTTGGCGTACTGGCAACGCGTATAGTCGGACACGTGATCATAATTACGTCGACCGAAGATGAATCGTATGCATTTAACTTGAATTAATAATTTTATTGATTGTTTTAGTTATATGGTATCTTATATTTAAATGTAATTACAATGTATTTAGATTCTTCTTGGACAAAACGTTATAAAAATTTGTTTGATTGATTATGTGATTATTGATGATTATTGCTTGTGTTTGATCATTTCTGATATTGAATATTTTAATTGTTGATAGTTTTAGTTTTACTGATTGCGCCTTATATAGCTTCTTCTTTATGAAGTTTCTTCTGAAACAAAATGTTGTATGCTCTCTGGGCAGTTTGTTAATTAAACATTGTATGTTTTTTAATAATTCCCACAATAAAGAACTCAACAACTCAACATACAATCGTATGCATACATTAAATGCTGCTTCCCGATCTCTAAACAGTTTGAGAGATTTATTACCTCCTTGCTTTAGGCCTCTCGATTACTTCCTATCAGCCGTCAATCATGATCCTCTTTAGTCGCTCTACTTTCATTTGGCTTATCAGCGGGCTACTAACACGAAAAGGGGCTCAAGGACATCGCCTTGCGGTAGCTGATACCAAATGCGTGCAGCGTGACCGTACGCGGACGCAATTTCATTGTTGTTATCGCTTTGCGATTGGCCTCCATCACGAGCCTAATGAGCCTCACTGATTGCCACTTAATGATCCCAAATCGATAGCTGCTAGCGCGGACGCATTTCGTGAAACAATGGAACGAGGAACTAAAGCGTATCGATATCTATCTCAACAACTGTTTGATGAATTTAATCTACTAGATTCAAATTCAAATTTCTTAATAAAATCATTTAAAAGTACATTTATATGAATAACTATGCCATCCTAACTAAGCCTCGCATGCACTAAAACTCATTACGCACTGTCGACTGAGTCGCGACGACTCAGTCGACAACTAGGGTTGTCGACTACAGCGGGCGAGCCCGTCACCTCAGGAAGTTTTAACGATTAGTCGTTCTATCTCCCTGGAGTGAGCGCAGAAGACTTGGACAAAACAGTCCACCATCAAGCTCCGCCACAAGCCCGTAAGAGGCCAACGACTTAAGGGGCCGGAGGGCTTACACTCACGCCCTTACTTCCAATTGCGACCAGATTACTCCAGTCTCTCGATTGGTTACGATTTCGAGGTTGCTTGCGCGGTCCTCTCCCTTACGAAGCGGTGAAACGGTGTATACCGAATCTTTCGCGGACCACAGCGCCCTTTGCCCGGCTATTCACCCAGGATCGGGTAGCCGATGGTCGTTTCAAGAGCAGTCGCCGTAAGGTCCGCAACCACCCCCGCTCTATAGGAAACAGTATATATACTGCTTCCAGACTCCCCCGACTGTTAGACAGAGTGCACAGTCGATTGGCTTACGCCGGACGGTGCGCAGACCGTCCAGGAACGCCAGAAGGTTGATTACCAGGGGAAACTGACCATAAGGCCAGAGTCCTACCCAGGCTCGCACTTCATGCGTGTAGGCCGTCAGATAGGTTTGACCTGTGAGTGTGACCAACCCTGAACAGAATGGGTCTTCGTGGCCAACTCAGCAAGGGCCCATTAACTCCCCGACTCAGTCGACAGTCGAAGCAGAGTCGCTCGGTCGACCAGCGACCACGTGCGTACGGTAGTCGCCGGTGCCGTATAAGATCATACAACGAGGGGTATATCATAGAGTAGAGTATAAGATCATAGAGTCGCGGCGACTCAGTCGACAGTCCGAAAAAATAGGCGGAGTCAATTTTATTGGGTTTGACCATTTCGGATATTTTTCTAAGGTCTCATGTCGCCTTATTTATTTATTTATATATTTATTTATTTATTTATTCATTTATTTCCATAATTCAAATTACAATTTACAAAAAGAAATTCCTTATCCTAGAACAAAAACATTTTATAATAAGTGTACATATTATACCTAGCTTAGAAAGGAAATTTATCTTTTGACATATCGGTTTACCACCTCACTAGGTATGAACCTGTGTTGAGGTGGTATTAACATCGGTAAATTATTTTGAGACTAGAGTGCAAGTCTTATCTAATACGTGAATACAATTTAAAAATTAAAGTTAAAACTAAAAACATCAATAAAATTATACAAACTAAATAAAAATTTAAGTCAAAATACGAAGTTATATAAAAGGCTGTAGTTCGTTTAATAGTTTGAAAGGAACACGCACGGAAATAAATTCGAATAACTAAACTTTTAATAGTTTTATAAATAAGATAAAAAACAAATTTACCGCGAGAAGTTTGTAACACCCGACGTTGCATCCGCCGTTGTCTACCCTATACAACGGCGGCTGCAACGTCGCCATAACGTCGAATGTTACAAACTTCTTGCGGTAAATTCGTTTTTGATCTTATTTATAATGTCAATCAACCGCAATAGTCTCCGATTTCATTTATTTATTTATTTATTAGTCCACAAAAAAATTACACCGTTTGCACTTAACATAGATTGTGTTGCCCCTAACTAGGCAGAGCCTGTTCTAAGGAGAACAGCAATACAAATGATTATAAACTACATAACTTCCAAAATACAAATAAAAAATAAGGAATCTGGATCAACTTAAGTTAAAATGTAATTCACACTACACCAAAATAATATTACAACTATAAACAGGTAATACTAAATAATAATTTATAATAATAAATAATAATATATAATTGTAATAATAAACAATCATTTATAATAATAACTAATAATATTTAATAATTAGTAAACATACGTATATATTAAGTACTTAAATAGGGTAAATATGAATATGTGTATAACAAAAAATATATATAATTTTTTTTAATATATTTATTTATTTTATAATGATAAGTGTTGTCTCTGTCTCTCTCATACCGAGGTTTATTACCCATAATGTAAGGTGATATTTTCGTTGTTTGCTGCTAATTCCCAATATGTCCTTTCTACTCATGATATTAACCATTCTTGAAGCAAGAAAGCTGTAGTGACATTGTCCAAAAGACGTTAGACGTTTCGGCACTTTAAAGTCTCCCTTATAATGACCTGATCTCTCACTATTTTTATTTTTATTTTATTTTATTACGGATAATTTACAGTCAATAATTTAGTAGTGAACAAAAATAGGAAGCTTAAGCCATTTACAAGTTACCACTGATAATGATAGTAATAATAACGTGAATTTAGAACTGATATTAAGCATAAAGAAGATATTAAACAAGAAGATACTGAATTGTACAGTAGAAAACATGTTGACATAAACAAGACTGTAATAAAAGAAGAAAATGCTAAGCCTGGTCATCACAAAATCGCCCTACAACCTGCTTCCTTATAGTATCTATATTCGTTTCGTTCTATTTTCCGGAGAAACACAATATTCGTCTTCATTGTTGTTTTTGAGACGAAGTATTGCTTTGAGGCAATACAATTGCCTCAAAGCAATCGCCTCATATACAACTTTTTACGAGGCTCACTCAGGTCGCCGACGCCTAACGCCGCCACTGCCGGTAGCTCTAATAATATACGGCAAAGGACTGTATATTACGATGATCCTAACCTTCGATAGAATACTTCTCCACAATATCAAAAACAATGATCGACTATAAACAAACGCGGCAGTTTGTTTCAATGACAAATTCCGCTGATGAACAACAATAAAACTACCAAAATGGTTTACTTAATTATTTGAGGTTTGAGGAAATACGCACTTTAAAATAAACTCCGGAAGGAACTGAAACGATCCAAGGATGACAATTAATGGTTATCGCCATCCTGTCAGTTTAAATTCTAGAAATGAAGATGCTACGCGTCTCAATTTGTCGATATACAAGCTGGTTTTTTGCTTTAAAGGTCATGTTGAAACAAGTCGAGCAGGTCAAGCTACATTTATTTTATTTATTTATTCATATTATACAATAGGATTATATACTTCCGATTGTGAGGTACACTTAAGCCGTATATATAAAACACTGAAAAATGTTTGCTTTCGCTTTATTTATGACCTAAGAAGTATCACCATATTACGCAGTATATAAGGAGACGATAACGGAAAAATACGAGAGTCCTCGGTTTGCTCCAAGCTATCTCCTAGCAGGTGAAGTGCTCTATCAACTCACGGGAACCCGCTGAGATCTGAAGACAACCTACTGATCTCGGTCCCTGCTCACAGTAGTAATTTCTACTCGAATTCCTTCTCCGTATATACACGAAGCCTGTCTCTGGAATGCTTTACCCACACCTAGGGACAGTTTGGCGGTGTCGATTACAACGGGCGAACCCGTCACCCCAGGCTGGTTTAAGGATATATGATCGTCCTTTCATCCGTATGAGGATGAGCGTAGAAGCCAGCCCTTACCGCTCTGCGATAGGTAGTTAACCCAGCTGGCAGACCAAGAGCCCTCGCTACCAGTTACGACCAGATTTCTCCGGCCTCCCAACTGGTTACAGGTTCGAGTCGCTTGCCCGGTCCTCTCCCTTGTGTAGCGGCGATGCGGTGTCTACCGCATCTATCGCGGACCACGGCATCTTTTGCCCGGTTGTTCACCCGGTACCGGGTAGCCGATTGGTCGTTTCAAAAGCGGCTGCCACAAGGTAAACAACCGCCCCCGATCTATAGGAAAGCCGTTTCCAGACTCCCCCGATCATTAGTCGGAATGCACAATCGATTGGATAGCGCCGTACGGTGCGCAAACCATTCAGGAGCGCCCGAAGGACAATTTCCAGGGGAACTGGCCCGCAGGCACAGAGTCCTACCCGAACTCGCACTTCTGCTTGGAGGCTACCGGATAGGTGCTGACCTATGAGTTGGGCCGACCCTAACCCATGGGCCATAATGGCCCAACTGCACTGGGCCCATTACCTCTTAAACGTATCGCGGACAGTTGGAATCGGATCCTCCGAGGTAACACGTAAATTCAGTTTATTAAACCAATTTGCAGAATTTTCTGCTTTTTATTTCCCAATGCGGTGTGACGAATTGATGGTCAATCAGCAGTGCGATTTCGAAATGTTTCTCATTCCGCAACACTTAACAAACGAATCTATCGCCATTTGCATAATATAACAACATTATTATATGAATATTTCTGTTTGGGTGTCGAAATATTGAGGACGCCTGAATAATATAATATAATATTCATTAAGTCACATAACTCGATGAATCGGAAGTCGGAATCGATTACGATTATTAATCGATTTCGCAGTCGATTCGACTTTATCGGAAAACTAGCTGATCTCCTTAACTATTTATGCAGTAAAAGGGAAATTACATACAGTAAAAGGGAAAAGTCTTTTGTTTTAAACGCTTGAGATGATAAATTTACTTATTTTGATAAGAAATCATAATTGTTGATAATATGACCAATAAACATGACCTTAACGATTTAAATTATTTTTTAATATAAAATACTACTTTTTGTGACTTAAGGTGACTACCTCTCCCAAACAGTGAAAAACTGACATTTTGCGATCAAATTTACGTGACTCCCGAGAACATTTAAATAATAATAAAAATATGAGTCTTGTAGAAAAAATTTCAATATTTTATACTACGATGTCGAATTTTAATGTTTTGATTTTTTTCTTAATAAAAATAAATAAAATCTGAAGTCATCACTTTTTTGTAAATAGCATTTTTCTTGGAATCTATAAGGGTTAGCAACTTGAAACCATGTTGGTAATAAGAACGAAGTAAATGTTCAAAATGTAACATTGCTTTATTTTTAATTATTTTACTTTTTCCATTACAATCTTCCAAAAAACCAAAATAATATTTTTTTGTCAAGCGAAATTTCAGTAAAATGTCATCTTGCACAAGCAAAAATAGTCCTTCCGTGTATAGCGCCCCGCTCGACTTTCCCTTGTCAAGTCCAGTCCGTGCGTGGCAGCAAGCTGCGGCGGTACTGCTTTAGGCGCTACGTCGCTTATTTTTACTGTTTAACGCGATCTATTTCAAGATATTATTTTGCAAAAAGGTGCTAACTTGGAATCGATCACAAAACATGGGGAAGAAATATTCATTAGCATCCAATAATGCATTTAAAAAAAAATGTAATAGGGCTGACAGACTCAAAACGGTGAGTTTCATGTAGCAAATTTTAATATTTTCGAGCGATCGACGCGTCGCATTCAGAGTCTGCATGATAATGGGTGTTTACACGGTTCGTTTTTCGCCGTGCGGCTAATCGCTTCATAAATCGACTCACAAAGCCGCATCGCTACCCCATTTACACAGGTGACTGAAATCGCATACGACTAGGTCATATCTTCGAAAATGTTGAGCAGAACAGATGTTTTACGTGCCGGTATCGAAATAATTAGTAAATTAAATACTCAAGATTTGCTCGAAGAACAAAGAAAGAAGAAGAAAAAGAAGAAGGAAAGAGTAGTTATCACCGGTAGCCAAGAACTTCAGGGTTATTTCCAATTTAGTTTTCGTTGAAAGCGCCTCACACTTATTAGTATCACATTTTTGGATATGCTTAGTAACTTTGTGTAGTAAAATCTCAAACAGATCTGTAGACATTCTTAATCGTTTTTTAAAATAATCACGATCTTCTGAACTCCATTCCACCAATAAAGAATCCTAAGCACCCAATAGCTTGCATCGAGAAATCCACCCGCGTACCCAAAATTTACGTTTTATTATTTCCTTCTTCTTATTCTTCTTCTTTCTTTGTTCTTCGAGCAAATCTTGAGTAATTAATTTACTAATAATTTCGATACAGGCACGTAAAACACCTGTTCTGCTCAACATTTTCGAAGATAATGACTTAATCGCATGCGATTTCAGTCACCTGTCTAAATGGGGTGGCGATGCGGCTTTGTGAGTCGATTCGTGAAGCGATTAGCCGCCCGGCGAAAATCGACACGTGTAAATACGCCATTACATCGCGGCTCGCGCGTAATCAAGTGGTTCGGCAGTATACCGATAGATGGCTTTGAAAAATAATAAGTTGCACTTCACAGTTTCGTCTCCCTCCTCGGCTCCCCCCCTCGCCTATGACAAGAAAAAGTCAAATTTGTGTTAGCCAACAGCGTCGCCTTAAATATAAAAGTTAGACATATGCTGTCGCTGACTTTTTTGTAGGCATTATCAGGCTCTATAACTTTTCTTTAAAACTTAATGATAAATCTCTCATCGTTAAGGCAGCGTTAGTTATAAACGTTTTCGTTCGACCGCTTATTCTCCTACATACTTTACAAATCCGACTACCACGAAAAAGTCTTTTCATTTTTCGAATTAATATATAGTCTATGACACTCACAAATAACGTGGCTTTCTATTCTTAAAAGAATTGTCAAAATCGGTTCTGTAGATCCAGAGATTACTTCCTACAACATCATAAATTTTACCTCTTTATAATATTAGTATAGATAACAGACACAGAGGGGGAGAGTTCTTATGTTTCGACTTTAAAATGTAAGATCCTGTTTTATAGCAGAGTTTTATGCTATAATTTCTGAAAACAGTTTAAACTTATCAGGAAAACAATTATAATATCGTATTAAAACCAGAGCATATTGCAATAGACCGCGAGAGTACGAACGTGGACTGTGAGTGAATGCGATAGCGGAATAGAAAGAGATAGCTTCGTATGAGCCTCCTCTATCCTTGTCTAGTTGCACATGCGCGTTTTCAATCTTTAATTGCGTATAATAATTAATTCCGAATCATGTCCCGCGCATGCGCGACTAAACAAGGATCGAGGGAGCCATATGCAGCTTTCTCTTTCTATTCCTCTATCGATTTCTCAGGCTGATCGCGTGGTATATTCTAGTATTATTATGATTAAAACACACTGTATTAACCTCTGGGACGCTATTACCATAATTTGATGGTTTTCTGTTGTGACAATTCGCGGCGGGCGATCTCCGTATTTATGCAATTATCGGCTCATTTTCCCTCCCTATAAATCTCACAAGAATTTTAGATATTAATTTGTAATGTTAATCATGGTTTACGTATAAATAAATAATTAAATATAAAATAAAATCGTAGTAAGTCAAAAATCTATTTTTATTCATATTTGGGAGAAAACGATCGATTGTTTGGTAAAATTAGCTACTCTGGACGATGTTTATTATATAAATATATAATAAACATAACGAACAAGATACATTATTAGGTAACAAAATATAATTCATAAAAAACGATATTATTAGTATCTATATACAAAATCGACCAAAAAAGGCGTTGCGTCGTTTTTTTTGCGCTAGTTTGAAGTCAGAATGGTTGGCTTTCGAGGAGTTAAAAACCAATCAGATGATTTCTTACCTTTTAAAGATTTTAGTAATAATCTCTCTACTTATTGTGCACGATGTGTCTCTTAATTAACTACTCCAACCAACATATTTATCTTTATTGAGTATTATAATTTATGGGGTTATGACTTAGGAATTTTAAGAGAAATGTTCATAAACGTGTACTCTCCTCGAGCCAATACGCTCCCAATAAAACCCGGAATAAAACCCATTACCTTCAACCGATCCGTAGCACGTACTGCCAAGTTTCAAGCGACTAGTCGATACATAGGCCTTAATATGTTTAATAAATTGCCTGATAGATTAAATGCGTTTAAAAACATCGATATTGTCAAGAGATCCATTCAGGTGTATCTTCTTAAAATAAATATGTATGAAATCAGCATTGTACTTAACAATTTAATTTAGTATGTTCTTTTTTATTGTCAATTGTTTTTGATGTAAATTGTAACTTACTTTATAGCCTTTGTTTTCGTTAATTGGAAAGTTTAGAGAAATGTTACATGATATTTGTTAAATTAAGTTTACTTTGTATGTCCTTTGTTTAATAGAGTAACTAATACAATACTAATTTAATGCCATTCTTACACAACACTAATGGCTGTAGTAGAAATAAATACTCTTTATCTTGTATCTTTTAAGCTATTGCATAGCTTTTATCGCGGGCCTGCCAGCGCGGCGACCGAATGAAGAAATTTCTTAACGAAAATTAATGATTTTAAACTGATAATTACGTCTAAACGAGTACTGCTTACGATTCGAAAAAAATATATGTTAAACAAGAACATTTTCCTAATATTCTTAGCTTTGAATATTTTAGATTTTGTTTATATTACATAGTGTAATTAATTTGTGAAATTAGGTCTAACCGAACACAAAAACGACTACTACGCAAATACTATCTGGCGTATTATTATGAAACCTGCACCATTTTAAAGATAATTTAATTATCTATCTTTTTATCTACGATTTTTTTTCGAATAATTCGGTTTTTTTGCTTTATTGAATAAAAAAATCGTGCGCGGCGCTCTATCGAAAGACGTTTAAATTATTCCGAATCATTTGCTTCCGCAGCCGCAAATGATTCGGAATAATTTCAACGTTTTCCGATAGAGCGCAGTTATCCGATATCAGAAAAAATAAAATAAATAAATAATTATTATTGCATAAGTTGTTAAAAATGCTAAGCAATAGCTTTACCGTGGCAGTCCCCGAGTGCCACACGTATTTTTTTTAAATTCTTTTTTATATATTTAAGTACTTGTTTATCTATTAGTTATTGCTAGTTTGCTGTTTTTCCTCCTTTCTCTTTTCTTTCTGTTTTACGTGTTCATTGGCCAGAACGTCATTGAAATTCTTAAGAGTCACTGTATAAAAGATATTATATGGACAGATTATCTACCTACTATAATATAAAATACATATAAAATATATTGGGCTCGATTGCGTTTCTTCGTGAACTAAAATCGGAAATTAGTCCGTGTGAACGAGACAGGGCAATACGCTAGAGCAGAGTGTGAGATGACCGTTTGTTTATTTTTCGCATTAACTGCGCGCCAAGGTCAAATCTTACACCGCACGAAATATGCTCGAATTTATTCGGACGAGTATAAGTTCAACAGGTAGTATTTATCGACAATCGTTCGTTTCATATTTCGCTCTAACGTATCGCTCTGTCCCGTTCGTTTGGACTAAATTTAGTTTTAGTTCACAAAGAAACGCAATCGGGCCCATTGTATCTTGACACTACTACAAAAAAAAGTGTACTGTAGTACCAAAAAAGTGGTCATAGGTTCTCTTCCAGTAAAGTTCTTTCCAGTAAAGCTCATAGAATCCTCCAGTTTTTACACGACTGCCCAATAACAAAGGAGCGTAATGTGTTCAGGGTTCATCTATGTATGCTTTCTGTTTCTTTATTCCACCATAACTTCTAAACGCTTAAACCGATTTAGAAGTGTGTCGTATTGTTAAATGTTATGTCATCCCGAGTGTCATATGGTACCTTAACTGTCTAAATATCAAGTAAGTAGTAGTCCAAGTGTCCAAATGTGAATAAGTGAACATGAATATATCGTGTTTAGTGTCAAATGAAAGGTCTGATTGAGTACATTCCGGATATTTTCATGTGTCTATATGCACAATGCATAAACCACAAATATTTCATAAACTAAGCGTAATAAACATAATTATAAATACAATAGTTCACTTTCTGTTTCGGATGTCGTGTTTTTTATTCTTTTTGTATATCTACTTGTTTTCCATATAAAATATAATGTATAGTAGACGAAATCTTTTTGACAAAATTGTGTTTGAGCCAAAGGCGTTGATAATCGTTTTGGGATCGAGGGTTAATCACCTATCTTGCGGCTCCAATAGTCGGAATAAATCATCCTCATCCATTTACGATATTTGATAATAGCGCGGGGGAATTAATAAAGTCAAGATGGATTGCCAAGGATTTTTTATTAGCAAGATGATTAAGTTGCAGAAAAATATTCTTAACCTACTTAAACTAAAATCCTGGTAAACGTGGTAAATATTAAAACATTGGAAAATAATATCAATGAATAACTTATAAGAAAAAATGTCACCTAAGAAGTTATAAATGAACAGATGAATTGGACGATGATTTATAATTAGAATTTGATGGAAATTTTTACAAAAAAAAACGACACCAAAATTGTTTATATATAATATATCCCTCTAGCCGTGTTCGGCCATAGCGACTGCATTGTAGATTCTAGTGACTTCTTTAGTCTTCTCAGAGTCCACTGTTCGCAAGCAGTCAAGTGCGCAGGCTATATTATAGTGCACAGGTGGGCGCGCGACCACGGGTGCACTCTCTCTTCCTCCCTCTTCTTAGCTGGGGATTTAGTGCGATGTACCCTGCATTTTGTGATTAAAGGCTCATACTTGGCACAATTATTCCTTTGGTGGTCCTGAGTAGATTTAGACCGGGAGCCATCGGGGACCACCCCGGGGGTGGCGGGGGGAGGGGGTGCAAATTTGATTCCGCCGCGCATCACTTTGAGCCCTATATCTCTCCGACTATAGGTACCAGGGAAAGTAGGATATCATTTTCGGATAATTCAGTAGTGACAAATTCATTTCTCAACGAAAAAAAATACCTATCCATGGAAAAAATATGAAATAATTGGTAAAATCCAAAAATTGTCGACATCTTTTTTTTACTTATACGTAGTTTACTTTTTAACCATAAGTGGTATCGGTATGAAAAAAATATATTCTGAAAGCCACATTTACCTAAATTACAGATATATATATATATATATATTTTATTGGACTGCTTTTGTAAAATCTGAGTGAAAAAAATATAATTCATCGCACGGCAGACCGCGCGTATTACGTCCGTTACGTAGAGACGGGCATCGAGCCAAGTTAGATAAGTACTTATAAGATTATTTAGTTTCTGCGATAGGCCAGTGAGTTAAAAACAAGAAGTACAATCGTTATTATTATTATGATAACTATATTATTATTGTTTTTTCTATTTAATAAAAATAATTCATCATTCATACACCGTACCTAACTGATATTTGTGCTTACATACCTTAAATACCTAAGTATTAATTTGTCTGCAATCCCTACCACTTCGTTGAAAAAATAATAGTAAGTAGTTTAAATGATACGAGCACATACCTACCCATAATTACTTAATTGATAGAAGAAACTATTAAAACAGTGAAAATAGGCTATTCTTTTGAATGCCCATTTTCAAATTTCTCATTTCATTTCAGGTGAAACAGGGGCAACACCCTCGCTCTTCGTGGCCCTATAAGTGAAAAATGTAAGGGCTATGACTTTACAAATTTGATATCAATTTAGATGATGAATTTGTACTTTTAGTTTTCAAATGTATGATTAACTTTAATCTCATTATTTAACACTTTACTGACTACTTTGCATAGGTATTTCCTACTATCAATAACTTTTAATACGTTTTCGAACCTATTCGAATTATCGACTATTTCAATTATTAGGCTTCTATTTTGGTTATTTAACTTTTTACTGACTATTTTAGTCAGTATGATGAGTAACTCTTAGTAGGTACCCATTTAAATTATTGACTCTTTTAATTATTGACTGTTTTGTAATAAGATTTTACAATAAAATAACTTTTAGTAGGTTCCAAAGTTTCTAAGATACTATTTTTTCAATCTAATAGCTAAATTCTTAACAACCTATGTATGCTAAGTAAAGATTAGAGCAGTAATTAGAGTCACTACCTAATAATACAAATATTTTGCCACGTCCAAGAGCGGGTTTTAGCCACCAATTGGACAAGATGTAAATGTTATGAAATGTTATATACCTAATATATCCTATCTATGTATACTTACTTAATATAAAACATACATTATAGTTTTTATCTAAGGCAGTCGCAATATCATGACAGCAGAGGTACTGGTGGTGTTTTCCAGTACCTTTGTGCACTCACAGCTCCTCAAGCTTGATAATTGTTGTAATTTGCACTTTTGCTGCTGCTGGTCTGCGAAGTCAGTATCCACAGTCAGTAGCATAATTTTTGTCAAACCACGAGCGACATTGTCAGATACATGCACATCATGCGAGTGTCCACATCTTCGTGGTTACGTATCACGTAACCACGAAGAAGCGAACGCTTTGTATCACGTATGATATTGGTTATAATATTTGGTCCACCCATATTGCAAACGTCCTTGCCTTTGTCAGTGCAAACAAATCTTAATTAAGGAATTGTTCATCATCAAATTGACCTAACCTTTAGGTAGTTTCGTCGTAGCAGTGACCCGTGTTCTTGGAACCTTTCCTCTGTTAATATTCTTTATGCTTTCGTTGTTATATGTCCCAAACCATATCTAATTTTGAAACCATGTAAGTTCTTTGCAAAGAAATGGTATACATACTAGTGTACCTATTCTCCAAAGTCTTCCTATGGCCAGAACTCAGCATGTGGACTAATGCAGATCCATCTAGAATTTTCGATGAGACTTGTGGGGCGTTTTGAATGGTTGCAGTGCCAAAAATACTGGTAATCGATTTTAGTAGGTCTGACCTTGTTCCAGACCGCAATTTATATGCTAGAAGACTGGCTTGGTTTTCTTGCGCCAAGAATGAATCGAGATCTTCTACTCTGTGCTCACAGGTTGCAATATAAAGTTTGCTGAATAGACTGCAGTCATTCTCAAGGCCTCTTATCTTTGCTTTCGGTTTGCTCTCAATCTTTTTTTACGTGTTTTAATAACTTGTATAATTATATTGTGTTTATACTTGTTGTATAAGGAGAGATTACTGAGTTTGGTTGGATCCGGTAAACTTTTTTTAGAGTTTGTATGTAATCTTCCTATACAAATGTTATGTATTTAAGAGCAATAGCTTTATAAGATCAATAACTCTTTGCCCCTATTTCTATCTTGAATACTGCATTTACAACTTCAGTACATAGAAGTCCGGAGACTGTTCGACAAAAGGATTTCCTGGAGTATTTATTGTAGCTACCGGTGATTGCAGGTCTAGAATAAAGTTCTTCCTTTTTGCGACAGTGTCAGAAAGATGGCTGCCGTATTCATCTGTTGCGCTGTTCTCCGTATCATAATACAAAAAATCCGGCTCAAGACTATAAACGGTATCTATAAATTCAGGTCCAGTGAGAAGCCACTTAGTCAGGGTTTTCAGTCAAACCAATCAATTCTGTGATGTGTAACATAATATTATGTTGTATAATGAAGAAGTAAACACAAACTAATTAGAGTAACGATGAATGTAAGTGTAAAAATAGGTCCTACCTACGTGTAAAAATAGGTCTTATTTTAATATGGCATTCATTTGCTCATGTGCTTGGTCCAAAGCCATCCCCGTAAACTTGCGATAGCTTTTTCGATCCAAAATTTACACATTTTCAAAGAGCTTTAATAATTCTCCGCGCGGCAGACAAATTCTTTCACTGTTTACTACTGAACTGAGTCTGGAAGCAGTACTGTTTCCTATAGAGCGGGGGTGGTTGCGGACCTTACGGCGACTGCTCTTGAAACGACCATCGGCTACCCGATCCTGCGTGAACAGCCGGGCAAAGGATGCCGTGGTCCGCGATAGATTCGGTATACACCGTTTCACCGCTTCGTAAGGGAGAAGACCGCGCAAGCGACCTCGAACTCGTAACCAATCGAGCAAGGCGTTGGCCTCTTGCGGGCATGTGGCGGAGCTTGACGGTGGATTGTTTTGTCCAAGTCTTCTGCGTTCACTTCACGGGAGAGAGAACGACTAATCGTTAAAACTTCCTGAGGTGACGGGTTCGCCCGTTGTAGTTGACAACTCTATATACTGAACTGAGTGGGTGGACCTTTTGGTCCACCCACTCAGTTCGGCGGGGCACTGCTCGCTCAAAAGAGCGAGTAGTGCCCGCGCCGCCCCGAAGCTTGACGGAGTTCTCAACGCATTATAACGTATGGTAAAATGCCCTCCCTTATGTAATTAAGCAGGTATGGGAAGGTATGTACTTGTATATACTACCTACTATTATTTTTTGACGAAATAGTAGGGATTACAGAAAAAATAATACTTACGTAAGTATGCAAAATATGTTAAGCACAAATAATCAGGTACGGTGTGTGAATGATGAATTATTTTTATTAAATAGAAAAAAACAATAATAATATAATTATTAAACTAATTATTATTATTGCACTTATTATTTTTAACTCACGAACTTATCGCAGAAACTAAATAATCCGATAAGTACTTATCAAACTTCGCTCGATGCCCGTATCTACTTAGCAGGCGTAATACACCGGTCTGCCGTGCGATGAATTATATTTTTTTTACATTATTTTTACCATGGCAGTCCAATAAAATATATACTGGTAAAATTAGGATAAGTGTGGCTTTCGGAATATATTTTTTGAATACCGATACCTCTTATGGTTAAAAAGTAAACTTTGAATATGTAAAATAAAGATGTGAATGATTTTTGGTTGTTACAAATTACTTCATATTTTTCTATGGACTGGTATTTTTTTTCTTCCAGAAATGAATTCGTTATCATTGAGTTACCCGAAAATGATATCCCACTTGCCCTAGTATCTATAATCCGAGAGATAAAGGGCTCAAAGTGACGCGCGGCGGAATCAAACTTCCACCCCCTCCCCCCGCCCCCCGCGGGGTGGCCCCCGATGGCTCCCGGTCTAAATCCACTCAGGACCACCTAAGGAACAATTGTGCCAAGTATGAGCCTTTAATCACAAAATGCAGGGTTCCCATACAAACTGTTGCACTAAATCCCCAGCTATCTGAACCCGATGGAACGGAGACCGTTACGACCAGAGAAAAGTTTGGATGCAGATAAAATAAAATAAATTAATTAATCGCCAACACAGCAATGGCTGTCATTGTTAAATTTGTACTCAATATTGCAGAGCTATTTTTTTCGGATTTAGTTCGTTTTTCCACACTGTCATTTATGAAATTGGTAGTTATGGCTTGTGGTGATGTTTGAGGTTTTTCTGGAGCTATTGTAGAGATGACCGGTGACTTATTGGTAGTTGTTGTAGTAGGCGGTGATGTAGAAGATGCATTATTGGATTTTGCATTATTGGATTTATCATGCCTGGGCCATCTCCAAGAAGCCTTAATGAACACACCCCTAGATTATAATAACATTACTGACCCTAATTATTCTTTTGATAGATTTCTCAATGACTATATAACTTCACTGAATAATATAATTCCCGTAAAGCAGATAAAACATAAGGCCAAAAAGAATTTCAACGACTGGGCAACAAAGGGTATGAAAATATCCAAACAACGAATGCTAATCCTACATGAGAACTTATTAAATAGTAATGATGCCAAGTTAAAAATATATGTCAAAAAATACAAGAAGATTTATAAAAATGTGGTTTGGATGGCTAAACAAATGTATTTGGAGGGTGTTATTAAAAACTCTACAAATAAAATTAAGGCTTCTTGGGATGTTATTAAGTCAGAGACCTCTCAACAGATGTCGGTGGCCTCCAGCGTCTCCTTGAATGTAAACAATTATCAGTACGACAATCCCAATAAAGTTGCCGAATTGTTTAACAATTATTTTGAGGCTATCGGCGGAATCACATCGTCCAATCAGTCAACAGGTCCGACTTCAGCTGATGAAATTTTGGAAAAATTCCGACCCAGAACCCCAGAGTGTTGTGTATTGTCCTCGGTGACTAAGGAGGAGATCATAAAAGTAGCCCAATCACTTAAGCCCAAGTCGTCGACTGACATGTGATATGTGTCCAGCCGATTACTAAAGTCATCAACGCCTGCACTAGCAGATTATCTTTGCGCTCTGTTTAATTCATGCATAGTAGAAGGTATCTTTCCGGACAAATTAAAATTGGCAAAAATTATACCTGTAATTAAAAAAAGGGTGTCGTGATAACATAGATAACTATAGACCGATATCCATATTACCGGCCTTTAGCAAAAATTTTGAAAAGTTAATATTGAACCGCATTACTAAATTTTTCGACACTCACGACATTATTAACAGTAAACAGTTTGGTTTTCGGGCAGGATTATCGACTGTTAATGCTACATCAAAACTACTGCATGAGTTATTGAATGGGTTGGATAGTTCAAAAACAGTTATTGGTCTATTTTGTGACCTATCAAAGGGATTTGACTACGTTAACCACAATATTTTGCTGAATAAATTAGAACACTATGGTATCAGAGACAAAGGGCTAAATTTAATTCAATCATACCTACAAAATAGGTATCAAACGACAGAAGTAAATGGAACAAGAAGCCAACCGATTCTGGTAACAAAGGGTGTACCTCAAGGTTCCATTCTGGGTCCATTTTTGTTTTTAGTGTACACCAATGACTTGCCGGGATGTGTGTCATCCGAGAATGATGACATTACACGGTTTGCAGATGACACATCTCTTATCTTCTGTGACAAAAATAGGGAAACATTAATAAATAGAATTAGGTATACGATTGATCAACTCTTGATTTGGTTTAATGCTAATGAATTACGTCTAAATATTACAAAATCAAAAATAATTCCTTTTCGCTTAAGACCTGCCAATGTTGACTATTTAAATGAATTACACGACTATTTTGAAATCGACATCACAGAAGATATAAATTTTCAAGGATTAGGAATTGACAGTAAATTACAATGGAATGCGCACATCCAACAATTATCTAGTAAGCTATGTAGCTCGATATACTCTATTAAAAAAAATCAGAAGTCTTTGTGGTTTTGCGGCAGCCAAATCAGTATACTTTGCGTATTTTAACTCATTAATGACTTATGGACTACTGTTTTGGGGAAATGCCGCAACCAGTAAAAGAATCTTTCTTTTGCAAAAGAGAGCACTGCGCAGCATGTATCAGGTAACGACTAGGACCTCATGCAAAGAATATTTCAGCAAGGCAAGGGTAATGACTATGTATTCGGCGTTCATATACCAGTGTTTAATGTATGCCAGACAGCACCTCGCAGAAACTGCAATTAATTCAGACATTCACTCGCATCATACCCGCGGTAGCTCCCTTTTATGCGTATCCCGAATACGACTGGCAAAAGTACAGAAAAGCTACTTGTATCTTAGATTTAAACAGCTAGAGGACATAAAATTAAAAAAAAACATCAAGGAGATGCTGATAGGCCACCCTTTCTATAATCTGGCCGAATTTGAGGACCATGATTTTTCAAATGTTGTGCCCATTTGAATTACTTAAAAAAGTAGAGCCTTATTATCTGATTATTTTATATGGTCTTATATTTGTACTTTTAATTTAAAATGCATAACGTAGATTTAATTTGATTATTTAACATTTTACTGACAATTTGAATATTACGATGAATAATCTTACTACGTATCTTTTCAAATTACTAACTACTTCAAATATTAGGCTTCTATTTTGATTACTTATATTTATAGTTTGACAATCTAGTAGTTAATTCTTGACTACCTATGTATGTTCAGTAAAGAGTATTAACGAGACTTACTACCTAGCACAATTATTTTGACACGTCCAAGAGCGGTCTTTAGCCGTCAATTGGACACGACGAAAATGTAATGTAATGTAATGTAATATCGTCATGGGGCTGTTTTGAATACAGCATACAGTCTCTTGTTCCGACATTATAAAAAATTGTGATAGTTTCCCTATCGGCAAATCCCCGTCAGTTTTTGGACAATTTTCCGGCGGTAGACATACTCCTAAAACGCCATTTATTTCACATGACTCTTCACGGCAGTGTATATGCCAGGTCCCTTGGCACTTCCGCAAGGGCTCTTTCCAATACTGGTAACGGCGATTATGTTGAAGAGGCATTGGTTGTCAGCTATCGTCACTTGCAGAGGTCCACCACTATCGCCTCCACAAGAGTCTCGTCTTCCTTATAAGCTTCCAGCGCACAATTGATCGTCCGTTATACCTTGCAGTAACCTCTTTCTGAGAGTCTTTGCATATAGTCTTCGACAGGTCGGCTGGTCAATCAAATCCACCACCACCTTCAGTAAGTCGTCCGATGTATCTTCAGCAAAGTCAAACTGCCCCCAGCCAGTAACGACAGCTCGCTTGTTTTCGATGGTCGACTTTGTCCATAGACACGCTGGTCAAATATTTAAAGTGAACAGCTCAGACCGATAAGATCCTTCGGGACGCGTCCCATGTTAACCGCGAGTGAATCCAGACTGTAGAATTGCACTATATTCTTATAAATTTATTATTTAATTATTATTTAGAGGTGAGAAAATTTTAAAATATGTTGACACTGCACTTATAAAAAATTGTTTATAAGTTCCGCAGCCATGTCATGGTGATACTTAGAACGGGCTATCATAATTGAATGCGTATGCAAAATTTTGTGTCTGCTGTTGACCGTTAAGGAGTTCCCTCGTTGGAAGCCACCCTGGGTGCCGCAGTCCTGTCTTGGTGAAACTTAAAGTCTGCTGTTGACCGTTGAGGAGTCCCGTCTTCGGGAGCTAACCCAGGGTATAGAATCAGGTCATGCTTACCATAAAAAAATGCATTGTCATCGAAATTGAACCGACATGTAAATTTTCCACATATGATAATATTTGAGGAGTTTCCTAAATTCCTCTTAGATCCCATCATCAGAACAGGATTTTGATGATATATAAAATATTTGGTAAAATAAAAAAAGAATTTTCCAAATCGATTTATAAATGGCAGAGTTATCAATTATCCAAAACTAATTCACATCCATGACCTAGCAAATATTTAATTTCATACGGTATTCTAGGTCGGGGAGGGTCTACACGTACTGTTTTAAATCCTCTTATGATAGCGCAGAAGGCGCTTCATCGGGTTATTGCTAAGAATCCTCGAAGGTACTCCTCAAACGACTTGTTCTCAAAGCTAAAGATATTAGACATCAGGCAGGTATATGCAAAAACAATATATTTTAACTACCTAAAAAGTACAATATTCACGTTAAGGCGACACGAGACCTCAGAAAAATATCCGAAATGGGTGGACACGCGAAAAAATAGGCGGAGTCAATTTCGTTGGATTTGACCAATAATGACGAAGCGTCCGCTCCACGTCCGCTAGCGTCGGGAACCAGACGCACACTATATGCCATATCGCAGCGCTAGCACAGAATAACTACTCGTATTTACGCAGTGGTGGTATAAGGGTGTTAATGGCAAAGCATAGTTAGCGTAACTCTCAGAGCGCTCTCACGTTTTAATTTATTGTAATTAATTTTGGGCCTAATTAAAAAAATGTGGCCAAGTGCTGCCCTAGAAAATTACCCAGTCAATATAATGAAATTATAATAAAACACACTCACCGCTTACATTGTAGCAGTAAACGCGCCTGAAAGTTTTCGAAGTCAGTTTAAAGCCTTAATGTCCATGGCAATCAGCAACTTTTTTGAGTCCACATTTTAAATTGGTTTCTGAGGGATTCACTTAGAAACTTTTTAAAATTATTTCGTATATTTTTCTAAAAACTCATAAAACTAAAATTCCTCAAATATGATCGGTTTATGTCGCCTTAAAACTGAGCATAAAATTGCAACGAAGAGCGCCACAACCTGTTAACACATTGTACGGAAAACCCGAACATCCTTCGCCCAAAGACACGTTGGCTTTATAGGGCCTAAAATTTATAACAATCTAAAAGAATCTATAAAAACAAGCCGAAATATTAAGTCAATCCAATTAAATTTTAAAATTACACAACTTGGTAGAAATGAGGTGGAAAAGTTAATAGGTCTTATTTTAAAGTAAAGGTCTTTGCGTTGTTATTGTTGACATACATTTTATATTTTTTAAATTATTTATTTATTTGTTCTATAAACATCATATTACGACATTTTATATTCATTTATTCCATGATCCATGATCATGCTATATCGATATTTTTAAATATAATTATAAGTTTAATTTGAATTCCCTTATCTGTTTAAATTTTATCACATTTTGTATGTCATAAATTGGGAAGAGCGTGCTATGCACTCTATCGCATCGCTTCATTTCTCGATTTATCCGCGCTGCGCATGTGTTACTTTGCATACGTTCATTCACTGCTAACGTACGGCGCGGAGTTATGGGGGCGAGCAGCCGACAGGCAGAGGGATTTCGTTATGCAGAAGCGTGCAGTCCGCACAATAGCGCGTGTGGCGCTTGATACGCCAGCTAGGCCTCTGTTTGGAGATCTCTGCATCATGACGCTGCCGTCCATTTATATAATGGAAGTAGCGCTGTTCGTTCGCAGAAATCTAGCCGATTTTGAAGTGAATGGTGTGCATCATCACTATCCAACAAGATCCCGTAGCATGCTACGTTCGGTAAGTCATGCATTATCCAAGTCGGAGAGGCTAGCCTATATCGCCGGCCCAGCGGTTTACAACAAACTCAGCGAGCACATTAGGCAGGCGCAATCTCTTGATGAGTTTAAGAGACGCCTTAAGAGATACCTTACAGATAAGGCATTTTACTCACTGGAGGAATATTACTCGAGTGAAGTCTAAAATGCTTTGGGGGCTAAAGTATTTAATGATCTTTTTTGCATTTTGTCGTGTATTTCCTTCTTTTTCACTATTCTTGTGTTTTTTTTTCTTCATTTTGTTTTGTTTATTTATTTTTTTCTTTACGATAAAAAAGATATAGGTATGTTTGTTTGCTAATATGTATGAATGTTTGCTAATCTGACTTGTATACCAGTATACCAATAAAATGAATATGAATATGAATATGTTTAATTTTAATACTATGTGCATATGAATAAATATTTGCCATATATGGAGTCTTCCTTGGTACGGGCTATGGCCTAGTAAGGCAGATTCTGCAAATAATATAATGTAAATTAACATTTTTGAATGAATAAAATTATTATTATTATTATATTAGAAACATTATATTTTCATTTTAAAAAGTTCCGCTTTCCGTTATATTTTTACTCGCTGTCAACTTGGGACCTTGAAAAAATGGTACGCCGTCGGTTTAAGAAGAAATAATGCGTAAAACACTAGCGTTTCGTTGAGAGTGACGTATTGAATAGGTGCGTGTCAGGAATCGAATTGGCAGGCCTACTCTCTCTTTTATCAGGCTATAGATCACCGACCAGTAAAGAATAGGCGGATTCGGGTGAAATACACAACTCGATCGAACGCTTTCCTCTCGAAAATCATCGTCTTGGGGATTGACTCTTGCTCCTTTACCTACGAGGTTTTTAGATAATTTTGTCCTATAGCCTGGATTTTTGACTGAAGTAGTATAGTATCAGTTGCCATTGAGTCGCATTTCTGTATTTGTTATGATGATGATGACCTCCTAGACGGTTTCGGCTACAGCGTCCACGGATTTTATGATTCAGTTAAGGGTGTCTCGATGCTCCGCTTTCTCGTGCGCCCGCACGTGGCTGACGTATCCAATCTTGATGTAAAGAATACGAGTACCTTTGGAGCATATAAGACACCGTTGCCACAGTATAGTAAAGTAACACTTACCGCCACAGTGATTATATCGGCAGCAATCCCTCTTGCGAGGAGACTCAGACAGCCATATATATTGTGTTTGTTGTCAAATGAAAGGTCTGATTGAGTACATTCCGAAAATATATATGTATCTATATGGATAAACACATTAACTACAAATATTTCATTAAAAACCGTTAAATAAAATTATGAATAGCTCTCTTTTTGTAAAGGGGTCATGTTTTTAATTCCTTTTAATATATTGATTTATTTTAAACTTTAGTATTTTAAACTTTAGCATTTTAAACTTTAAATTTTAAACTTTAACATTATTTCTGAAGTTAGGACATTCTTGCCTACAAGTTTCTTCGTTTGGTATAAGATTCTGCTTGACAACAACGAAAACGGTCCAATACCTGCCGATCATGTACACAGAACTCGGCAACGTGAAAAGGGGTATTTGAAATATAACAAGCAAAACAATTATTACGACGATAGAACTCTTGAATTCATTGTTCTAAAATTAATCAATCACTTTTCTATAAAATTAAACAACTCAATTAGCATATACTTACTAAAGAAAACATTGAAACTTATAATACTAAGCAACCTAAATAATGACTTACCCAGGCGAGCTAATTAAAAAAAAAAATATTATATAATATAAATACTATAACGGGGAAATTAAAAACTCTATTAGTATAAATTAGCATAAATATGTAAAGGCATTAGCATAACTATAACAAGTTAAATTCTATTAGGCTAAATTAGCATTAACATCACTATGTAGAATAATTAGGGTAAACCAAGCTAGTTAATATAAGTTAGGTTATGTTAGGGCATAAGCATAGATATCTAGTGTAAATAATTTTATTTATTGGAATCCCTTATTATTGTTATTACAAAGTAAGTACACATATTTAGTGTATACCAAGATAATTAGTATAGGTTAGGTTATGTTAGGTTAGGTTAGGAAGTAGGTATATTAATTTAATGGAAAATCATTTATTTACTGTAAATATTTAGAAGTGTATATTAAGCTAGTTATTATAGGAAATTTATGTTAGTTTAGGTTAGATTAGGAAGTCAATTGCCTTTGTAAACAAAGTAAGTATACCAGGATAATTAGTATAGGTTAGGTTAGATTAGGAAGTAGGTATATTAATTTAGTGGAAAAGCATGTTTATAAGTGTATATTCAGCTAGTTATGATAGGAGATATAGGTTAGCTTGGGTTAGGTTAGGAAGTCAATACATCTACCGTAAACAGTTATAATAGTTAATAAAAGTATAATAGGTAATAGATAATATAAGTCAGATATGAACACATTATTGTTAGTTACCCACTGAAAAGGCACTAGCCTTAGTGGGGAACTGTGACATGTAATTTGTATCTTTTTTATGAATAAAGACTACAACCAAAAAAAAATACATCTACTTAACGTAAAAAGTTGTAATAGTTATTATAAGTATAATATAAGTCAGATATGAACGCATTATTGTTAGTTACCCACTGAAAAAGCACTATAATAGCCTTAGTGGGGAACTATGACATGTAATTTATATCTTTTTCATGAATAAGGACTACAACCAAAAAAAAAAAAACGATGCAGTAATTTTGTATCCGACGACGCGATAAAATGCATTTAGTGTCGAAAAATAATCCTGACGACTTGGTTTTAAAGGGTAATTTCTTAAGGTATAGGAACTTATGCAAGCATTTGATAAAAAAGACTAAAGAGCATTATTATAAAACTAAAATTGCTGAGAACAGCAATGACACAAAAAAGGTGTGGCAACTTATAAAAGATCTCGAATTCTAAGCATACAATTGGAAAGTTAAATATAGACAATCGTATTATTACATCCGCAGATAATCCATATGAAATGGCTAATATACTAATGTAGGCGAATTACTGGCAAAAAAATATCTCATGATAACTATGCAAGTAATGGGAGGGCATCTACCGGATCCACGCCTTCAGATTCCTCAATTTCTTTTCTATTGACCCCTACAACGACCATTGAGGTGGCTAAAATCATTACGTCACTTAAGCAATCTACATCCTCAGGAATTGATGGCCTTACCAGCGAAGTATATGAACGTGCCAATAATCATTTGACTTCACCGATAACGTCCATAATAAACTTAAGCTTTAAATTAGGTATATTTCCAGAGTGCCTGAAATGTGCAAAAATCGTTCCTGTATTTAAAAGCGGTGACAAAACAGATCTCAATAATTACCGACCGATCTCGATATTAAATACTCTCTCAAAAATAATAGAAAAAGTAGTCAAGAAAAGGCTAGTTGATTATTTGGATAATAACAACTTTTTGTCCCCCAAACAATTTGGATTCCGACAAGAAGTGAGCACCTCTGATGCAATTGCGGAAGTAACGAAAACAATAGTCGAGCTCGTTGACAAAGGTGAAAAATGTCTTGCTGTCTTTCTTGATTTATCGAAAGCGTTCGATACGGTAGCCCATGATATTCTTTTACATCGGTTAATGGCAATAGGAATAAGAGAAACGCCTTATAAGTGGTTTGAAAGCTATTTAATCGGACGGACACAAATCACCTCAATTGGAGACTACTCCAGCGCAACGAAAAGCCTGTCATATGGTGCTCCACAGGGCAGTGTCTTGGGGCCTGTATTATTCCTTATATATATAAATGATCTTTACAATCTAACACCAAGTAAAGCTATTTCCTTCCCAGACGACACTGTAGTAATATTCAATGATACTAGCTGGCAGCGTGTATTTACTAAGGCAAATGCAGATATGGATACTATTAAGAAATGGCTTGATGTCTCCTTACTTACACTTAACATTGATAAAACGAAATATTTAGCATTCAGTATAGATAAGAGAGGGCAGCCATCTGAAATAAACACCATAACAATTCATCAATGCGGGAGCCTTAAACATTGTAAATTTGCGCCATTGCAAAAAGCACTATCGTTGAAGTATTTAGGCATAATTGTGGATAATCACCTCAAATGGGCTGACCACATAGACTTAGTTTCCACCAGAGTCAGGCGTCTGGCTTTCTTATTTAGAGATATAAGGAATATTTTAGACCCCAAGACATTAAAAACAACATACTATGCCTTGTGCCAAAGTATTCTAAGCTATGGAATCATTGGCTGGGGAGCCTGTGCAAAAACGACTATTTACCCAGCAGAGGTGGCACAGAAACTAATTATAAAAATCATCACGCGTAAGCCTTACAGGTACTCATCGGAAAAATTGTTTTTGGAATATGAAGTATTGGATTTAAGACAGCTTTATTTAAAATTTTGTGTAAATTTTATTCAATTCAAATGCAACAGGACTTTCTCACAACAAATGCATCCAACAAGGCGATCCGTTGCTAAAAAAATAGATATTCCCCGAATGATGACCTCTTTTGGTCAAAGGCATTTTACTGTTTTGGGCCCCAGGACATATAACCTTTTAGAAGATGGAATTAAAACAATTCAGTCTAAAGATTGCTTTAAGAAACAGAGCCATATGTGGCTAATAAATGAAGGCCGTGAAAAGAGCCACAAATTATTTGACTATCTAGTATGATTTTTATTTTTATTCTTATTTTATTTTTATTTGTTTATTTTACTGAGTAGGTATCTATCTATCTATTTACTATTATTATAATTTCGATTTTTATTTATTTACTCGATAATTTTATGATTATAATTTCAAATACTTCTTGATATTTTAATGATGATTGATGATATTTTAATTTATTTTTTTAACATGTTTAATTTTTAAGTTTAGTTGTTAATTTTTTACTTTTTTTGTGCGCACAGGTAAAATATTGCCTGGTACACCTGCCTTAGTACAGGCCTAGGCCTAGTTAGGCGGTGTTGACGCAGTGACCAAGATACTGCAGTGTGCTCTATTTTTCGCTACTGGTCCAAACACATTTTTTTTGTAATGCTGCAGTAAATTATATTTTGTGCTTTACCTTTAATAAATAAATAAATAAATAAAATCGGGCGAGCTTTTTTGTTAGATTTTTTTTGGTCCCGTTCTTGAATCGTCGATACATCATCCGATGTAATATTAATCTTGAGGACATGTCCAATGTTACTGATGGCGGTTGTATCTATACATACCCGCACGTATGTATATTTGACTAAGGTGATTGTTTCGATTCGATTAAAAATGATCACGATTCAGTTGCCAGATGATCCGTAAAATGTCGCGTGAGTAGTATTTACAGCCGCGGAATTAGGTGAAGACGTAGCTTTTCGAAGACAAAGACTATAGTAGCTCCTTTGCGTGCGACTCTATGCTTGCCATTGAAACGACGACAGACGAAGGATGAGTAGGCAGCTGTCGATCGACATTGAACTTCTCCAACCCACACAACATGGAAAATATCCACTTGACATCATGAAAACAAGGAAAACTCATACGGCCTCTTTATCTGGAGTCTTTATATTGGAGTCAAGGTTGGGCGAAATGTACCGTAAAGCGAGTCAATTTGGCAAAGTGGCAGCCCAGATAGCAATCTATCGTTAGGACCTTTCCAAACTGTATTGTGTGGGCGCGGGCGTATCTATCAATTTGCATAACAATATGATACCATTATAAATAACGGAAAAGTTGTCTCATAAGATTTGACGATTTTTGCTTTCCAAAAAAATAGAAGAAATATATAAAAGAAATACTTCTTATAACATGGCCCTAATATAGGTATACAAAAATTAAAATGACCCCTTATAATCAACAAAAATTTTTAAAAATCACTAACCGATTGGTTGTTTCTCCACTTTTAAAAAATCACTAATATTGGATAATTTCACAAATTATCATACGGGAAGATATTTTAAAGGAAAAACACAAATACAAAGAAATCAGTAATAATAATTATAGTCAATAAATAGTTACAAGACGAAAAAAAACGCAATTGTAAAATAGTCAATAATAGAAAGAATAAGGAATAATAATAGTCAAGTAGGTCAGGTCAATAGATCTGCGAAAAATTGATATTGTCGAAATCCTCAATGCTATAAATGGGGTTTTTAGTCAAAATACCCTGTACCTTTTTCTTAAAGTGAACCTCCCCTATGCCCCTGATGTGTAATGGAAGTTTGTTGTAGAATAAGTAAGATTGGCAGAGAAAGCTATTCCGAACCTTACTCAGACGCACCTTAAAATGACGCAAGTCCTCTTTATTTCGCGTATTATGCGAATGAATATTTGAGTTAGTTGAGGTAGTCTCGATATTTTTTCTCGTATACATGATGTTTTGGTATATATACGCGGCGTACAAAGTCATGATACCAGATTCGATGAAGTACTGCTTGCAAGATGTTAGCGAAGATATTGAGAACAGATTTCTAATCGCTCGTTTTTGTAGGCGAAAGATCCTTATAACATTTGCCGCCATTCCCCAGAACATGAGGGGAATGGAAATAGGCAAAGTAGACAGATTTGGAAGCTTCAAAGCCACACAACAATTCGATTTTTTTTATGGCAAATGTGGCGCTACTTAATTTTTTGCTCAGTTCTTCTCGGTGAGTCGACCATTGCAGATTGCTATCAATATGAATGCCTAGAAATTTCTTATGATCAACATTTTCTAATATCAACCCGAATGTCTTTTCTAATTCATTCACTGTGAAAAGTCAAAGTAACTATTGATTCAAATGCAAACAGACAGGAGCCTTGAGCGACGCCGTATCAGGTGCTTAAATGCGGCCTCTAACGCACTGGAGCCTACCTAATGCTAACAAATTGAATCATCTTTCAATTATTTATATCTATACACCTATCTGCTAAATCATGCGTTAGTCAAGGTTTTAATTTTATTCACTTTCTATGTCAGGACCAAACATTTTTTTTTTCTATTAAAAACATACATAATTGACTGCCTGCCACTGTTAAACAGCTGGAAGACGTAAAATTAAATATTTACATATCAAGGAGATGCTGATAGGCCACCCTTTCTATGATCTGGCCGAATTCGAGGATCATGACTTTTCAAATAGTGTGCCCGTTTAAATGACTTAAATAAGTAGAGCCTTATTGTGCGGTTGTTTTATTTGGTCTTATATTTGTATTTTAGTTTGTAAATGCATGGCGTAGCTTTAATTCGATTATTAACCATTTTATTGACAACCTGAATATTACGATGAATAATTGTTACTACGTATCTATTCGAATTATTGACTATTTCAATTATTAGGATAGTATTTTGATTATTTATATCTATATTTATATTTTGACAATCTAGTATTTAAATTATTGACTACATATGTATGTTAGGTTACATATGTATGTTAAGTAAAGAGTAGTAACGAGACACACTAACTGACACAATTATTTTGACACGTATATACCTTTATAAAATATAAAGGTAATAATAACGATAGCAAAACAGATGATGTTTTCAATTATTTACAAAAATATGCTATACAATGCAAATAAAACGAAGATGAATTTAATTTTAAAAGTAAAATCACTATGTGTCATTATGTGGGTGTTGGTTTATGGGTTTATTGTGTGTTTGTGTGATGGAGTGCGTGTGTGTATGTGTGTTTATCTGTAGACCGTATGTGCATGTATGTGGATGTGGGATTACGGGATGCTAACTCAATCCAATCTGGTCTTCAGCTCTTCTTAACGAAGGATTGACTATTGTCGTGGTTTAATATGTCAATATTGGTAAAGTCTACAGTATATGCAGGCATAGCACGTGGCAGTAACGAATTAGCACCATTGTTTGTGTTGCACCACGGTACGTTAAAGGTTAAAGGATCGCGCGTATCGGAAGGCGCTCGTATGCTCACCCTACTCAGGAGATACAGGTTGTCCAACCCAGAATGAACTATATTATTTTAAAGCGGCATATCTAACGCTGCTGGCTAGTCCCTTATTGTCTCTAAACCATAGCACACAATCATACAATCTGAACAATTACAATGTCCAGTTCTTTTCATTGTACATTACTTTTTAAAATAAATAAATAAAATAAATAGCGTTACAGTCCTTCAGCGTAGGAAGATAGGAAAATTTGTGGAAATTTAGGTGACGTATAAATCGTTTTTGAATACGCTTAATCCTTAGCTTATGCGTATGTGGCATACTGCAGAGACCTAATTTTAGAAGCCAATTCAAGCAGGCCACGTAGACCTAAGACCTAGAATTTAGGATTAGAACCTCAGATCCTAGAACAGAAATCAGTAAACAACGTCTCTTAGGCCATATTGTGGCTATTCTCTTGCACCAATTCCAAGCCTAGTCAAGGAGACGTGTTGCTCAGCTTTAATTGAGAGTGCTGAATATGTGTGACTTGTAGTAGGCGTATGATACAAGCGTGTTATGACGATGTCCTTACATTACATTCGTACACAATCGGCGAATTTACTACTTTTGGACGTGGCACAATATACTGTAGGTAGTATATTTTATTATTTATTATATTCAAGAATTAATTAGTATAAAACATTGATTTCAGTTAAAGAAATAAGTGGAAACGAATGGCAAAACCTTTACGAAAAAACCTTGGCAAAAACTTTAAGAAAGAAAAGAAATAAAAAGTCTTAAAAAAAATATATAAAAGTCTTTAATATTTAAGATATGGTACGTAAGTAATATAAAATTAAATATAATAATGCCTAGTCAACCTACTGTAAGTAGGTTGACTGGGTATTAAATATAGTAATACAACCTATTGTAAATAACAAGTACTTATCGCCAGATTTTTGAATGAAACTGGTTTATCTTACAAATATTGTAGTAAAAATAATCACAACAGAAAAGAAAAATCAATAGTGTCAAAGTCTTTAATAGAATAAATTGGTTTCTTAAGGCGACATGATACCTGGGAACGACCATATCTGAGGAATTTTAGTTTTATGAGTTTTTTGACAAATATAAGCATTAATTAAAAAAAAGTTTCTTAGTGAATCTCTCGATAAGAAACCATATGGACTTAAAAAAGTTGCTCATTGCCTTCGAAAACTTTTAGGCGCGTTTACTCCTACAATGAAAGCGGCGAGTGTGTTTTATCATAATTTCATTATTTTGACTGGTTAATTTTCTAGGGCAGCACTAAGCTACATTTTTTATTTAGGCCCTAAATTAATTACAATTAATTAAAACGTGAGAGCGCTCTGACAGTTACGCTAAATATGCTTTGCCATTAACACCCTTATACCACCACTGCGTAAAGATAGTTATTCTGAGCTAGCGCTGCGATTGACCGTTTAGTATTCGTCTGGTTCCCGGCGCTAGCGGACGTGGAATCAATGCTGAATTTTTATTGGTCAAACCCAACAAAATTGACTCCGCCTATTTTTTCGCGTGTCCGCCCATTTCGGAAATTTTTCCGAGGTCTCATGTCTCCTTAATGAGAATATCCTGGACCCTCTTCCTAAATCCCTATACATTAGAAGAATCCTTGGCATTAGCCGTTCATGTGACGTCACAACATAAAAATGTATGAGGTAATTGGTCATGGTGAGGGCAAGGCTATAATGGCCACAGGCTGTCTATGTATTACAAAGCTCACGACTCGCTGGACGGATGACCGCATCTTAATCATTGGACTGCTAATTGTTGCTTAATGGGCCAAGTTCGTTTCCTCCGACACACGTAATACAACCTGTCATACTGCAGCTGCAGCTGACGGAAGAGGAAACACTGACAACATTTACCATACAGCTGTAAGTGTGACCATCGGTTGTATTGCGTACTTAACTATAATAATAATAATAATAATAAACTCTTCATTTGCACATCTATACTAATATTATAAAGAGGTAAAATTTGTAAGGTTGTAGGAAGTAATGTCTGGATCTACTGAACCGATTTTGAAAATTCTTTTACCAATAGAAAGCCCGTTATTTGTGAGTGTCATAGGCTATATATTAATCCGAAAAATGAAAAGACTTTTTCGTGGTAGTCGGATTTGCAAAGTAAGTCGGAGAAAAAACGGTCGAACGAAAACGTTTCTAATTAACGTTGCCTTAACGATGAGAGATATATGATTAGGTTCTAGAGAAAATTTGTACAGCTTGATAATGCCTACAAAAAATTCATCGACAGCTTATGTCTAAATTTAATATTTAAGTCACAAAAAGTAGTTTTTTTTATATTAAAAAAATAATTTAAATCGTTAGGTCATGTTTATTGGTCATATTATCAACAATTATGAATTCATATTAAAATAAGTAAATTTAGCGTCTGAAGTGTTTTCAACAGTGACAAAAGACTTTTCCCTTTTACTGCATATAATTTCCCCTTTACTGTATAAATGGTTAAAGAGCTAAGACACAAATAAGACACTCACAAGAAGACACTCACAAATAACGGTAATAAAGTCAAATTGGCATTCAAATACATACATACATATGCACTAAAAATATAACCCTTCTTTCATTAAGGAAATAAATCATAGCACTCAGTACTAACCGAACCACACTCATAATTTCATCACAAGTAAAAAGTTTTACCACCCAACGAAGTGGGCACGGGTCAGCTAGTACAATATAAAATACTAAAAGGCGATCTTATTGCCTCATGGCAATATCCTACAACTAACCTAATCACAGGGCAATAGTAGATGCGCACGTTATGTAAATAAACATTATTAAATAAATAAGTTTGTTCGCATGCAAACTAAACTACTATATTTAAAACAAAGAATTCCTGAGGACAGGACATTGAGAGAGAAAGGAGAAAGAAAGAATGAGATTAACTGGTTACTTATTCGGAAAGTTCTTTTTCAATTTAATCTTGAATGATTCTAACGAGGACGAGTTTCGTATATTTGCTGGGAGATCGGTCCAAAGTCTTGCACTCTTTCTGTAAAGAGTAGTAGTAGAAATTAGAAATCAGGCAGGGAAGGAGTGTTGGCGCGGGGGGGGGGGGGAGTAACCTTGTCTACTTGTCGGGAAAGCCTTGGTGTGACCCAACCTATTTTTTGTTTATTTTAATTGCATAATTTAGTACATAATCTGATAGACATAATGTACTAGTTTGCTTTAATATTTACTACTAATATGCTTTACATATTTATGTATTGCTTTCTATAACCATCAGCTTTTTTAACATTTGACCAATTAATATTTGTTTTAAATTTAATTTATATAAATTTTCGACATTGTAATTTATTTATAATTATGTATATTTTTAACTGCTCTTTTTTTGTAATTATTCAGGCTTTTTATTTGTGATTAAGAATTTTTCCTTGCTGTAATCTTCTTTTTAATATTTTTTGGCTGTGTATTAAATAAAATTGCTCGTTGCCATTTAGACACATGTTTCCACACATTAATTGTGACTTTTAGGTAAAACCTGGGTGTTACGTAACATTTAGGGAGTTACATGGGGGGGGGGGGGGGGGAGGGAGAGTAAAAAATCTTCAAATATTTCGTTACGTAATACTTGAAGAATGTATCTGTGACATACAAATATACATGTATACTGTCCATTTGTGACTGCGAGGAGAGGAGAAAATATGGACCAAAAAACTAGGTTACGCTGTTTGTGGACGAACCCATGCCTGTATTCAAATTCGTCCGTACGCGAATCTTCGTGACCGCGCGGTATTGAAGATGCCGCTGCGGTTCAAGTACGGCGACCCGCGCGGTCGACCGCGCGGCCGTGACCGCACGAATCTTGTTCCGTTTCGGCGGTAACCGGCGCCATTATCCGCCCATTGTTTACCCGATATTAAATCTTACGCATGACCATCCGCTCTCGGACCGCCACTACCGTTAACTGACGAACTATATTACGCCATCGCGCGATTCGCGCATGCGCACTTCTCGCCGATCTATCGAACGACTATGCTCCCGTTTAAATCGGGGCTGTGGTTCCGGAGATAAACTACTGGAAGCGCATTGCCAAATTGTATAGAAAAATATTAATATACAGCTGTTGTTACAAAAAAAAACATATTCAAAAGAAACAAAAACACACAGATTAAAAATAAAAACTGTAAATAATAATAACTATGGAATAAAACTACAATCGCTGCAAATCAGTGATATCCTCGGGATATCTTTTATCCTGGTTTTCAGGACAAACCTATTAACTACAGGTTGTGTTTTCAGAACACACCTATATGAATACAGGAAACCACAATTTAATGATATTAAAATAAAATGTCCAAAATCAAAAAAAATATAAAAATCAAAAATTAAAAATGAAAAATCAAAATAATGTATTTATTATCATTATTTTTATAATTATGGCTGTTTTTGGTATTTGCTTTAACTCAATTTATTAATTTGTTAGATATATTTTAACTGTATATGCAGTAATACGTTAGTATAATGCTATTTATTTTTTAATATCACATCTATAATACCTATATATTATGATATAAAAATCGTTAACTTAATATATATTATTAATCATATTACTATTAAATTATATATCTTTTTAAGACACGACTGCTATTGGACAATCATTACTAGACTACTGCCTCGACACAGGCCTAGGCCAAGTGAAGCAGTATAATCCACGTGGACATATACCTTTTTTTACTGATTAGTTAAGCACTCTACTTATTTGTACTCCACTACTAGTTTTAATAAACAGTTAGTAATTCAATAATTATAATTATGTATGTTATGGATAAATAAATAAATAATCATCATCAAACTATTTAACATCAAATAATCACGATACAAATTTATAAACAAATGAAAAAACAATAGTAATAATCAAATTATAAAGTAATTATTTAAAATAAAATTAATGTATGACATTTAAACATCTTCCTTTCCAACTCATAAGTGGTCTTTAAATACTGCAATCGATTTCGATCGCAATGCCATTCCCAACCGATTCCATACAACCGCAGAATAATACGAAAAGCTGCACTGGAAATGTGTAGTTTTGTGCTTGGGTATTATAGCAAGTTGTTCGCGTGCCCGTGTTGAATGGACATGCTGGTTACGGGACCACGTCATAATCGAGTAAAGGTGGGTATCCATTAGGCTAAGCGTATGCTGAGACACAGGCGACGCAGGTCCAGTAAGCGCAGGGCAGACCAGATGTTGTATTGTATGAATTTACTGAGAAGTGCGTACGCTGCGGCGCAGACATGTGTCTACCCTGCTCTGCGCCGTGCTGTAGTGTCGGCACAGATTTCTGCTCGACATGTGCAGGGCGAAGAGTGTTTTTATCTAGATTTAACAATTTTGCTGCAAAAATGACGATACATTTTATTGAAATAGCTCGTTGTGGGCCTTGTTTGTATGATATAAGTCATCCAGATTATTCAAAAAGACATATTATTGTGGGCGAGATTTGCATCCTTCCTTGTGAATTTCATCACGTATTAATTAGATTTGTGAACATAATCAAATTGAGTTTTGTCTAACCGAAAGTAGTTCTTGAATTTTTTGTCAGATAACTCTCTCGAGAGTACCACATTCGATTAATAGTGCGTTTTTTAGATAATCACTTTTCTAGATAGTGATTCCGACCTCCCGACTGGATACGGCCTCTACCCGCTGTATTACAGCGGTAATTCAGTGTGGATCGTATCGCGGACCTGGGCGTCCTTTGCCCGGCTTACCACACGTTATCGGCTGGTCAATAGGTCGTTTCAAAAGTGGCATGACAACAAACAAACGCGTCCGAAGTCGCTTACGCGGCCTCTAACTGTTGTATTGCAGCGGTAATTCAGTATGAATTTATCGAGAGTCTCCACACTCCTTCTGTAATTAGTCAGAGTGCACAACCGATTGGCTGACGCCACACAGTGCGCAAACCGTCCAGTAGCGCCGGAGGGCGATCCCCGGGGGAAACCGATCTACCAGCTGTGAGACCTGAGAAGCGAGAGTCTTTCCCAGGATAGTCTCTCACTTGAGGAATCTACTGAATAGGAGATGAATTGTGTGTTTGGGCCTACCCGAGTACACATAGGATCTTATGGCCCAAGCTGCACGAAACCGTTTGCTACCAGTGTGTGTGTTTGAGTCAGTTTGTATAGAATTCTGGTAAAATACGTCAAACGCAAATCTAATGTCTAGGACAATATTTCGTTAAATAATACAGGAAATTTTAACAAAAAAACCGACTCCAAAATGTTTTATAATTGCAGTAGCCATGTCATAATGATACTTAGAGCGCGCTATCATAATTGAATGCGTATACAAAATTTTGTGCTTGCTGTTGACCGTTGAGAGGTTGTCTCGTTGGAAGCCAACCCTAAGTGTCGCAGTCCTGTCTTGGTGAAAGTTCGAACGGGCTGTCGTAATTGAATGGACATACAAAATTTCGTGTCTGTGCTGTTGACCTTTAAGGACTCCTTTCGTCGGGAGACAACCCTGGGTGCAGCAGCCATGTTTTGTTAAAAACTTAGAACGGGCTATCATAACTGAGTGGGGGCCGTTGATCGTTGAGGAGTTCCCTCGTCGAGAACCAACCCAGGGTGTTGAATCAGGTCATACTTCTTCTTCTTCTCAAAGTGCCTCTACATTACTGGAGGTTGGCCGTTAGCTCTGAATACTTTTGTCGGTCTTGCGCCATCCGGAAAAGCTGTTCCGTACTGGTGAACCCGGTCCAGATTTCCACCCCGGTATTCTTAGCACCCCTGACCCATTAAAGGGCCGCCGGGCACTCGGGGCCTTGGCTATTTTTGACATTTCCATTGCTAACTACTAGGGATATATAGTGCAGTGGTCTCCCGTTGCCTTCTGCACCAGATATTTTAGGTCTATTTAGGACCTTAGGCCCCTGAGACCTCTTCAACCGGTTGCCCAGTTGGGAATGGTTATACCGCCATTGACTCGGTCTTTTGCTATATACTTTTGCTTCCCATTATAATTAGACCGATATGCAAACGGTGATCGAGTACATTCGAGAAGCGTCCTGTGTCAACCGCAGGTTAATCTAGACTGCATAATTATACTTTATTCACTACATTTAATAATTGTAATTAATATTTGTTGTTTAGAAATTTCTAAAATCTGCTGTCACTATAAATTTAAATTTGGATTTTAAGAATTTTATTTAATCACTATGGAATTAAATTTAGGTCATGCTTACCATAGAAATAAATACGTTGTCATCCGAATTGAATTTACATGTACATTTCAACTTCATATGATAATATTTGAGGAGTTGCCTCAATTCCTAATGGATCCCATTATCAGATCAGGATTTTGATAAAAATGGGACCAATCTGCTATAGTATATCCTTTCATATAGAAGAAGATTTTTTATAATCGGTTCGTAAATAGCAAAGTTCTAAGGTAACAAACAATAAAAAATAATAATAAAAAAAGATACAACCGAATTGTTAACCACCTTGTTTTTTTCAAGTCAGTTAAAAAACCATTGTCCATCGCATTTGATATCTGATGCAAACGTCCGATCTATTTAAAGGCGTTCATAAATGAGCGAGATGCTAGCCGACTACTAAGTGACGTCACGAAAATTTATGTATTTCAGACTCACATTATACCGACTTTAGCTGATCTTTGCTGGTTTATATGCACATCGGTACGTTTTATAAGTTGTCGCGTGCAACATTTTAATTATACGACCAGACCGGAGAAAAGAGTCGTATTGTTAAGCCCACGCTTAAAAGCAAGAGGAAAAGGTTGACAGGCCCAACCCATGCGACTAAAAACGTCGTAAGTCTTGGACTACTTTTTTTTTTCAATGCGCATAGTGTGGGTGTCAAAGCATTTTCACTTTAGTAGCTAGAATCAGCTAGATCCAAGCGGTTAAGCGAACATAAGCCGCGCTCAGTACAGTCGTATCGTGTGTAAGCATACTTACTTTTAAACGAGTGCAGAATTTCCTACCTCTTTGAATTTATCGCCAGATGAAGATGAATACCATTTTCATAAATTACCAAAGTTTGCTCGAATTCACTCAGTTCACATATGTTGTAACTGAAATTGATGAGTGCATATTTGTTTGTTTGTTTGTTGTCATTTCATTTGCATGAAACTAATCTTTGAATTCATGAAGTGCTTTGTTAACGGTTGTTTGTTTGTTTGAGAAACTTTGCAAGTTTTAACGATTAGTCGTTCTATCTCCCTGAAGCGAGCGCAGAAGACTTGGACAAAACAGTCCACCGTCAAGCTCCACCACATGCCCGTAAGAGGCCAACGCCTTATCTGCGAGATAACCAGGTATGTTACCCAGCGGGCTTACACTCACGCCCTTACTTCCAATTGCGACCAGATTACTCCAGTCTCTCGATTGGTTAAGAGTTCGAGGTCGCTTGCGCGGTCCTCTCCCTTACGAAGCGGTGAAACGGTGTATACCGAATCAATCGCGGACCACGGCTTCCTTTGCCCGGCTGTTCACCCAGGATCGGGTAGCCGATGGTCGTTTCAAGAGCAGTCGCCGTAAGGTCCGCAACCACCCCCGCTCTATAGGAAACAGTACTGCTTCCAGACTCCCCCGACAGTCAGAGTGCACAATCGATTGGCTTAGCACGGTGCGCAGACCGTCCAGGAGCGCCAGAAAGTTGATTACTAGGGGAAACTAGCCCTAAGGCCAGAGTCCTGTCCGGGCTCGCACTTCATGCGTGGAGGCCGGCGGATGGGTGTTGACCCGTAAGTGTGACCAACCCTGAACAGAATGGGTCTTCGTGGCCAACTCAGCAAGAGCCCATTAACTCCCAATATAATATAACTACACCCACAATATATGTAGTACAATGTGGTGGGCCTATTGCCAAGTGGCAATATCTTCCGGCCATACCGCCAGGGTTATTGTGACTGAAGATTTATGTGACCAAATTGATTTAAAAAAAGTGGATCTTTACAACGTAGCGGAAGTCATAAAGAATATAAAACAGTGATAAGTATAGTATGTCAACTCGATATCAAAGGGAGGAATAGAATATAAGGACAAGCAAAGAAGGCAAGAGGGGGGAGGGGTATACATGAGTGGAGTGAATGTCGAGATTTTTTAAACCAGCTCAGGTTTACAAGTTGTCTTATGGGCAAATTCACGGAACTTCAGAGTCGGGCCGCCTGCTGATGTTGATGAATGCTGAGGTACAGCCAGTAATAGATTTTCCTGAGAGCGCAATGGAAGGACATGGGATGAAAGCGGAGAGAAGAGAGTATACAAATAAGTAGGTCTGTTTGATTGTAGTACACGGAAGAGTAGGGCGAGTATGTAAAAATCCCGACATCGTCTAATGGTAACCACTCTATTTCCCTGCGAAAGGTCGATATGTGGCCAAACTTCTTCAGGGAATAAACTAAGCGAATACACGCGTTATGAATCCTTTCCAGCTTATCGAGTAGTTCTTTATTCGCATCTAGGTAGGGCACATTATCGGTAAAAGAAAAGATTGTACCATTTGGTTACAATTGTGCCAGTAGAAGATTCTGAACCCTGCTAGAAGAATGGAGAATTACAAAGACTTACGACTGACCTCACTTACTTGAGGATGCGAAGATTGTCACCAATACGTTGAGATTTAAAGCTTGAAGTATTCCTTTTTGGATCGTCAGCAGCATCTGGGCTTATATTACCAGTTAATTTATTTATTTATTTAATTACCAAAACCTAATTAACCTTACAGACCATTCCTAATCGGTAATTATTATTATAGTCTATATTATACACATATCTAATTATTATCTAACCTTTCTTGCTATTACTAGGTACCTACTACTTTTTAAGAATAATATCCATACTGTTGAAAGTACAGGAATCTCAGGAATCTGAATATGTAGCTATTTTTATACGGATTCCATATTGCCGCGTTGACTTCTAATCTCCTCCGAATTAGGGAGTTGAATAGGGAGAAGGCACATGTTGTGGGAAGAAAGATGAAATATCGGGCAGGCATGATGATGATAAACATCACAACAATATTGTGTCGTCATGCCTAAAATTCCGAGCGCATCAAAATCCCCAACCAAAAAATATTATTTATGGCAGTAAGTGCACTATGCACACAATATCGGTATACCCGCATTAGCTCCACTAAAAGCGGGGGCTAATGGATGTCAAACTAAAAGTGGAATATTTACAAGCGAACGCTAAAATTTCGAAATTACACGTCAACTTACGAAATTACACGAAATTACGCGTGGGAAAACCCCCACACCTTGGAAAGCCACCACAGTACACATATCAAGAATAGCAGTGGACCTAATATAGACCCTTAAGGTACATCGATATTTACTTTACCTCTGTTATAAGTGAGTCGAATCTTCAGGTCACATTTGGATTTTAAATATATTAAATTACCTCTATTGGTAGTGTCAAGACGAAATTGGTCCTTTTCCAAGCGTAACAAGTTCGAACTCGCTTGAATATCGGTTTCTTTGTTTGCTTTTATATTTAGATCACCTGACTCAGTCATTTTTTTAAATGCCATATTTTCTCATAGCCATTAATCACGACGCCCAATAATTATCAAAGGTAGACCCTCTAACAAAGGAGGGTATTAGTTAAGCACTCTACTTATTTGTACTCCACTACTAGTTTTAATAAACAGTTAGTAATTCAATAATTATAATTATGTATGTTATGGATAAATAAATAAATAATCATCATCAAACTATTTAACATCAAATAATCACGATACAAATTTATAAACAAATGAAAAAACAATAGTAATAATCAAATTATAAAGTAATTATTTAAAATTAAATTAATGTATGACATTTAAACATCTTCCTTTCCAACTCATAAGTGGTCTTTAAATACTGCAATCGATTTCGATCGCAATGCCATTCCCAACCGATTCCATACAACCGCAGAATAATACGAAAAGCTGCACTGGAAATGTGTAGTTTTGTGCTTGGGTATTATAGCAAGTTATTCGCGTGCCCGTGTTGAATGGACATGCTGGTTACGGGACCACGTCATAATCGAGTAAATTGGTCCTTTTCCAAACGTAACAAGTTCGAACTCGCTTGAATATCGGTTTCTTTGTTTCCTTTTATATTTAGATCACCTGACTCAGTCATTTTTTTAAATGCCATATTTTCTCATAGCCATTAATCACGACGCCCAATAATTATCGAAGGTAGACCCTCTAACAAAGGAGGGTCGATTTAAGGTCATCTATAGACGGGTTGATTGTTTTAAAGGTGTAAAAAGCGAAACATTTATGAAAGATCTCGCATTGAGTATACTTTCGAAGTCGGCCGTTTTCGCACCTCGCCTCTATTGAGCGGAGTTTGTGACCTCAAATCATTTCACTGCTAGAGTCATGGTGACATCAATTAGCATGCCGACGGTAGGCGTTAATGTATTCGCAAATAGACCACTTTTATGCTTAGTGAAGAAAAAATCGGTGCCGTGTGAATGAAAGTGAGCATTGTTTATTTCGGCGGCAGCCAAAGTATAGTTCTTTTCCGCACTAGTCTATATAGATCTATACGGTTTTTTATCTCCTGGAAATTGTTCCAGCCTGCCTGCCTGCTCTGTATTGGGGCTCCTGGACGGTCTGCGCACCGTGCGGCGTAAGCCAATCGACTGTGCACTCTGACTAACAGTCGGGGGAGTCTGGAAGCAGTACTGTTTCCTAAAGAGCGGACGTGGTTGCGGACCTTACAGCGACTGCTCTTGAAATGACCATCGGCTACCAGATCCTGGGTCAACAGCCGGGCAAAGAACGATGTGGTCCGCGATAGATTCGGTATACACCGTTTCACCGCGTCGTAAGGGAGAGGACCGCGCAAGCGACCTCGAACTCGTAAGCAATCGAGAGACTGGAGTAAGCTGGTTGCAATTGGAAGTAAGGGCGTGAGTGTAAGCCTGCTAGGTAACACTCTTGGCTATCTCGCGGTTAAGGCGTTGGCCTCTTACGGGCATTTGGCGGAGCTTGACGGTCGACTGTTTCGTCCAAGTCTTCTGCGCTCACTCCACGGAGATAGAACGACTAATCGTTAAAACTTCCTTAGGTAACGGGTTCGCCCGTTGTAGTTGACAACTCTAGTTGTGGTTCAGACTATGAACTTCATTGTAACGTTAGAAGGATTCCAAAACAGGGCATTTTACATAATTCTAGGTATCACCTAGGTATTCTACTATCTAATCTGATTAGGCATTCTAAGTATTTAATGTGTCATCGATAAGGCAAATCGAACTCAGATAATGAGTATTATTACGTATTGACCGTGTTATGATAATCTGCCTCAAGTGGATCGATCTAATTACATTACAAAACATTACAATCTAATTCTACTCCGGTAGTTCGACATTTCTATGCTTAGATACGTCATTGCGTCACACGTTCTCAATTATGTATATATGGAAAATTAACTATCGTGATTGTATATTAATTAATTGAAATAATCTGTAATCGTTATGTGAATGATCGAAGTATTATTAGAAATTGATGCAGTAATGAAAATCGGTACTAAAATAATAGTCATGTCAATTTATACATCTGACCTTGCAAAAGGTCATGTAGTTCTAAATACTTTCCTGACCCACCAACCAACGAGGAGGGAAAATATTGTGAACGCGTATTTTTTTTTCGACTTGAAGACGGAAATGATATGATTAAGACCAGCGCTCTGGCGAATAACTGGATCAGTCTGGAAACGATGTACTGTTTCGTAAGCAGCGGGGGTGGATGTTGAGCTGATGTCTGCCACTCTTGAAACGATTAGTTGGCCAACTGACCCCTAGTGGTCGACGAGCAAAGAACGCCATGGTCCGCGATAGATTCAAACTGAATTAGCGCTGATTATTATTATTTTGTTGTGTGGGGCTTTTCTAATGCCTTTATAAGCCTTGTAACACTGCGACCATTGCTGATTTATTTTGTTCGCCACCTACTATAGTTCTGCGCTAAGCCTCGTGTAATTTAAGAACCGCAACAGGCTTTTGGCGCCAGATTGTTTTGCCTCCTCAGGTTGGAGGTAATGACCACCCAAGTGGGCTGATTAACGTCAAGTAAAGGCCGCACAAGCGACTTCGGACCCGTAACCAGACGGGAGGACGGAGAAATCCGGCCAAAACTGGTAGCCAGGGCGCGAGATCGGCCCGCTGGCTTCTCTTCCCAGTATCTCGCGTTGGCCTCTGACGGGCCTGTTGGCGTAGTTAGACGGTGGACTGTGTTGTCCCTACGTCTCTGGGTGCACCCCGCGTTTGAAATAATTATAATATACTAGATGACCCGGTGAACTTCGTACCACCTAAAATTGATTTGTTTGTAACTCTTCATAAGCGTTTATTAATTCTAATCAACCTTCCAAATCCATTTCATTGCAATCTATAATATGGCCGAATCGTGTACGGTTTGAGTTTCGTTCGGTGATTAAATGAAAATCGTTTTATAATTAAAATAAATTCAATGTATTTAATTTACATGATAAAATATTAATGCTTTTCGACTTTTCCGACTTTTTTGCATTTTTCGACTTTCTTGACTTTTCGACTTTTTTGACTTTTTCGACTTTTTGGACTTTTTCGACTTTTCGACTTTTCCGACTTTTTCGACTTTTTCTACGTCTTCGACTTTTTCAACTTTATTGACTTTTTTGACTTTTTCGACTCTTGACTTTTTCGACTTTTTCGAATTTTCGACTTTTTGAAATTTTAGACAATCGCACGGAATGAATAACAGTTATGGATGGCGCAGCTGTCAAACAATAGGATCGCCGCGAACGCCATCGGGGCTTATTTCCCAAAAAGACCAATTTCGATTTTTTCGATTTTCAGTTGTTTCTTTTAATTTTTCCTAAATATTTTTTTTATAAACCACCCCTGAATCAAGGCAAACAAAACAAAAGAATAATCATTCAAATCGGTCGAGTCATTTTCGAGATCTTGCGAGACTAACGCACGGCGATTCATTTTTATATATAAGGTATAGGAAGATAGATAGAATAAAACATTATGGAAAAAAGACCGTAGGTGGTATACATGAAACTGCTGAAAGGACACGCGAAAAATAGTGTAAAGCACAGTAAGCGAAAAAATCAGGTCATGGAAGGAATTAAAAGTAGGTATCACTTGTATAACATGCCTTGAACACAACCGGTATGACGGCGACGTTTAGCCCCTCATATTTGTTCTTCGGAGGAGAAGTCTTAATCGATGGACGATTCCATGTTTACAGTGAAAACGGATTAAGTATAGCGTGGGTGGTACGGTATAGCTACGACCATATTTCATATCAAAGAAAGCGTATTTTTTCTCAAGAAAATTAGCCCCTAGATCTTTGTAATGCAAAGTTGCAGGTAATAAACAAAATGTTAACAAAAATAACCGAGTATTTTTTTTTATAAGTGCAGCAGCCATATCATGGTGAAACGTAGAACAGGCTATCATAATTAAATGCGTATACAAAATTTCGTGTCTGTGCTGTTGACCGTTGAGGAGTTCCCTCGTTGGAAGCCAACCCTGGGTGCCGCAGTCCTGTCTTGATGAAACTTATATCGGGCTGTCATAATTGAACGCATATACAAAATTTCGTGACTGTGCTGTTGACCGCTGAGGAGTCCCCTCGTCGGGAGCTAATCCTGGGTATAGAATCAGGGCATGCTTCCTATATAAAATGCATTGTCATCGGAGCTGAACCAACATGTAAATTTTCAACTTCATATGTTAATATTTGAGGAGTTCCTTCAATTCCTCATGGATCACATCATCAGAACAAAATTTTGATAAAGATGTGTCGAATCTGGAAGTACATCCTTTCAAATAAAAAGAATTTTCCAAAGCAATTCATAAATGACGGATTTCTGAGGTAACAAACATTTAAAGAAAAATACGATCGAATTTATAACCTCCTCCTTTTTTTTAAGTCGGTTAAAAATAAATCACATGACAACTCTACAGTTGTGGTAGAAAATTCCCACACCCACACAACTTCTATCCTCTGCCTTAGAGCCGTCTGTAAATATGATGTCCAAGCCAGGGGACCGGGCGATATAAGGTCAGAAAATACTACATTGTTTAGGGTGGGGACTGCCCTACTGGTTTTTTCATCAAAACTGTTTGAGGGATGATGTACAAAGTAGTAAGTCTGTCGGGGAAGGGAAGGTGAAAGTCTTGCTACTGATCTCTCCGCACCGTAATCGATTTCCGGATCGTAATGGAATGCCGCTTGTTCCAGGTTGACAGGAACACTGCGACGGCGCAATCGGTCATGTTGATTTTGTCGTGATTGCTAGCGTTGTGTATGTTGTGCACGAAATTGTTGCATTCTCAATGTATTCGCTTGTCGTTCATTTTCAGTCGCTCTCAAACATAATTCGGACAATGCCAATACGACTATTTTCATTATCCGTCGCTCGCTGGTCATCAGTGCGGCTTGCACGTGAAGTAGATCGCCGCGCATTTGACTGACTTCGACGACCTATGTTACCTATTCTCCTCGGCATTATAATGAACACTGTAAAAAGACACGGAATTGTTTTCAGTCACTCAAATCTGTCGAACATTCCTTGAGAACTTAACAATATTGAAATCCTCAGACTAAGGCCAAATTTGTAGTTATGTATAAGCCTGCAAAGTCTATTTACCTTTATATAATGGCTGATCAAAGTGATTTTTTGCAAAATGCAATTAAATTTGATTGAAAAAAAACTATTCTCCAATCCCACTACCTTTTTTAAAAGAAAAAACGACGTTAAATGTAATAATAATTTCACACAGTCGCGCGGAATGAATTATGAATGGCGTAGCTGTCAAACAATAGAATGTATTATTAGAAAATATTGAGAGCGCCATCTATTGGCAGAAATACGAAGTGGCCATCCCTAGAAGTACTATTCGTTTTTTTCGATTTTTTAGCTGTTCCTTTGGGTTTTTTCTAAATATTTTTTTTTGTAAACCACCCCTGAATCAAGCCAAACAAAATAAAAGAAATATAATTTAAATCGGTCGTGTCATTTCCGAGATCCTGCGAGACTAACGCACGGCGATTCATTTTTATATATAAGAAGATAGCTATAACTTCCTGGGGTGGTTTCATCTTCTAAGGACGAACCACCTTTTCCTGGGGTGGTTCGTCCTTAGTAGATGAAAACTCCAAAAGTTGTTGCTAGATTTTTGTTTAATTATATAAACCTTTAACCCTTTTAAGTATTTTGAAGTCGTCATTGCCTTAGTTTAAGTGAGATAGTTACTAGCTATCTTCTCTTCATTTGCGGTGTGTTCGGAATGTATTTTTGAGTCAATCTAGGGAAGTATGTAGTCGAACATAGCTTAAAAACCACCCATCAAAAATGACTTGGCCTCAAGCACGCTATCTTGCGGCACGCCATATAATTTAGTCCCCAATATAATTAACTAAATTAGCATAAGCGCTGTTACGAAACATCTCTCGTATAAAGTTACGTTTTTTGTACCGATTCATATGCATATAATGAGACGTGAAGCCGGCTTTGCCGCCGTTAACTCTTGAGTTACGATTTAATCCCGGAGATAACGCAATCGATTTAACTTCGAAAACTTGCTTTGACCCCGCACGGAGGGCCCAGTGGGGCCCACCGAAATCATCGGGAACAGGGAAAACGACAAACAGGAGAAACTGATAGTCAATTTAGTCAACAGTCTTTTATTCATCCAAAATTGTAAATACAGTTGGATGTCATAATCCTAATTGTTTAAAACAAAATGATCAAAATATAACAGGGAACAGTAATTCCAATCAGAAGACGAATATTATAAAGACGCGGAAACGTATTTTCCGAACGAGTCTGAGTATTTCGGACAAATGATGCGGAACACAAAGTACAACTAGAGCTGTCAACTACAACGGGCGAACCCGTCACCTCAGGAACTTTTTACGATATTGGATCGTTCTGTCTCCCGTGAGGTGAACGTAAAAGACTTGAGAACGGACGAAAACAGCCCACTGTCGCCTGTAAGAGACGAAAACAGCCCAATGCCTTACCGCGAGATAACCAGGTTAATCACACAGCGGGCTGACACTCACGCCCTTATTGGCCCGATTGGTCGTTTCAAGAGCAGTTGCCGTTTAACAACTACCCTCGCTTTATAGGAGACAGTACTGTTTCCAGACTCCCCCGGCTGTCGGTTAGAATGCGCAATCGATTGCCTGACGCCAGGAGCGCCCGAAGGTTCACTCCTAGAGGAAACTGGGCCACAGGCCAGAGCCCTATTCGGGCTCTCACTTCTACGTGTAGGCCGCCGGATGGGTGTTGACCCGTGTCTTTGTTCGACCCTAAACGTATGGGTCTTAGTGGCCTAAGTGCAAGGCCCATTAGCTCCTAAGTGGTAGTGGCTGACGATAGGTCGGCATCCATCCCCGCTGTGATAGGACATAGCACTCCTAAAGTATGACCCGGCTAGCTCAATTCAGTCGGTAGTTATTTGTCGAAAAGTCTTATTTGTCTCGTTACACAAAAGACGTGGCCATGTCGATATACCTAGTCGATATACATTAAAGATTCGATCATACCTAGCCTATCTCCTACTTCTTAAGATTTCACTAACTGCCATCCTAGTGTACTGTATTTTATGACTATTATATTATACCATACTATTATATCATATCATATTATTTATTATAAATATTATTATCCAATTATTCATATTTTTATTGTTTGCTTTATATAACCCTTTCTAGAACTTACCTTATTAACAACTTACTTTATTATTACTTCTTTTACCCTTATATGATCATTAGTCTTATTACTTTTTTCACTATCAACGTGTTCATATTATTTTTATATTAATTTGTAAGGCAAGCATTGTAAACTACTCATAGGATAGTAAATTTGATTGTTTTAATATGTTTTAAAAATACTTTTATGTATTTACTATCTGTAAGTTTACTATAAAATAAAATAAAATAAAAATGTGGCTGACACATTTAACCCGTTTTTCGCGACCAAAATTAATAAGCGATTCACGCTATCGTTGCCAAAACGTACTATGGCATTGAGTAATGTAATACTATATATTATTAATGGGGAGATAAACTGGTGATCTAAATAAGACTAAGAGGTGGTACAACATTCGATGAGACGAATTCAACGCTAAAGTATGACCCGGCTAGCTCAATCCAGTCTGTAGTTATTTGTCGAAAGTCTTATTTGTCCCGTTACACAAAGGATGTGGCCATGTGGCGGACACATTTAACCTCTTTTTCGCGCCCAAAGTTAATAAGCCATTGACGCTATCGTTGCCAAAACGTACTATGGCACTGAGTAATTTAATACCATATATTATTAATGGGGAGAGAAACTGGTGGTACAACATTCGATGAGACGAATTCAACGCTAAAGTATGACCCGGCTAGCTCAGTCCAGTCGGTAGTTACTTGTCGAAAAGTCTTATTTGTCCCGTTACACAAACGATATGGCCATGTAGCTGACACATTTCACCCTTTTTTTTCGCGCCCAAAGTTAATAAGCCATTGACGCTATCGTTGCCTAAACTTACTATGGCACTGAGTAATGTAATACCATATATTATTAATGGAGAGATAAACTGGTGATTTAAATAAGACGAAGAGGTGATGCAACATTCGATGAGACGAATTCGACGCTAAAAAAGTATGACCCGGCTAGCTCAATCCAGTCGGTAGTTATTTGACGAGAAGTCTTATTTGTGTCGTCGCACAAAAGACGCTGTTGGCCGTGTGGCTGACAGCCAACCCCTTTTTTGCGCCCAAAGCTAATAAGCCATTGACGCTATCGTTGCCTAATCGTACTATGGCATTGAGTAATGTAATACCATATATTATTAATGGAGAGATAAACTGGTGATTTAAATAAGACTAAGAGGTGATGCAACATTCGATGACACGAATCCGACGCTAAAAAAGTATGACCCGGCTATCTCAATCCAGTCGGTAGTTATTTGACGAAAAGTCTTATTTGTGTCGTCGCACAAAAGACGCTGTTGGCCGTGTGGCTGACAGCCAACCCCTTTTTTGCGCCCAAAGCTAATAAGCCATTGACGCTATCGTTGCCTAATCGTACTATGGCATTGAGTAATGTAATACCATATATTATTAATGGAGAGATAAACTGGTGATTTAAATAAGACTAAGAGGTGATGCAACATTCGATGACACGAATCCGACGCTAAAAAAGTATGACCCGGCTATCTCAATCCAGTCGGTAGTTATTTGACGAAAAGTCTTATTTGTGTCGTCGCACAAAAGACGCTGTTGGCCGTGTGGCTGACAGTCAACCCCTTTTTTGCGCCCAAAGCTAATAAGCCATTGATCGCTATCGTTTCCCGGGAAGCTGTCTCGTTTCCAGTGATGAGAGTTGGACCATCTGCTGTACATCGTACTATGGTACATGCTGCCGCCGGCGCGAGGAAAAAATTAACTCAATTCAATTGAAATGAATCGTACAATCGAAAGGCGATTAAACGGTAAAACATTGCGAGGCGGGGGTGACCATGCGAACGTAAGCCATTTATTGAGACGTTTAATTAGCAGATGTCATTATATAAAATCGACGACTATCGCGGTTGTTTGACATTATAAATAGGATAGAAAACGAATTTACCGCGTGAAATTTGTAGCACCCGACGTTTCGGTGACGTTGCAGCCGCCGTTGTCCAGGGTAGACTGAAGAGCTGTCAATCCGTCGTTTTGCGGGTAGGCCGCATACCGCTTCCGCCACTGCGTAGGTTATAACGGTGGTGGGGGGCCGGGCTCGGAGCGCGGGAATTTTGAAAATCCGTCTTGCACACAACACTCACTGTATCCTGTTTTACGTCTTTGCGTTCGGCGTTCGGCGGCGGGATTATTTTAAGAAGAGGGTTCCACGTAGAAGAGAGTTTATAACTGTCGTCTCTATTGAAGTTCGGGGTTCTTCTTATTTCAATGGCTTCCCGGATCATGCGAGGAAAGTAGAATTGTTCTTTGGATAGCACAATGGGATTTTAAAACTGCAAACAAATTTCACGCGGTAAATTCGTTTTCTATCCTATTTATAAATGTCATTAGTTCCAAACTTTAAAATAAATATTCATCATCGTCATCTGTTTGCGTTTACAACGTTTTGCGTGTACGTTTATGTTATGATTATATTTAAGAAGGTTTAGCCCGTGCCCGCAGGGCACATATCAATATAATAGTTTTGGTTTTCGTTTGTCGTTTATACATTTTTTGAACCACACCGCTTTGATGACCCCTCAGGAGGCTATTTTTCCATCGGTTAAGGTGTTTAACCTGGAGGTTGGTGAACATATAGACATAGGATCCCAACGCGATTATATCTAGGGATGGAAATCGATGTCCGATATATCGAAAACATCGATGGTTAGAGATCGATATTAGATGTTTTTTACATCGATGGTGCCTTATCGATGTTTTGGCACCATACTGAATGTTTCTCTTTTATAATGGACTGATTGATTATACAAATTCAATAACTTTACCAATGATAACAATAATAACATTCAATTATTAAAGTCATCTATCGCATTTTCATATAATCTGATCACAGAAATAATACGGAGAATTCCATCTATTCTTCTATCTGAGAAGAGTACCTAATTAAAGTGCGTAATTATTACGTATTGAAAACCGTACACCAAATTAAAAAAAAATACATGTTTATGTTTATGTTTATGTAAATAATACTATAATAATAAGAGCTATAATGTAAAAGTTCATTTATTATTATATTATTATTTTATACCGTATATTATGTGCGTGTTCAGATTGCCATCTACAGTACGCCGCCATTGTTATACCACGAAAGACGCCATATTGAACAAAACATTAGAATATTTATGAGTATCATCTATGCGTTGCGTTTCGTAGTAAAATCGTATGCCAAATAGTAGTATGATGCTGAGCGATCTGATACGCTATATAATCAATGGTAACACGCTAACATTGTCTTGCGCTGGTTCGATCGCGTGGTCAACCCACATCAGGCGTCTTGCTGTCGCGTAAAAAATGGTCCATTCCTAACGGATCCTAGCAACTGACGTCCGTAGCACTGATGGCTAAGAATGTGCAAACAACCTCTACTGGAATAATAGCGAGGAAAGAGGTTCCAATTTGACTGGTACATCGTACAGGATATCGTACACCTGGTACGATATCCTGTCATTCGTCCCGGTTTACCGGGACATATCCTGGTTTAAGACGCGGCCTGACCGCAATAAATAATCAGAAACATCACAAAATAGTACAATTTTTGTCCGTTTGGAATGCTACTGCGCGCAACGGTCGATCGCTGCGCGGCCGCAGGCTGGCGCCTGGGAGCTCGGGAAACATCATCATTTATAAAACGCATAGATAGGACCTTATGCACATACATATATTCGTCCCATAATTGCAGAACTAGCCTAACTCGATTTATTCAAATTTGTCAGGAGAGCACTTTTAAACTTTATTCTCCTTCTCTATTCTTCTATTTTCATTTTATCTTTAATATGAATAATTCTTAAGAGTTGATTTTTTTATAGTTTGAATAGTTTATTAAAAGCTTTATTTTTATGAAATTTAATATGCAAAATGTTTATTTTAAATAGCATTTTGGGTAGATAGGATAATTCTGCTTTATTATAACTGATATCAGTACTATCTTATCTGTTGTTCTGCACAGAAATAGAAATGATTTTAGATGAAATTTTCAAATAACAGCTATCCTACCTCATCATTCATTCTGCTTACAGAAAATTTATCTATTGAAAATATTTTTTTGTTGATTTCTCAGTTAGGATAATATCGAATTATGATAAATTATTAAAAAAATGCAATATAAAAAATATTATTGTTAAAAATATTACACATTCGAATTCTTAAATAATATTCTGTATTTAAATGATATATAAAACATTTACTAACAAAGATAAAAGCCTAAATAGTATTTTTTTCATTCACTTTCATCGGTTTTGTTATGCGCTTCCAGAGATGTGGTATGTAGTCCTTCATAGAATGTATGATATTCAGCAGGAATTATCTTTTCCCGACAAAGATACATCAAATCGGCTAGTTTGTCTTTTGATACCCGGTAAAGCCGTCATTTTTAATTGCTTCAATTGAGCATCTGTTAATTTCTGGATCGGCCACCGACAACGTTCTACTGTGTTAACTTTGATAGCGTTATAGATATGTTCCAGATCATAGTTTATTTGTATTTTGTTTGGGTTTTCTGGATTTATCTTCAGCTGTTTTATTTTATTCCAGGATACTTTACATCCATTTTCATCTTTGTCCCAGTTTTTATTGTGTTTTTTAACAAATCTTTCAAGTCAAAGATGTCTTTATTTCCCATTTCCTTTACTTATATATGCTTTTTTCTACAGGCAGTTCTAACAATGGAGTACCATTGGCTAGGCGTGAATACTGGAATTTTCCTTGCTGCTTTTACAATCACGCTATGGACTGAGTCACCCTCATTTTGTGTGTGTCCCTTTTCTAAAAACACATGACGTATCTTGCAGTTCATTGTTGCTGCACAAAACATAGTTTAGTTTAGTTTAGTTTATCTGGGCTTTTTCCCGCACTTGGCCTCTTGATTGGGCCGCTGTGCGTGGCTCATGTTTTATTTATGTTACTCCAGCCAACCCAGGCTGTCCCAGAAGGTTAGCAGCCTGTTTGGGTTGCTACAGGCCTCCGGGACAGATGCTGGAGATTGTAGTATGCACAGAACATATACAGGCAGTATATAATCCGGTTCCGGTTTTGTCCAGCGCAGTTATCCGAATAAAATGTGAATTGTGACACGCCTTCCGACATCTTTTGTCGGATGAAGGACAACACGCAGCTTCCGACTTCGCATGATCCTCTCAGGGCGATAGACTCATGCTACATATAACAGTAGCCTTATTGGGTAGCATATATCGTGAAGTTGTAGACAGAGTACTTTCGCTTGTAGTAAAGCTGAGACGCTTCTGATTTAGGGCATTGGAGTACTTGTTGTAAATCGTACACAGCTGCGCTGAAAGTTTTGTCTGTTTTTGCCCTTTCCTTGTCGGATTGTTTAATATTTCTGCTGATTTCTTTGTTTTTTATGTGACTTTTATACTGGGGCTTCATATTTGCTTTTTCATCCGTGGTACTTGATTCATAATTTAGGTAGAAATCATATTGGTATTTTTTAGGGGTTAAGAACGAGTAGTTGAACTCCGTACAGAAAATTTTCCTGTACATAGACATAGTTGACGGTTCTAATTGTTTTTGCTCACAATCTTGTATAAATAATTACCGTGCCTCTTTTTTGTTTGTTTAACGATCATCGAAAGGACAGTCACTCCATTAGTGTCGCACTTGAATTACAGCGGTTTTTAAGGGGCACCTTCCTAGTATGGATATATTATGAGTTAAAAATATCACATAAGGTGACTATTAGTGCCAAAAGATTATCTTCTAGCCCGGGCATCAAAAAAGACTTGAAAAAGACTGTTAACACAATGTACAAGACAGTAGAAGGATCAGTAAAATAACAGCAAAAGAGTCAGTTTTTCTTTATTGTATACGTTAATATGACTCATTGAGAAGGAAATAACGGTATCCATTGCCTTAAACGCTTACACTTAATGTGTGATGCATATTTAAAAACAACAATATATAAAATCCGTAAACTAAGAATTTTAAGCAATATGAAGTCACACGAAATCACTGATCAATGAGAGCGTTTAAGTCCGGATAGGAAACCTCCAAAAAACGACCGGCGATACCGTAATTATAATATTATCTTTAATAATATCCTAATTTACATAAGTATGTCATAAGCATATACATAAAAAAATATGATGAATCAGATGAAAAACACCGTCCAGAAATCAGCTTGGCCATGCACCCCGCCCAAGTGGTATGTCGGTATACATCAATCAGCGTATACATCAATTATCGGTATTCCATCTTTGACTCTTCCCTCAGCGATGGCAGCCTGGCGTTCACGCTCTGCAGCAGCATCCATTTCCTCTACAGCCGTCGTCTCCCACTCATCGAATACTTTATCTTGCGTTTTAGCAAAGAACCTTTCTGAAAATATAGGTACATTCATAGATGACGATATCTCTTCAAATTGCGAATAGGCTATTCCTGAAGATACTATTCCTATTACAGCACCAACATTTGTCTGAAATTTTCAGTACATGCAGGATTGTCAGAGTTAATAAAAAAAACCAAGCCACACATGTCGCACTTAAATTTAAACTTTGATATTAATCCGATTCTCTTTTCTCCCACAAAACTCAGACATTGAATACCACAGTTAAAAAGACTGCTGTGTTTTGAAATCTTTAAGCTTAGTAAAAAAGTACAATATATTTACGATTCTCCTTCCGTCAACAGATGTGTAGTCATGTTCTTGTTCTGGTTCAATCCCGTAATATGTTTCACCAGCCGGATTTCTATAAAAAAGGATTTTCTGCTTGAGGAAATTATGAAAAAAAAACATAGAAAGACAAACTGACAGATATGATATTTTAAAAATAACGTATACTACCATCCTGACGATAATAGTCAAGGAATCTTCAAGCCATGATTCAAGTAAATATACGTAAATATATAAAAATATCCGCCAAGTACGGCACCACGTACGGTCTCAACAACTTGCCGGATTTCTGATTTGAAGTGGTGATCCAACTGGTTCCGATATTTTTGGGAACCAACATCACATCACATCACAATCATATTTTGTCGTTATTTGCTCATAAATACGCCATGGATTGACTAGGCACTTGTCTAGTATGTCCGGTAATACACATAATAGTGCATATCTTCGAAACTACTAAACCGATTTTGATGAATCTTACTAAATAGACTAAACATAATATGGTATCTCACAAAATGATTGATACTTACTCTCCGTGCACTAGTTCCGCTGAGGTACTCGGTTGGCCAATATCAGTATCACTGACTTTGCGCTTCTTTGATCTAAGAGAAATATAAAATGGGTAAATGACAAAAATGCGGTATCATACAATAATTTATATGCAAGTTTTGCATTTACTAGCGCCAGTCAACCTTTAGTTCTCGGTGTAATGTAGACTATCTATAGCAAATTAAAGTGCAACTAGTCATTTTTTCAATTTAGTAGATGCTGAGTAAATTCGCATTGATTTTACAATACAATAATCAATAAAAATTGACTTCTTTATACCGTAAACTACACCACATAAATAACTTTAAACCTACCTCAGTACAGGCGAGGCCTAGTTAGGATGGCTTATTAACATAAATAATGTACTTATTGAAAATGTAATAAAGAATTTTGATTTCATATGATTAAGGTATACTATCATGCTTTACTTACCCAAACGATCTATCATTTTTCTTAGGTCCATGTCGTTTTCTCACGAAGGATTTTTTAAGTTTTTTATTTTTTTCCCAATTATTTATTCTGATAAAGCATCACTATTTACAATATATGCACTATTTAAAAGCCCAGGTGCACGTCAGCTTGCGATTTTATTTCCATTAAATACGCTGAATAGCGACCAGAATACGCTAATGCAGAGCGGCCGAGACGACCGTCCCATCCGAGCGTTGCTCGGTGTTTGAAGAGACGACGCGATGTGAGCACCTTATATAACGACAATTTTTGGTGTATTTCAAAATTTACAAACCAAATTAAAAAAGTGGCTTCAGATACGTTTAGAACTCCAGTCAGGCTATTTATTTCGTAAAAAAAAAAATGTTGTCGCCTTTAAAAATTGGGAGAATTTCGATGTCAAAGTTTTTATAGAGGGATTATTTGTGCGTTTTTTTGTTGAAAAACTAGACTACTTTTCAAAATTCTTTTCATTTATAAGTCTTTTTAGTTTCTTTATCTATCTACAGTATTTTTGTCAGCTTTGTATTTTAACTTTGTCACGTCGCACTAGACGTTCAAAAATGGTACTATTTGGTGATTTGCGATAAGACCGCGCCTTAAGGAGCTTCGGGACATATCCCAGTTTTGCCAGACCTAGACAAGCTGATTTTACTTAACCGGCCTATTAACCGACGAGGAGGTAAAGTATTGTGAACGCGCATTTTTTTTCGAGAATACGGATTTATTAATGTTGACACCTCCCGAGACGCTTAAGACAATTTCAAGACTGAAGTATGTCTGTGTGTCAGTATTTGTGTATAACGCCTAGACGCTTCATCCGATTGAGCTAAAATTTGGCATGCAGGCATCATTTCGGTCATGGCAAGAGTTGAAAAGAGTTTAGTTGAAATCGTTCCACCAGAGGGCGCACTAGTCATACTTCAATCTCGAAATATTGTAGTTAGAGACTTGAAATTCGGTACTGATGCTTTGTTGAACCGAAATCACGTCGTGAAATTTTAATTCAAATATTTCGTATACAAACGATGCAGAAAAAATAAATACCGCCGCATTTAAGAAAACTCTACAATATTTTTGGAAAAATACCATTTGAATACCACGGAAATACCACAAAATACTAAAGTATGCTACTTTTGCTATCATAATCACTTGAAACAATCGCTATCGTATGAGGGGGGAGTTGGCGAGGTGGAAGGTAGGTTGTGCGGGATGGGGGTTTGAGTGGTTTGCGTACGGGGGAGGGGGAGGGTGGTTGTCTGGTTACCGGGAAAGTCTTGGAGTGACACAACCGATTTTTTAATATGACGTAAAGAATTAATAAACTCTTTATTTGCACTTAATAAGTATACAAAAAAGGCGAGCTTATTGCCACATGGCAATGTCTTACAGCTAACCTAAACATAGTGGTACATGCGCGCATTGTGAAAATAAAGATTATTACATAACATACAGACAAGTGGAAGAATTTAAGACTAATAATGCCCGAGGAGAGAAAATTGGGAGAGGAACAGGAGAGAAAGGGAAGAACTGGTTACTTCTTAGAAAGGTAGTAATCCTTAAGGTGAGTCTTAAACGATGGTAAAGAAGGCGAGTTTCGTATATTTGCTGGGAGATCGTTCCAGAGTCTTGCACCATGGACACAGAAAGAATAGGAATAGAAATCACTATTATGACTCGGAATTTTTAATAAACTGTCAGAGGCTGACCGAAGTACGAGACCGTGGGAACTTAGTGGTTCAAAAAGCTCCTGGAGATAGGATGGTGTTAATTGAGTGAGTACACGATATAGGAGAGCCAGTATATGAACATTTCTTCTTTGGCGTATTGGCAACCACTTTAACTGTGCCCTATAGTCGGACACGTGATCATACTTACGTAGACCGAAGATGAATCGTATGCATACATTTTGCAAACGTTCAAGTTTGTTGAGCAGTTCCTCTGATAAATCGAGATAAGCCACATCTGCATAGTCAAGGAGAGGCAAGAGGAGAGACTGTGCAAGAGATTTTTTTGTGTCCATAGGAAGAAATCTTCTGAGTGTTTGCAGAGGGTGAAAACTAGCAAATATTTTACGACTTACCTCGTCCACGTGTGGTTGCCAGGAGAAATGTTCATCGATAATTAGACCAAGATCTTTCACTTTTTGCGACAATGGTATGGTGATATCGTTTAGTTTTAAAAGCGGAAGGGATTTTACATTTACTCTGGAGAGCAATTTACGACCTCCAATGAGTATATCCTGGGATTTCAAAGGGTTGATTAGTAGACCCATCAGCGCACACCATTCACAAATGGCCTGAAGATCAGAGTTCATGATGGCGAATCTATGCATTTGAATTATATATGGAAGAAGAATAATAATTTATTTATTTAAATAATATGCATAATAATTAAATAGTTGCTACTTATTTATAAGGTCTGTACTTGATAAGTATGAATATGATTATCTAAATTGTGAATAGCAAAGCAAATGTTCACTCGATCTTTTATGGCAAAGAAGTATCGAAGAAACCTAACTAGAGGCCACGGCATGTTCTAAGGTGGCCTTTATTTTGTCGATGTCTAGACATCGACCTAAATTATTACCTGTTTTTTTTTATGGAATAGGGCAAGGTAGGGAGACTATTTTAAAGTTGCTAAATATCATTAATAATTATTACTTCTGCATAGTGATTATAATTATAAATATGTTTTTACACTTTATTTGATCAAGTAGCCGCTATTGAAAAAAAATATAATTTTAATTGTAATTGACAATCATAATACAATTTCTAAATATATTATATCCCAAGATGTTCCATTTATTATTTAATATTTATTATTATCATTTTGATTATTTGGATTAGTATTCATTTAAGTTTTTTAAATGTTATTGGTATTGTTTTATTTATATATAATTCAGGCATTTTAGATGATTATTTTTGGATCATATCGATTACTTGTCATTTAGACACTTCATTTAGTTAGATACTTTTTATTTATATTATACGGGATGTTATTACTGCACATGCATTTTTTTGTGCGTGAATCAGTACAACGAAATAGGCAACTTTTTATAAAGAAATTGAGAAAAAAAATTAAAATCATTTTGAAAATTACTTTTTTTGATTCTATTTTTAAATATTATGAAAAGCTATGATCAGTGCGCTATCCAGCGGTTGGTAAAATGTAACTGATATTGTTTATTTACGACATATTACCTACCATTGATGGCGCAGTGCTCTCAAACACTTCTCAAACCTTTATTTAACAGTCAACTTTTTCAAATTTACAAATAAAAAAAAACAAAAAATATTTTTTTTTTCAAAAAAAAAAACATTTTTTTGTGTTTTTTTTTCATTTTTATTTTTATGAAAAGTTGCTAACTACATTGTACTGATTCACCCACAGAAAAAAATACCCGTACAGTAATAACACCCCGTATTACTTAGATAGCGTTTGCCTCTTTTTATCTTTTCAATATTATAAAGACACTTGTAAAAGTGTCATCGTCAATATCGTAAATACCTTAATAATATCTAAATAAAATAATAACAATAAAGAAATTCGCGTAAGTATGTAATATTATGTAATATTATGTATCAATCGTATAGTCCTATGTAAGATTATGGACTATACGATTTGCTAAGCCTGCATATCCTAGGGTTTCTTCCGCTTCCTAACCTGTATATCCTAGGGTTTCTTAGCGAAATAGACTCGCTTGGCAGTGACGGAACACTTTGAAAATAGTATATTATTGGTCTAAATGTCCGGGTCGATATTGCTAGGTTTATGGCAGCTCTGTAGTAGCGTTACTTCGGATACTACATGTTTTTTTTAAATTTGAAGTTCAAAGACTCGAATTCATCTCTGTCACTGAATTGATATTATTTTCTCAAAAATGGTATCAAGGTTAACAGGTCTGTGTTGTATAAACACTGTGTAAGTTAGGCATACCAGTTATTTAGTTCAAATTGCTATGCGTAGGTAGTATATAAGTATGGTACTAGCAGCCAAGAATGAATGCTTTACGGACTGAACGCTGTTTTCGGCACACATATTTATATAATCTGTTAAATTGCATAAACTTTATATTCGGTCCTTACATATAAAGTTACTCTACAATAAAAAGGAGAATGAGCATTTTTTTATGAAAGGTGTACCCAGAGTTTTAATAACAGAGTTGTAATAACTACGGATTTGTAATAACAATTAATTGTACTTGTATAAAAAAGTAATCATATCAAAAATTTGTCTCATTAATCCATGTCGTATTGGAGTTATACACATCCGAACTTTTGTATATCTGGATGATTTCGTCAAAAAAACTATCTAATAAATGACGTTAAATAGGGTTTGTTATGTAAATAGGGTTTAAAACAAGTCGTTATATAAATCAGCAACTGAACTAATATCCAATCGTAAAGCAAAAACCAATCAAGTAAAGTATCACAAAAATAGAGTTGCCAACTACAACGGGCGAACCCGTCACCTCAGGAAGTTTTAACGATTAGTCGTTAACGAAACTTTAAACGATCTCCCGTAAAGTGAGCGCAGAAGACTTGGACAAAACAGTTCACCGTCAAGCTCCGCCACATACCCATAAGAGGCCAACGCCTTAACCGCGAGATAACCAGGTGTGTCACCCAGCGGGCTTACACTAACGCCCTTACTTCCAGTTGCGACCAGATTACTCCGGTCTCTCGATTGGCTACGAGTTCGAGGTTGCTTGCACGGTCCTCTCCCTTACGAAGCGGTGAAACGGTGTAAACCGAATCTATCGCCGACCACGGCATCCTTTGCCCGGCTGTTCACCCAGGATCGGGTAGCCGATGGTCGTTTCAAGAGCAGTCGCCGTAAGGTCCGCAACCACCCCCGCTCTATAGGAAACAGTACTGCTTCCAGACTCCCCCGACTGTAAGGCAGAGTGCACAATCGATTGGCTTACGTCGCACGGTGCGCAGTCCGTCCAGGAGCGCCAGAGGGTTGATTCCTAGGGGAAACTAGCTCTAAGGCCAGAGTCCTGCCCGGGCTCGCACTTCATGCGGGGAGGCCGACGGATGGATGTTGACCCGTGAGTGTGACCAACCCTGAACAGAATGGATCTTCATGGCCAACTCAGCAAGGGCCCATTGGCTCCCTAATGGGCCCTTAGTAGGCAGTAAGTATCACAGTCAGAGAGTATAAAATAAATCACATGGAAACAGAAAACACCCAGAACACCCCAACGTCAAACGAAGGAATGACAACGGCCCAGGCGCAGCACACACTGAGTATCTATCTATGTCTTGCTTATTTACTGTGTCTCTTTCATCCAAAAACTTGCTTAGACAACCCTAACTTAAAACAAAAGAATGCCGACGGCCCAGACGCGAAATCTTACCTGACACCGGCACACTGATCATATATCTCTATCTTACTCATTGGCTGTTTCTTTTTCATCCATCAACTTATTTACCGCTTTAGCTTTCGGGATAAGACAAAGGTCCACACTCGGTTTTATGCAGTTATTTTAAATATTAATAGTTAATTGTTTTATATTTTGTGATATTTTCTATATATTTTAACTATATACCTTGTATATTAATATAAACATATTGTAAACATATGTAAAAATAATAATAAACAACTGTATTGTTTAAATAAAACGAAGTAAATAGGCTATTTTTTTAAAATGTGTAATAATTGAATAAAATATTTTGCAATTTAGTATATTAGCACGTATTTTAGCTTAACTTGTGAACAACAAGCTGTGTGTGAGGTATTAACGAAATTATTTTTAATTTGAAAGGCTCATGTATGCCATTATGTATTTTTATTTATTTATTTATTTATTTCATTGTACTTATCAAATTAACCATTTACAATAATTATACTATTAAAACAAATGGCAAAAACTTTCCTCTTTCATTCACTGGCTAGTGCTGTTCAACTGGGATATACCCGTTCCAGGGCAAGCAATTTATATTTTTACTTTACATTTAAAACGAAGGTCGATGAACCAACCAAACACAATAATAATAATAATAATTAAAAAATATATATAATAATAATAAATATATATAATAATAATTTTTTTTAAAAATTACAATATTATATAGGAAATAGAAATACTAAATACATTAGCATACACATATACACACATACATATTTATAAACACAATATATGTTAAGTCAACTTCAACTTATTCTACTACATCGATCATGGCATGGATAGATAAACGCTCTTCTTGCAACATGCATTTATTTATTTTGCTTTTAAACAAATGACAATTGTCTAGTGGGTTTCGTGTGCGTAATAATAAAAGATTTATTTTGTTTGGCCACGAAAACCCAACGTAGTGCGTTTTTAATAAATAATAACCTAGCATCCAAAACTTGAGCCTCTCTAAAGAGTTCATTAGAAGAATATTGATATGGTTTGCGATGCATGATTTTTAAAATACATTTTTGCGCTGTTAGAAGTGGCGTCAGGAGGGTTTTGCAGCACTCACCCCACCCAATTATACCATAGTTAATAAGAGATGTTATATAACTAACTAAGGGATGTTAATGTTAATAAGGGATGTTATATATTTAGTATGGAATATAACATCGTACAAATGTCAGCCGCGGCTTCGCGCGGTGGCACGGATCCGAGAGGTCCAATTTTCAATGAATGCCGCATGGATCCTGCTTAATTATGGACCATCGACTTCAGAAAACCCCACGAGGAAAGTCTAGCGGATTCAAATCGCACGATCTTGGTGGCCAATTCGAGTCTCGAGAGATAACCATGCACCAACGGACACTCATTTCGATAGTATAGTTTTCACGTGCTGCTTTATCGTGTAACTTGCCATGGTGAATTGGCATCAGTGGCTGAATAATAAGCAACATATTTGATAGATGCCGCCAAAGCAACATGGCCGCCACATATGGTCAACATCGAGCCGCCCTTACTCGAAACCCATATAAATTTGTAATTACGTAATATTGAAATATTGGCCTATGCGAATGTTAATTTGTCTACGATTGCACACATGAAATATCCGAGCAATAACGAACAATAACGAAAGACAAATAAATAACTAATTTTGAAAAGGAAATGACTTTTACTAACATATGAATACCATTAGGAATATAGGGATATAGTGATAACGACCTAATTATTTCGTGACTCACCGATATTTTCCGAATATTTTATAATTTTCCTCTATAAATCTGTTAGATATTTTATTATCTAACGTTACCGCAATCGATGACGAATCGGTTTGTTTGGTAATATTATCCTTTCTTCTTTTTATATTCTGAATCACTTTTAATGGCCCAAAGAAATTTCTGGCATTTTTGCTTAACACTTTATTATACAGAAAAAATCTGAAAAAAATGCTAAATAATGAAGAAAGGCTGCATGATTGGTAATAGTCATATATTGAAAAAGTTATTACATTCGCAATTTAAAAAATCTAACTTTAAAAACATAGATTTTTGATAGAGAAGTAAAAGAGAAAAAAAATGATGGAGTAAAAGAGGTGTTTAAAATGTGGCCAAGTATAGAAGTTTTTGCAAAAATATTATTTGGAATTAAAGAATATGACATCCTTGACAGGCGTATACCTTTTCTTATTGATTACGTCACTGGAATGTTTGTTTGTTTGTTTGTTTCTACTCTTTATTGTGAAATTTCACAATGGGCGGGTTTATTGTCATATGACAATCTCTTACAACCAACCCTACTGTGACGTGTTTATATTTATGTGTGCGCGTAACATGTGCGTGTGTGTCTTGTTATTGCATTCGATCGACTGAATTGAAAATGCAATTCCGTAAATTTGATCCCAACGGAAAATGGTGACCCAGCCGGGATCGAACCCGGGACCTTACAATTTACTCGTAAGATCAGGCGACCTAACCACTATGCCACCGAGCCGTCTAAATCTTATGGCATTTTATCCCCGATACCAGCAACACTTCTAAACGTATATACTCTTTGTGTGTGTGTGTATTTGTATTATGCAAGAATGAATGTTTTGAACTTTATTCCAATAATATTTATAAATATAATCGAACGTTATACCTGTCAGCTCGCAATATTCTAAGTTAAATATCAGCATCCCTAGATACGGGCGTTCTTGCTCAGTTAGGTATGCGATGAGTCAACGGCTATGGGTTCAATTTGTTTTTCCTGCACGTTTTATTGTACTGTATACCGAATATAATAGCCATTCGTCTGTAAATCATGTTGTTTAAAATAAATAAATAAATAAAATTTAAATATTGGCGCTTTACTCGATTATGGATTAATTTGTACTATTAGAGGGTATTTTTTATTTATAGAATTACTTTAAATGGTATTTTTTCCAGAATATTTTAAGCATCATTTTGTTTGTTGATTATTTATACCAAATATATGTCCCTTTGGTTCCTTGATTATTTACTCGCAATTCGACTATTTAAATTAATCGTTTATTTTTCGTGATTATTGTTTATGAAATCTCTGTCTAATAGTTTTCATGTTATGTGTTGTTATATTATTTATTATATTATATAACATGGGTTCCTCAATTTGTAACTTTTGTTATCGCTCTTGGAAATAGTGATTATATTTTGTTACGAAACATTTTTGTTATAACTACTTTATTTTATTTTTTTATTATTAGTTTTTTTATTAGATGAGTGCTGTTTGTTTTTGTTGCTCCAATTTCAGATTATTCATTCTTTTTTTTTTTGCTAGCAGTCTTTATTCATAAAAAAGATACAAATTACATGTCACAGTTCCCCACTAAGGCTAGTGCCTTTTCAGTGGGTAACTAACAATGATGTGTTCATATCTGACTTATATTACCTATTACCTATTATACTTATATTAACTATTATAACTATTTACGTTACGTAGATGTATTGACTTCCTAACCTAACCTAAACTAACCTATATTTCCTATAATAACTAGCTGAATATACACGTATAAATAATTACAGTCAATAAATGATTTTCCACTAAATTAATATACCTACTTCCTAACCTAACCTATACTAATTATCTTGGTATACACTAAATATGTGTACTTACTTTGTTTACAATTACAATAATAAATGATTTTAATTGTTTCAGGTAAGTGTCATCTAATGAATTAATACTTTAAGATGAATATCAACACAGGTAAGACAATAACTACTAAGACGTATATGTCCATCATCTTAATATATTATATCATATTTTTGTTGTCATTGTACTAGATATTTGTAATCAGGTTGCTACGCTTTTTCTAAATTATGACAATATATTTTCTAACTACGGTCTATCATGCCACTAATCATAATATTTTTTTTCCTAATTCTAGAATTTTATAAATTTAACAATTAATAAATACATACATTGTTTGAATTTCATAACCATTTTTAAAATCAGTATGTTTTAAATTTGACAAATTCAACAATATTGATTAGTAAATAACTATGATATGATTATTATTCTGTACCGTATTATTTGAATTTAAAAACTTATTATGATTAGGATTATGATACGTTAAGCCTCCCTACAATTTCGTAGAATGAAATACATAAAACACAAGGTTATGCAACTTCAAGGATTTTATATTTTTTGATCTCAATGAATTAGTTTTGGTAACACTCCTATCTATGTTCCTGCTAAATTTTAAATTCGCCTTTTATTCTGATAATTATTTTTTTAAAACTTTTTTTGCTGCAAATGTAATAGTTTTTTAACATAACGGCTAATATTGGGTCCTTACCTATGTCATTGCTGTTTAATTTCACACTAGCCACTTTTAACTTAGATAACTTGGGTTTGAGTTGGAATTTTAAATTAATAATAATAATAATAATAATAATAATAATGCTTTATTTAAGAGAAAGTAGTACAAAAATTATGTCTTAAAAACTACCCAACTAGGTTAATGCCCGTACTAGGGTAGATTCTTTTCTTTTAAATTAAGATGCGCACGTAATTTTATACTGCAATTATAGAACTATGGTAATATTTTACTTGTTTATATAATATTTAACATTATACATATAATATTCTCATTTATATATAAATATTACATTTACCTACTTGTATTATTTACATACTATTATTATTTACATACATTTGCATTTACGTACATGTATTTATTAGTAATATATTATTGATTAAATTGATAACGTCGTTTTAAACGAGGATATGTGTAATAATTTCAGCTACCTTTTCCCTGCCGGTCTCAAACAGCCACAAAGTAAGTTTTGCCCTTTTCATATGTAAGCTTTTGCATTTTTTTAACTTATCCTGAAAGTAATTGTGGAGTTTAGGAGCTACACAACTAAAGTGCCTTTGCGCAAATTTAGTTTTGGTTTTTTTAATTAGGTGTTTTTCTGACGCGCAACCTCTAGTTAGAATCTTGTGGTCAGTGATGTTGTGTGTGTGCGGATTGTTGAGATAATAAAGTAGGGTTACTTTTGCATAGATCTGTCTAACGTCCAAAAGTCTCAGCTCTTTTAGTAGTTCGTTGGTTGGATATCGATGTGGCTTTCTGGACATAACCCTCAGGAGAGCTTTTTGCGCTTTAACAAGCGGATTCAAATAAATTTTATTCCGAGTGCATGTTACCTATTCTTTTTTAAGAATCAGCTGTTTATTTGTCTTTCCGCCGTTTGATTTTGCTCAAATATGTTTGTTTGTGCAACCATGGTTAAGTTGAAAATTTGTATTATTTTCAAATATGAGATCCTGTGCCGGTGTTTTCTATTACAGCTCCTTGCAGTCTGGCTATACAGTTACCGTAAATGTATACTGTTAAGAATTGCGAACAATGACGAAGAAGCTCGTGGTTGCCGGAGCTCGAAGTTGCCGGAGTTGCGGCTGGAAACTTTTGGTCACCCACCGTACTTTCCAGACCTTGCTCCAACAGAGTTTAGTTTTTTTTTCAGAATTTAGATAACTACATGTGGAAAAATCAACTTTGAAGAGTCGCTGAAAAACACCTTCAAAGAATTCATTGGTTCCTGTCCACGAGAGTTTTACAGTAGAGGAATTAAGCAACTCCCATTAAGGCGACATGATACCTGGGAACGATCATATCAGAGGAATTTTAGTTTTATGAGTTTTTTGAAAAAATAACAATTAATTAAAAAAAGTTTCTAAGTGAATCCCTCGATAAGGAACCAATTTAAAATTTGGACTCAAAAAAGTTGCTCATTGCCTTGGACATTAAGGCTTTAAATTGACTTCGAAAACTTTCAGGCGCGTTTACTCCTACAATGTAAGCGGTGAGTGTGTTTTATTATAATTTCATTATATTGACTGGTTAATTTTCTAGGGCAGCACTTAGCCACATTTTTTATTTAGGCCCTGAATTAATTACAATTAATTAAGACGTGAGAGCGCTCTGACAGTTACGCTAAATATGCTTTTGCAATTAACACCCTTATACCACCACTGCGTAAAGATAGTTATTCTGTGCTAGCGCTGCGATTGACCGTTTAGTATGCGTCTGGTTCCCGGCGCTAGCGGACGTGGAATCTGCGCTTGACGCTTCGTCAACGGTGGATTTTTATTGGTCAAACATTTTTTCGCGTGTTCGCCCATTTCGGATATGTTTCTGAGGTCTCATGTCGCCTTAAAGTGTCAAATTTGCATAGACAATAGGGGTCAATATTTCTATTAATTAAATATATATTTTTCATATAAAGTTTTTGGACTTATTTTTTTTTATAGAACAGCAACTTCATAATATGGACCCAATATTACTCACTTTTTTAGTTTGCTGATTTTTTGAGAAAATTTTAGACCTTATTTTCTGCCTGAACGAAGTTTTAGAAAAAATGGCGGAAACCCCATCGGGCCCCAGAAGCTGTCCCCTTAAGTTGTCTCTCAGAAGTATGTCTTGCTCGACCTTGCTTAAGCCGCCTTAAAGTTTGGCTCTACCACTCAAATTGCCTTGCCATCTCGAATGTGTCATTGACATTAAAATTTATGTATTATTTTATTGCTAGTAACATCTGTGCGGCGTCTTTTAAAATAGGTTTAGTGCGTCATTGAGACTAGAATCAGCGCCAAAAAATTAAATTTATTCCACCATATAATTTCTAACGCATGAAATTTTCTAGATTCTTGGGAAAGGGCTAGATAGCTGACTCAATAATAATATGAATAATTTATTGATTCCCCAAATAATAACCTAGAGGGAGAGCCTGGTTTAGGAGCTCAAAAAATGTTTTTCATGATTTTTTTTTAACTTAAAGTTGAAATCTAATCATGAATCTTTTATATCGATCGGTCAGGTTAACATTTGAAAAATAGAAATATTTTTAGCAATAGTAAAAAAAACTATTTTTGAGGTATTGAATTGCAAATATTTCTACCGCTGCAGAAATGTCGGTATCTGCTTGTGCGGGAATATCGAGTGTAAGTTGGCCTGAAACAAAAACAAATACATTAATTTTTACAACAAAACTAATTTGGAAAAAAAACGTATGTAGATGGTCAGGTATGTTACGTTAAACATTGTAATCTACATAATAAATAATAAATTCATAGTATTATTATATTTGTTGAAAAAGGTGTTTTTGTTTTTGATAAAATTAAACAATAAAACGAAAATGAGGTCGCTGAAAGTTACATGTTAATGATAATCGCATTTAAAAGAATTGGCATGCTCGAAAAAATATCCCAGCTTATAGAAAGCATATGTGGATTGCAGCTTTTGTTTGGGAGCTAATGGGCCCTTGCTGAGTTGGCCACGAAGACATATTTTGTTCAGGGTTGGTCACACTCACGGGTCAACACCCATCTGTCGGCCTCCACGCATGAAGTGCGAGCCCGGGCAGGACTCTGGCCTTAGGGCTAGTTTCCCCTAGGAATTAACCTTCTGGCGCTCCTGGACGGTCTGCACACCGTGCAGCGTAAGCCAATCGTTTGTGCACTCTGACTAACAGTCGGGGGAGTCTGGAAGCAGTACTGTTTTCTATAGAGCGGGGGTGGTTGCGGACCTTACGGCGACTGCTCTTGAAACGAAAATCGGCTATCCGATCCTGGGTGAAAAGCCGGGCAAAGGCTGCCGTGGTCTGCGATAGATTCGGTATACACCGGGGCCCTCTTGTGTGGGCCGTCCCACACAGCGTCTGCCGGTTCGTGGTCGCCATTCGAGAACCTTTTCCCCCCCAACGGTTGTCGGTTCTGCGAGCTATATGACCTGCCCATTGCCATTTCAAGTTGGCAATTTTTCTAGCTATATCAATGACCTTGGTTCTTTTGCAGATTTCCTCATTTCGGATCCTGTCACGCAGTGACACTCCAAGCATTGCTCTCTCCATGGCTTGTTGCGCAACTTTAAGCAGCTACCACGTCTCAGTGCCATACGTCATCACTGTCACATGCTCTAAAATCATAGGCACCAAAATAATTTTTTTCTTGTAAGCCTGTGTAATCACTAAAACATTGACATACTCTTCACTCTCTGTTTTATACTTCATTGTGTCAGCAGTGTGTTGTACGTACACGTGTAACGACTTCATTTAGCCCACATAAATCATCAATAGCACGCACAGCTCGTTTTTCTTGGCTGCATTTTCACATATTTGCGCATAAATTAAGCGCAGTCGGTAGCATGTTTGCTTAATCGGTCTGTTTGCTCGTTTCGTGCGGTTCGGCCGATACCGTGTCAATTATCTAGTGCAATGTCATTCGCTCTGCAGCAGGGTTGGATCCAGATCTACACACATATAGATCCGAAAGGCCAGCTTATTTGTTTGTTTGTTTATACTCTTTATTGTGAAAATGTCACAATGGGCGGGTTTATTGTCATATGACAATCTCTTACAACCAACCCTACTATGACGTGTTATATGTATGTGTGCGTGTAACATGTCTGTAAGTGTGTGTCTTGTTATTGCATTCGATCGACAGAATTGAAAATGCAATTCCGTTAATTTGATCCCAACGGAAAATGGTGACCCAGCCGGGAATCGAACCCGGGACCTTACAATGTAAGATCAGGCGACCTAACCACTATGCCACCGGGCCGTCGTATTTTGTGGCCGCACCAACTCACCTCCTTTGTTTTGAATAAAAGAATTCCCTCGGGCAAGCCCTGAGCTCTCTGACACTCTGCAAAGCAGTGTTGTATGCGTATCTGTCAGATTGCCGGGAGATAAAAATATGGAAAAAAACGGTTGTCACCCCAAGACTTTCCCGACAAGTAGACAACCGGGTGGGGTCAATCCAACTCCCCCCCCCCCCCTCGCGTGACAATTCCTAGTATATTAGTAATGTTTTCCGTGATATTTAAATGGTATTTTTTCAAAAATTTCAGCGTATCGAATTTCAAGTCTCTAAGTTTAATATTTCGAGATTGAAGTATGACTAGCGCGCCCTCTGGTGGGCCGATTTCAAACCCAACCACTTTTCAAATCTTGCCATGGCCGAATGATGCCTGCATGCCCATGCATGCAAATTTCAATTCAATCGGATGAAGCCTTTGGGCGCTGTCGTGGAGGAATACACACAGACCCACACACACCCACACACACACAGACACAGTGACAGATTTCAGTCTGAAAATGATCCTAATTATCTCGGGGAGAGGGGGGGGGGGGGTCAAAATGTATAAATCGGTCATTTCGAAAAAAAAAATACTACTAAATCGGTTTAACCGTTTAGAAGATGTGGTGGAATAAAGAAACTGAAAATATACATAGGTGAACCCTGAACACATTACACTCTTTTTTTGTTGGGCAGTCGTGTAATAAAAAAATACAAACTCGGTACTGTCTTTACATGTGTGGGTAAAGAATTCCAGAGACGGGCTCCATGTACGGAGAAGAAGTAAGAGTAGAAATCACTAACGTGAGCAGGGATCGAAAGTAGGAGCGAGAGCGAGAGGTATCAGTTTGTAAATAAAAATTCTAAGTATAGTCGACGAAATACTATTTGACAAAAGTGTTGTTAGCACATTGGTACCTTTTTCACACCTATCGTCTAATGTCTAATGGCTCGATATGGTTAGACTAAATCGCCTTGATCGCTTAATAATATTAATTATTTATACGTAACAATTTTCAAGCAAAAAAACTAATAATAAAATTTTCTTCCGAATCTTTAAATGACAGCTGAATAAGTAATAGAATTAATTTATAAAAATTATAAAAATATATTAGGACGCTGGCTAAAAAGCTAAACGATTAGGACTATTAATTAGTGAAACCCTAACAGTTCGATTTAGAAATCATTAGTAATTAGTGCGTATTTTAATATTTCTGTATGAAGTACACATTTTACAATTATTGTTATAATTGTAAAATCGAAATCGGTAATCACCGAAAGTAACATGGTGTAGCTAACCGATTAAAACTATTAATTAGTGTAACAGTAACAGTTCGATTTCGAAATCATCAGTATTTAGTGCGTATTTTAATATATCTGTCTGAAATACACATTTTACAATTATTGTTAGGTACCTATACTGCAATATTTACTCTGATCGTTGGTAGTATAAAGTTCAAGATGTTATGATCGAACCCGGTGCAGCGGTCAGTTTGTGCCTTTAAAGCGTTTGTTAAACTGTTCCACGCAGGTAGAATCGATCTCCAAAGTAAAATAAACGGTTACAACTTGTTGGGAATCACTGTTTATTTTATGACATTTTAACGACACTTTTGTCAAATAATATTTCGTAGTATCTTGACGAAGAAGAAGAATGCATATAACCGATGCGGCCCTGCTTCGCTCCCCCTCGTCACATCTTCTGCGTCGCTCTATTGCCTGTATTTGGCTCAAGTTATTCGGTCAGCAATTATTATGTATGTAAATGCTGTGCGTGGGACGTTTTTGCATCGCAAAGCAGATGTATGTCTGTGACGTGTCTCTGGCACCACTGATTGATATAATTATCTATGCAGAGTGGCACGTGTCGTTACATGTTGCCATGATGCCACTAAACTCAGGCATTTCGCCATCGGATGGAACCATTTGAACAAATTGGCATTTAATCGATGAATCGATATTTATAACTTAAGGTTGTGCTGCAAACACTCTTCTGCCCAATCTTTATAAACCACAAAATATGATACTGAGGATCATCAATAAAAAATAATATTCTTCTAATGTCCTTTCCGATGTGTTAAGTGTGAGATAAATATTTGTTCTGGTAACTCTTATCAAATTACAGCTAGGAGAAGTTTCAGAAGTTAGGAGACCAACAATAAATCCAGTAAACTCGTGTGACGAGAAGATTTAACGAAACTATTTTTTAAATATGAAGAGATTCGCTTTTGACCTATCCGCTTTTGACCAATCTTGCATTCAAATAGTACAATAGTCCGCCACTAACAGCCGTATTCAGAGTCGACACTCAAGGGGTCCCTCAACTCAAGTGTGCCCTAACTTGTCAGATTACTATTCAGAAACCATACTTAAGTAAGCACTCAAGTAGGCTACTCGAGTGTTCCCTTAAGGGGGGCATCTTCCATACATTTTTGTATTCAGAGACAATACTTGAGTGTCGAGGAAGCTAAAATGGCCGACATTTCTTAAGTTTCGAACTGTCAAATTCAAGTGAGGTCTCGAGCTCACTTTGGCGAGTGCGCGTTGAGTATTCGAATAATTAATGCGTGTTTTTTGTAAATTAAATCCATGAATTTGATAACTCTTTGGTTTATAATGATTGGCCGATTTTATAAGCGTATTTACCGCGCCGCACGCGTCGTTACGTAAGGGATTTCAACATCTCTTTGACTTCTACTCCCCTGGAGAGTTTAAAAAACATTTCCGCCTCGCCATTGAAATGTTTTCTGATTCCATTGGGTTTTAACGAAAACCGCGGATTTCCGATTCCGCCTGATGCAGTTAGTGCTGGCACTAAAATTCTTTGCCACCGGCAATTAGCCATACAATGCCAACCATAGCTATTATTTCTACCCATATTTTTGCTTATTCTTAGGTGAAGAAATTCTGCATCGAAATTCGGCGCAAAAAGAAGCGAACTAGCAAATGGCAAAACGAAAAAGACGAAAGAGCGCATCGAGGAAATCGATCACGAAACCGACAAGAAAAATACGCCGACGTCGAGCAAACGTCAGTGACAACAGCTGATGCACCGACGGGTTTTTTCAACCATAGAGCACAACCATTTTGTTCAAAGACAACGAAAACTCTATAGACCGTGTAATAGAAATGTATTAGTTTCGAATTAGAAATGAATCCAATTGCTTGAGGGTCCCTTAAGTGCATACTCACTGAAGGGAGCCCTTAAGTAACGACTCTGAATAGCAATTTTGAGGGCGGTACTTGAGTGTCACTCGAGTGAGTGTTCACTTAAGGTGTACTTAAGTATCGACTGTGAATACGGCTGTAAACATTTCAAATATTAAAATTTCATATAGATTTTTAAAAAGGTTGAGTGCATACCTTCTAAATTGTATGACTGCAGACATTGGATATGGTATTAGATAATTAAATATAAAAAAAAACATAGGTTTAATTAGGTATAATGAGGTGGCTATTTATGACAATATTAGCCCCGTGTCTAGCTTATTTTCATTATAATTATTTTTATATTGTCATTACTTTGATTATATTCTAGACTATTATTACCAATTTTTTAAATGATAATTTTATATTTTTAAATATAATTTGACTAGTCGTTATGATTTATTTTAGATTTTAATATTTTTTAACTTACCTGCTATAGTTTATTTATAATTTTTTGTATTGATAGTTAACATTTCGTTTCGATGTTTTATGGGTAATTTCACTACAATTTTATACGATAATTCTCAAAATGATGACGATTGAAATAAATTGTTTTGACTATTGGAAATTATAACTTTTGTAAATTTGAAAATGAATTTGAATTCGTGCAATTGCTCTATCGGTAATGTATAGTCTGTCTCTTTATAGTCTAGTCTTATATATTTATTGAATCTTCTGCGGATGCTTAATAATCCCCTAAAGGCCTTGACTACAATCTTGAAGGAGGTATAAATATTAATATTCTCGATCAAAACAATCCAGTCAATAAATATCTCTGTATGCTTTCCGAATTTGGAATGATAGTAATAAACATGTCTACAAGACAGCGGACATGTATCGACCACTTTTTTGCATCGACTAAAAATAGTACAATCGTCATAATGTCCCAGTACGCTAACTGACTATTTTCGACTATTCTTTTCAATCGGATTATAGATACTTGTTATTATAGTTTATTCACAGACGTTGCAGATATTGATTGAAATCAGATATTTAGAATGATTCAAATGAAGAAACTGATTTTTTCTTAAATACAATAAAAAAAATGATCGCCAAAAAAACCAAAGAAAAACACGTTCCTAACTGATGGAGGAAAATTATGCCATGGCTTACTCCAGTACTTCTAAGAAGTATTAAACTCAGAAATAAAAGACTTAGCAATGTCAAATTTAATCCTGCCAATAGCATTTTGAAGCACAAATATTTGAAATATAGAAATATTAGCAAAAACATAATAAATAGAACTAAACCTAACATGTACCACAAAAAGTAATTTGCATATAATGCTGGCAACTAAAAAAACATGTCGTCAGATCCATTAAAAGTCGATAATAATGGACAGTTGGTGACTTTAAATAAGCATAACAAAAACATAATGCGAACTATTTTAATGATCAAAACTTTACGAAAAAAAGTCGACTGCCGCAGCCATGTCATGGTGAAACTTAGAACAGGCTATCATAATTGAATGCGTATACAAAATTCCGTGTCTTTGATGTTGAGATAGTTCCTTCGTTGGAAGCCAACTCTGAGAGCCGCAGACCTGTCTTGGTGAAACTTGGAACGGCATATACAAAATTTCGTGTCTGTGCTGTTGACCGTTGGCCGTGAGGAGTCCTCTCGTCGGGAGCCAACCCTGGGTGTAGTATTAGATCATGCTTACCATAAAATAATGCATTGTAATCGGAGCTGAACCAATATGTAAATTTTCAACTTTATGTGATAATATTTGAGGAGTTCCCTCGATTCCTCATGGATCTCATAATCAAAACAGTATTTCGATAAAAATGGGACCAATCTGGATGTATATCCTATCAAATAAAAAAATCTAAATTGGTTTATAAATGACGGATTTCTGAGGTAACAAACGTTAATAAAAAATGCAATTGAATTGATAACTTCCTTCTTTTTTAAAGTCGTTTAATTACTTGTCCAATATAGGACCGAAAAGGGCAAAAAAGACTCCAAAGGACGCAACTGAAATTAAACTTCAACTTGAAGTAAGCAATGAAATTAACCTAACAGGAACACTATTTTTAAGAACGACTGACTTTGAAGAAATAAAGAGTATGATAAAAAATGTAAAACACAAAAAATCAACAGGACATTTCCTCTAAAATTTTCAAAGACTGCAGCGAGAATGTTTTGTTATCTCTCGCTTTTATTACTAATCTAAGTATATCTATTAGAATTTTACCTCGGTTTCACGAGAAAGCGGTGATAAACCCTATCTTTAAAACCCTATCTTTAAACAAATCTCTGATATAAAGAAATATTTTTCATATTTGACCGTTTTAATTCTGCAAAAAAAAACTGAGCATTTTTACAGAATTTCGTTCATGGATTTTTGATTGGAAAAGTTTTGGAATATTTCACTGTGCAACCATTCTTTGTTGAATTCAGCAACTAATTTAAGGTTAATTTAATTTAATTCAACAATTTTAATGATTGTAATGGAAATAAATACTGATTTATTCTTTTATTGTTATTTAAATTTCATTTTTATCTAATTCCTTGGTTCTTTAATTGCCTATTTATTAATAATTTATAATTACGAGTAACAACAACCAGGCAACACTTAATCCAAAAAAAGAGAACAAGTTTTGCACAAAACACTTTTCTTACATTGCCCCTCGACTGTTCAACAAAATGAATAGTGTTTTTCCTGCAGGACTGAAATCTAGGAATAGTCACGGCGTAAAGAAAAACCTAACTAAGTCACTTTTGACTATGGGTCGACAAGAAACGGAGACATTAATAACATATATTAAAATAGAGCACGATTTGTGAGATATATGTATATATATATATATAGTATTATTTTATATTTATCTATAAAGTATATATTTATTTATGTATGTACGTGTATATTTATATGTATATGCCTAAATTTAATATTATTACAATTTATTATTTTGGAGACATATCTATCTTCTTAAATGTAACATAATAATATACAAAGATAATACAGCAAGTTACGAAAACCACTCTACCTTCTTTTATATTAAGCCTACCTTAGTACAGGCGAGGCCTAGTTAGGATGGCTTTGAATTTAAAAAAATATATATAATATTGTAGATAAATAAAGAATTTTGAATTTGAATTTATGCATTTGTAAGAATGCTAATTTCGCTATCGCTGGCCCTTAAAGAGCAATGGAGAGAGCGCTGACATTGATCACGCCGCTGCTGAGTTATGAGCGAGGTGATTGGCCAAGAGAGTCGAAAGATCGAGTGGTCTCATTGTTGTAATATTCAGCCGGAGATCATTTACATTTCAAATTGATGACTATACAGAACATGCTGCCTTTGCGCAATACAAAACGCGTCGCGCCGCGCTGGCAGCTCAAATCGAACCGCGATGGTCTATGTTGCCATACCGTCTTCATTGTTCCTTCTTGGAGGGGGTATCAATATATATTTGCATTCGCAACTAACCTTTAGAACAGTAATTCCATTCCGAAGTTAGGATTATTAATATGGTCGTTTTGAAGGCTTGAATTAAACGAGTTGAATTCAAATGTCTGCTGACCTCCGAACAAACGTATTCGTGCGAAACCATTTCTTGGAATTGCCTCAACAATATCCAAGAAAACAGATATGCTCTTTTTATCCTAATTCACGTTGCATTAATAAGTACGTGTCATCTCTGCGATTGCATCACTTGGAGTTGTCGACTACAATGGGCCAACCCATCACCCCAGGCTGGTATAACGATATATGATCGTTCTTTCAGCCGTGAGATGAGCGTAGAAGACTTAGAGACAAGACCAATCTACTGTCTAGCTCCGCCAACATGCCCGTTAGAGGCCAACACTTTACGGCTAGACACCGGGAAAGGTAAACAGCGGGCAGCCAAGCCCCCTAAATACCAGTTTTGAAGGATATATCCGTCTGGAATAAACCTTCAGATACCTCCCACCTCCTGACTGGTTACAGGATCGAGGTCGCTTGCGCTGTCCTCTCCCTTACGTAGCGGTGATACCGAATCTATCGCGGACTACGGCATCCTTTGCCGGGCTCTTCACCCGGTATCGGGTAGCCGAATGGTCGTTCAAGAGCAATTGCCGTAAGGTCAACACATACCCCCCGTTCGATAGAAAACAATACTGTTTCCAGACTCCCCTAGCTGTCGGTCGGAATGCACAATTGTCCAGGAACGCCCGAGGGTTGACTCCTAGAAAAAACTGGCCCGCAGGCCGGAGTCCTACCCGGGATCGCACTTTTGCGTGGAGGCCGCCGGGTGGGTGTTGATCCGTACGTTTGGCCGATCCTATATATAAGTATTAGTGGCTAAACCGCAACAGGGCCCATTATCTCCCACCCATCACCTCAGGAAGTTTTAACGATATTACATCGTTCTGTCTCCCGTGAGGTGAGCGTAGAAGACTTGGAACGTAGCTCAGTCCACTGTCAAATTGCGCCACTCGCACGTAAGAGACCAACATCTTAAAATACCGCGAGAATCCGAGTAAGCACCCAGCAGGCTGACACTCGCGTATGTATTGCTTTATCCGTTGTAATATATTACTTTGTCCGTTGATGAAATTATAGTTAAACCGCTTTTTCTTGAGGTTTTATGTTTTCGAATCTAGGTATACAAGAAAGCTACTCTGGACCGTTGATTTCTTTTCGATTTCCGAACTGCAACGTCAGCTCTCTGTAAATTGTGCATTCTCTCGATGCAGTACAATATCCCCATACTGGCTTCGGAGTCGTGCATGAGAAGAAATGGGATCAAGTTTAAGGTCTCGATGTCAAGCTGGTATTATTGCTTGTACTTCGCGCGCCTGGCGACGCGGCTCCGTCTCAGAGATGCCAGGGCTGGCACAACAAACATCCATCCAAATCCAAGGACATAGAAATAATAAAACCAACGGAGCTGTCAGGTATTGCACTTCGATTGCGCAGAGCTCAAAGAGTAGCTCACACATTCGTATGCGACGAGTCGGAAATATATTTAACTAATGGAATGCTAACCAGCGAAGCTTGGGTATTCGTGTACTTTCCCCTCCCACTCCTTCTTCTCTCCCCCTCCTCTCGCCCAAGTAGCCTATGTTAATCGCCGTTCCTTCCACTTACGAATTTATAAAATTTTCATAACGATCGGTTGAACGGTAAAGAAATTGTCCTGCTGCATCGACATCTAGTGGCAAGTTACAAAAACGTTGATATATTATCCGGGCTCAAGAACCTATATCTAGCAATTTTCACGGTGACCGGTTTAACGGTATAGAAGTTGGCTGAAGCTATCTGGTGCGAGTTACAATACAGTGAGTTGCGCGAAAATAGTATGTGCGCTCAAATGTCTATGTATACCAATTTGCATGGCAATCGGTTGAGCTATATAGAAGTCAATGTGCTGCGGCGCCATCTAGTGGTAAGTTACAATAATGCAGATATAATAAAAACCTTCTTCATGACAAAATACATATATGTGGCAACTTTCATAGTGATCGGTCAAACGGTTTTGGAGTCAATTAAGCTCGGACAGATATACCAGCATCCGATTTATATACATACGTACCTACTAGCTGACCCGTGCCCACTTCGTCGGGCGGTAAAACTTTTTACTTGTGATGAAATTATGAGTGTGGTTTGGTTAGTACTCAGTGCTGTGATTTATTTCCTGTCTGCCAAAAGAAGGGTTTTTACTGCATATGTATGTATGTATTTGCATGCCAATTTGACTATATTACCGTTATTTTTGAGTGTCTTCTTGTGAGTGTCTTATTTGTGAGTGTCTTATTTAACCATTTATGCAGTAAAAGGGAGATTATATGCAGGAAAAGGGAAAAATCTTGTGTTTAAAACACTTGAGACGATAACTTTGCTTATTTTGATATAAATTTATAATTATTGATAATATGACGAATAAACATGACCTAACGATTGAAATTATTTTTTTATAATAAAATACTACTTTTTGTGACTTAAATATAAAAGTTGACATATGCTGTCGCTGACATTTTTGTAGGCATTATCAAGCTCTACAACTTGATCATATTATATCTCTCATCGTTAAGGCAGCGTTAGTTAGAAACGTTTTCGTTCGACCGTTTTTTCCGACTTTCTTTGGAAATCAGACTACCGCGAAAAAGTCTTTTCATTTTTCGGATTAATATATAGCTTATGACACTCACAGGTAACGTGGCTTTCTATTGGTAAAAGAAATTTTAAAATCGGTTCAGTAGATCCAGAGATTACTTCCTACAACGTCACAAACTTTACCTCTTTATAATATTAGTATAGATGTGAGAAGATTAGTCAGTGTTTGGAACATAAAAGACATTTACGCGTTGCGATTCGTAGTAAAATACTAGCTGCCAAAACTTAAAAGGGCGTTGAGAAATCTAATACCATATACAATCAATGGTGTTACTTTAAAAAAAAAAAATAATGTAATTACTTTGTATACGAATAAGTTATTAAATCAATCTAACATGTGAAAAAAAATACTGTGTCACCACAAAACTTTCCCGTGAAGTAGACAACTTCTCCCCGCCAACCCCCCCCCCCCCCCCCATTGTTCCCCGCGCCAACCAAGCCTCCCCCCGCGCGTTTATTCGTCGCATTTTTGTGGTATTTTCCCTGGTATTTAGAGGGCATTTTTACAAAACGTATGTATTAACGTCTTATACTATGAGGACTTGAATAAAATGGTCTTATTTTGGCACTTTTTATTTAAAATGCATAACGTAGATTTAATTTGATTATTTACCATTTTACTGACAATTTGAATATTACGATGAATAATTTTACTACGTATCTTTTCGAATTACTAACTACTTCAAATATTAGGTTTCTATTTTGACTATTTATATTTATAGTTTGACAATCTAGTAGTTAATTCTTAACTATCTATGTATGTTCAGTAAAGAGTAGTAACGAAACTTACTACCTAACCCAATTATTTTGACACGTCCAAGAGCGGTCTTTAGCCGTCAATTGGACACGACGAAAATGTAATGTAATGTAATGTATGACTCGCTTGTATACGAAATATTCCAACCAAAATCAAGACGTGATTTCGGTCCATTATGTACCGAATTTCAAGTTTCTAAGTCCAATATTTCGAGATTGCAGTATGACTAGCGCGCCCTCTGATGGATCGATTTCAACCACAATCTTTCCTTCTTGCCACGAACAAATGATGCCTGCAGGCCAAATTTTAGCTCAATCCGATCAAACGTTTGGGCGCTAACGTGCGAGAAATACACACAGCCACACACATATACACACACACACAGCTCACAGACGGACTTCAAATAGAGTTATCAACTACAATGGGCGAACCCGTCAGAAATTTCAACGATTAGTGTAATCTCCCGTGATCTCTTAGATCTCCCGTGAAGTGGGCGCAGAAGACTTGGACAAAACAGTCCACCGCCTAGCTCCGCCACATGCACGTAAGAGGCCAACGCCTTATCCGCGAGATAACCAGGTATGTTACCCAACGGGCTTACTCTTACGCCCTTACTTCCAATTGCGACCATATTACTCCGGTCTCTCAATTGGTTATGAGTTCGAGGTCGGTCCTCTCCGTTACGAAGCGGTGAAACGGTGTATACTGAATCTATCGCGGACCACGGCATCCTTTGCTCGGCTGTTCACCCAGGATCGGGTGACCGATGGTCGTTTCAAGAGCAGTCGCCGTAAGGTCCGCAACCACCCCCGCTCTATAAGAAACAGTACTGCTTCCAGATTCGCCCGAGTGTTAGTCAGAGTGCACAATCGATGCGCAGACCGTCCAGGAGCGCCAGAAGGTTGATTCCTAGGGGAAACTAGCCCTAAGGCCAGAGTCCTGCCCGGGCTCGCACTTCATGCGTGAAGGCCGCCAGATGTGTGTTGACCCGTGAGTGTGACCTAACCTTAACCGAATGGGTTTTCGTGGCCAACTCAGCAAGGGCCCATTAGCTCCAACAAAGGGACTTCAGTCTGGGGGGGTGAAATGGGGGGGGGGGGGGGGGTGAAATGGGCATTCACAATACTTTCCCTCTGCCGGGAAAGTAATAATTTCAAATTTACATTGCGTTTGCGACATTGAATTGTAGTGCTACTCGCCTGTTCAACAAAATGAATGGTGATTTTTCTGCAGGACGGAAACCTAGGACTAGTCACAGAGTAAAGAATAACCTGACAAACTCACTTTGGACTATAGCTCGACAAGAAGCGGAGACACTAATAACATATAAAATAACGCACGAATGTTGAAATCTATATGCTATCATTTAATACACTGATCCTAACTTAGTACATCCAAGGTCTAGCTAGAATGGTTTAGTAATTAAAATAAATGAACCTTCTGCTTTGATTATTCAACTTTTTACTGACTATATTGTGTTTAAAGCCAATTGATGGTGCACTCTGACTAATAGTCGAGGGAGTCTGGAAGCAGTACTGTTTCCTATAGAGTGGGGGTGGTTTCGGACCTTACGGCGACTGCTCTTGAAACATATACACACACAATATATATTATATGCTATAATTTCAAATTTAATTTTAGGCTATAATTTGTTGCCTACTCTTCTTTTCACACCAGCATGTTGGTTGACTGGAAGATATTGCTGTAGTGTAGCAATAAGTCCGCCATTGTACCTTATTTTATTGTGCAATAAAGAGATTTTCATTCATTCATTCATTCATTCATTCATTCATTCATTCATTCTTGAAACGACCATCGGCTACCCGATCCTGGGTGAACAGCCGGGCAAAGGATGCCGGGGTTTGCGATAGATTCGGTTTACGCCGTTTCACCGCTTCGTAAGGGAGAGGACCGCGCAAGCGACCTCGAACTCGTAACCAATCGATAGACCGGAGTAATCTGGTCGCGATTGGAAGTAAGGGCGTGAGTGTAAGCCCGCTGGGTAACATACCATGTTATCTCGCGGATAAGGCGTTAGCGTCTTACTGGCATGTGGCGGAGCTTGACGGTGGACTGTTTTGTCCAAGTCTTCTGCGCTCACTTCACGGGAGATAGAACGAACAATCGTTAAAACCTCCTAAGGTGACGGGTTCGCCCGTTGTAGTTGACAACTCTATTTGACTATATTGTGTTGAGTGGCTTTTAGTAGGCAGCCATTTGAATTATCAACTATTCTAATTAATAAGCTTTTAATTTGTTTTGTAATAAGATTTTACGATGAATTATTAGTAAGTTCCAAAAGCTATTAGTAAGTTCCGTAGTTTCTTAGATACTATATATTTTCAATCTAATAGCTAAATTATTGACAACCTATGCATGTTAAGTAAATATTATAGTAGTAATATAGTAGACGTCCAAGAGCGGTTTAGCCGTCAATTGGACACGACGCTAATGTAATGTAATGTAATGTAATTGTAATGTAATGTAATATAGTTTTTTTTAAATAATAATATGAATTTAATTGAATATGAAATATAATGTGGCATTATTGTCTTTTGACATTGTCGTAAATGTATGCGAATCGAATAAAAACTTTTGGATTGTAATTTGTTATTTTGAATATTTTTTTGGTAACCCTGGTCGCCTGAGCCGGCCATCATAGAGGCAGGCTGCGACAATAGGTGAGCCGCTGCATTTTGACCGAGGTCAACAGTCCTTATTACGGCTTTGCGCTCTTCTCTACGTGTAGCTGCCTATTATATTGGTAGGACTGTACTTGTATTGTACCTACGTGTCCAAACACAACGGTACTTGTACCGACTGATGCTACCATGCATATAAAACAACCAGAGGTACATACATACTAAATACGATACAATTGTGACCTCTTGGGGAGCGTACTGAAAGGTTCTTGGAACTGATCACTTTTGTAATTATATCAAAAACTAGAATATAATCCCGTTCATAACGGGATAACTCAGCTGGGCATCCAGATCTTCTAGTTCTTCTAGATCTCAAGATTTTCCGTGGTTGATTAAATTTGGATAGAATTTTATGCGTATTCATAATAAGACTGGCAGAAAAGTACAGAAAAGCACTATACCTTAACATTAAATTCTACAATCTACTCCCTACTACTATTAAATAGAGTAAGTAAGCTATGTGATACTATTAAACAGCATGGAGGACGTAAAATTAAAAATAAAACCATTAAGAAGATGCTTTTATGCCATGTTTTCTATGATATGATCGAATTCGAGGGCGGTGAGTTTTCAAACATTTAAATAATAGTTTCATATAAATATCCATGGCTTCTTTGTAGGACTATAATGCTTTCACATTACATAAAGCAGGAGTAATTTAAAAATAGCGACTATAAAAGTAGCTACCTATTGATTATATTATTTGTTTTCGATTATTTTTGACATTTTTAGATATTTTTATTACTGTTTATTCTCTGTTAATTTCCTGTATATTATTCTAATTCTAACAATTCACGATTATTTTTAATTATTTTATTCTGTTATTGGGCTCGATTGCGTTTCCCTTGAGCTAAAATCGGAAATTAGTTCGTGTGAACAAGACAGAGCAGTACGTCAGAGCAGAGTGTGAAATGAACGGTAGTCACTTTTACGAATTAAAACTACCCACTGAAGATAAATTAGCTATATCTAACACCGCACGAAATGATTTCAAACTTATTCAGGCGTCTATAAGTTCGACGGGTAGTTTTGGTGCGAGGAAAATCGACGACAGTTCGTTTCATATTTCTTTCTAACGTATTGCTCTGTCTCGTTCGGTCAAACTAAGTTCCTATTTTAGTTTACGAAGAAACGCAATCGGGCCCATTGTCTATTTGTCCATAAAATAGGTAAGATACTGAAACTAGTAATATAAAAAGCTTGTAATAACTACCTGTTATTTACAGTACCTACGTTGTATATTACTGCCTATTGTATATTACGAAACGACCAAGAGCGGTAAAATCGCCAATTGGATAAGAATGCAATGAAAACCAGATCAAGATTAAGGTATAATTGAAAAAGAGAGTCTATCATGTTTATAGCAAATTGGCGTATCAAATACAACGTGATTTTTATAATAATTGTGGTTTTAATTAATTCATCAATTGTCTGCAGTAACAGGTTGTGATTATACCAAGTGTGTATATAATATATATTTACGACGATAGCATAACGAATATATTACACATTTATTATATTCAATAATGCAAGAGAAATTGCGTAAATCTGCGGTCCCGAGAGATAAGCACATTCGATGGAAAGTACCGTCGTTAAGTGTCATAAAACGAGTTGGATTTTAATTGGCTACAACCATATTTATTTAATTGAAAGTACCACAGTAAAATAATAATAGCAATATATAATTAAAATAAGGTATTTGAAAGTGGATTTCATGTAATAAAAAACAGATTAAAAACAAAAAAGAGGGAAAGGACGGATGTGTGTTTCTAATCGACTATAGGGCCGATTGCGGTTTGTTGACAATCTAAAATAATGTCGGAATACGCACCTACATAAAAGTGTTTTGTCTTTGAAAAAATTAAGTTATTTTGCGTTTGCGTTTCTAGTTTAAATTTAGCCGCGAACAATTCTAACGCATTTCTTTCTAAAATAAGGTAATAATAATAATAATAATAATAATAATAAAAAAACTCTTTATTTTAAATAAAAAAGGCGAGCTTATTGCCTTGCAGCAATGTCTATCAGCTAACCTATAGCTTAAGCTTATAACAAATTTAGAATGTTGGCTACGCAAAAGAATAATAAAAAAACCAACTGAAAAGAAACAAACTGAAACTAGAAAGAGACAGGTAATAAAAAAAGTAAAACAAATGACTAAAATTAAATAAGGACACAGAGGAAAGGAAGGAGAGGAAGGAAGGAGAGGAAGGAAGGAGAGGAGAGGAGAGGGAGAGGTGGATTGGTTAATTTATGGATTTTAGGGTTATATGCTCCTTAAGCCTGGCGTTGAACGAGAAGATGCTGGGGGCTGTTCTAACATCATTTATTAAAGCATTCCAGAGTCGTGCAGCTTCCACGGAGAAGGAGTATGAAAAAAAATCACTGCTATGCCCAGGGATGGATAACAGGTTATTGCCCTCTGATCTCAGGGGAATCTGAAATGTTATTGCGGTTCTACCTTTTTGACAGTTGCCCGGTTAAAACCATGCGAGAGCGTGTCTATTTTAGAAGCTCTTGTTCGGGTGACCGCTTTGATTTCTATATATTTTGGTGTGACTTTTTCGAAGAACATGATGCCTAATTTATATTTACTCATTCGGAGATGACGTAATGCTAAATTGCAATGGTAGGGGCATATAATTTTGGTACCTACTTCAAAGAAAATGAAATGTACTATGTACTATAAAATGTGTTAATAAATAACTAAAATAAATAAATAAATGCTTTATATGTTAGTTATGCCATGTGTTGGTTATGGCGCTTTTGTCAAAATAAATTAATGTATTATCACGGGTGTTAATCATTGATAAAATATCCATTTACTGTAAGTTTTTAGGTGGTATAGTTATAGAGATATCTTTAAATTAGTGACGCGTGCAAACACCTTGAAATACCTAGGTCAGCGTTCAGCGAAAGGCGAGGCAGCGAAAGGTGGCGAGGAACGAAACTCGTAAGTCTACGAGATAGGTAGCGTGCATCTGAGGGGTACGTCTTGCACTATATATCTAAAGGCATCGTCTAAAAAAGCAAATAAATGCCACGCTACTTAAATTAACAAATCGATTCGAAACTTTACGCGAAGCGAAGCCGCGGGCAACAGCTAGTTTATAAATAATGCTAAGACTCACCATTCCAGTCTGTTTTGTTTTGGTCGCTTTAACATACGACATACCGTTGTTTCCTGATAATAATTACAACAAAAAGCCCAAGTGCAAATTATCCAAAAACCAGAATATCTAGTATAGACATTAACATATCTTTTATTAGCAAGTGTCGATAATTTACGATGTGGTTTATGGACAATACCTTAGAAATTTAAAGATTGGACTTTGCGTACTTGTTTGAGTATGACAGATTTCAGATTTATATTATTTCCATGAATACAGTCAAATTCAAATTCAAATTCAAAATTCTCTATTAATCTATAATATTACATATATTTTTAAAATTCAAAGCCATCCTAACTAGACCTCGCCTGTACTAAGTAAGGTAGGCTTAATATAAAAGAAGGTAGAGGGGTTTTCGTAACTTGCTGTATTATCTTTGTATATTATTATGTTACATTTAAAAAGATAGATATGTCTCCAAAATAATAAATCGTAATAATATTAAATTTAGGTATATATATATATATAAATATATGAAATATATGAATATACATATACATATATGAAATAGATGATGGCGTCTCCGCCATCATCAGCTGCCTAGTACCCACATTAAAACTTTTGAAACAAACAAAGACAATCGTCTGGGGATGACTGCTGTTTAAATTCAAATCAAAAGCTGTGCGTTAACAAATTAATCTCAGTTTTTTAAAATATGTTTCGTAATTTCGACTGTATTTAAATATCTCTATTTTTCAAAATATGTTTTTAGTTTGATTTATAAATAGCAATATAGTAGAACATTTTTTTTGTAAACTGCGTGTCTCTTTGATGCTGTAATCTAATTGTATTTTCAAACAAATATATTTCGTTTTATTTGAAAAAAAAAAAATATACACGTACCTACATACATAAATAAATATATATTTTATAGATAAATATAAAATAATTCTATATATATATACATATATCTCACAAATCGTGCTCTATTTTAATATTTATGGTATTAATGTCTCTGTTTCTTGTCTACTTATAGTCAAAAGTGACTTAGTTAGGTTTTTCTTTACGCTGTGACTAGTCCTAGATTTCAGTCCTGCAGGAAAAACACTATTCATTTTGTTGAACAGTCGAGGAGCAATGTAAGAAAAGTGTTTTTGCGCAAAACTTGTTCTCTTTTTTTGGATTAAGTGCTGTCTGGTTGTTGTTACTCGTGTTCCTTTATGGTGTGTTGAATATAGATGATAATTCTCATGATTATAGTGGTAGAGTAGGACTACCTTAGCGTATATTTGACGAACGTCAAGGACTTGAGATTCCTTGTACAAGCTCTCAGAAGAATACCGGAAGGGTTTTTTGTGTATTACTCTTAGTAACGACTTTTGGGGCTTAATAAGAGGATCAAGTGCTTGCAGCGAGGCTCCACCCCAAGCTAAGATTCCGTATGCTAGTAATTTATGGGCCAATGCGAAATATATCGTTCGTACTAAATCTTTGGATACGGCATTTCTTATTAACTTGAATGTATGTATCTTAACAGTACATGTACATGGGAGTTAACGATTCCTGTGCAGTTGGGCCATTGAGACCTGTTAGTTATTTCTGTTCAGCTCAACTCACGGTTCAACTCCTATTTAGTAGCATCCTCGAAGAAGATCGAACCCGGTAAACAAACTGTTTCTCCTGCCATAGTATGGTGGATCAGTTCCGCTAGGGGATGCGTGGGCGGTTTGCGCACCGTGCGGCGTCAGTCAATCGACTGAGCACTCCGGCGAATATTTCAAGTGGTCTGGAAATGCTCTTATACGTTTCCTAATCAACGGGTTCGGATGTTGACCTGATGTCACCCACTCTTAAAACAACCGGTTGACCACTTGATCCCGTATGCAGTTGGGCAATGGACGCCATGGTACGCGATAAATTCGAACTGAATTACCGCTAATATCGGGCATAGGCCGCGTAAGCGACTTCAGACCCATGTCCAAACGGGAGGACAGAGAAATCCGGATAAATCTAGTACTGAGTGCGCGAGGCTACCCGCTGGACTCCTAGTACTAGTACTGGGAGAGTTCCCAATTTCTCGGAGCTTGCACGCAGGCAGTATTTACCATCACAGTTCTTCCTCTGCGTCATCCGGAGGGTCATGGAGGTTCCCTCTGGAATAGAATAACTTTATTGTGCTATAAAACATTTTATTTTTTATTTATTTATTTGCCCATTATTAATCCAGAAAATACCGCTATTATGCTTCTAAATTTAGGCATATATCTGTCTGTGCCCAGGCCAAATTGTGCATAAATTATATGTTAAAGTGCATAAAATTATTCCTAATGTGCCAAGTAAAGTGAAACCGAGCCCGCCTTGCTATGCACTCCTGTGATAAGGCGAGCTCACTTCCTGAGTCTTATTGGAGTGCCACGGTTGTGTAAGTAAAAATAACAGATAAAATTTTATATATATATATATATATATATATATATATATATATATATATATATATATATATATATATATATATATATATATATATATATATATATATATATATATATATATCTATATATATATATTCTTTTTAGAATTGATCAATAAGATGATTATAAAGTAAATAATTATAAAAGCCACTTACATCGTGACGAAGGATTCCCTTGATCGGATTTTATAATTATTTACTTTATAATCATCTTATTGATCAATTCTAAAAAGAATATATACACAAAACTATCAAATATTTCAATATATATATATATATATATATATATATATATATATATATATATATATATATATATATATATATATATATATATATATATATATATATATATATTATATATATATATATATATATATATAGTCTGGTAAAAGGGTTAGTTCCTCAGGCAAAGTGTTATAAAAGCGAACACCGTCTCCAATGAAAGATTTACTCACTTTTGCTAACCTAGAGCCCGTAATGCCTAGTTTATTTTTGAACCTGGTGTTCCTATTGTGAATGTCACCCAACCTACGGAACCTGTGCAAGTTTTTACGAACATACATTATGTTATCGAATATATACTGACTATAAACCGTCAGAATATTGATCTCTTTAAATTTCTCTTTTAGCGATGCTCGGGAGTTTAAACAATAAATGGATCGTATGGCTCTTTTCTGCAAAGTAAATATCGTTTGCATATCGGCTATCTGAACTAAAAGTGCGTAATTATTACGTATTGAAACCTGTATTACCAAATTAAAGATTGAGATCTTTATGTAAATAATAAGAGCTATGATTTCAAAATTTCTTTGTTAATATGTTATTATTTTATACCGTATATAATAGGCGTATTTAGAGCGCCAGCTAAATTGCTCCTCTATACTGTTATACCAGAAAGGTCGCCTTATTGAACATAATAAGGCAAGATATATAATTTTTTGGAATTATGATTGCCATCTACACGTTAAGTTTTGTAGTAAAATCCATGTTTCCAAATCGTAGTCCGAAGTTGAGCAATATAATACGCTATAACATCAATGATTTGGTCGAAATCTAACCTAAGATGTTTGTGATCTAAACAATCGAACGGATCATGGCCAATCTTCGATTTCTTTATGAGCGTTGCCTATAACAGTACTTACTGATAGGTGTGTTATGACTCGTTTAAGTATGTGGCTCGTTAGGTAATTTTATTGTGTCGTTGTCGGGTCCGATTATCGACCGTAAAGCCGGGTTATTAACAGGGTTTCGGCTGGGAGATGACCTGTGTGGGTTTTCAGAATGTTTGTTTGTGTTTACGAGTGCGCGCTGTCTGCTCAGCTTGAGATATGGGATAGTAAACTGCACGTGTGAACGAGGCTTTAAATGGTCGTTATTGAACTTGAATTCTGTGTTCAACCTCTCACTCTTTTGACCTTAACTCTTTTCGAGATTTTTGTCCTTTCGAACTATGGATCAAATCGCGCAGTTTTGCTTGTTTATTTATTTTATTTATTCAAACTTTATCTATTTCCTTGAGAGTACCCCTCAAATGTATGTTATTTTGAGTGTTACTACTCTTCATTGTGAAATTTCATAATGGGTGGGTTGATTATCATACGGGAGATAATTGTAATTGTCGCTTTCGTAAAGCAGTAAATATATTACAAAGAATAAAAACACGACTACCGTTACAGAAAGTGAAGTCAGTACTGCATTTATAATCATTTTTATTAGGGGTTTTTTAATGAAATATTTGTGTTTTATGTATTTATCCATATAGGTACATATATGTTTCCGGAATGTACACAATCATACCTTTCATTTGACACTAAACACGATATATTTATGATAATTTATTGACAATTGGACCTTTAGACAGTTAATTACTTGATATTTGGACACTTAAGGTACCCTATGACACTCAAGACTAAATAACGATTCTAATAATGCAACACACCTGTAAATCCGTTAAAGCACTCTGAACACATTACATTCTTTTTGTGTTGGGTAGTCGTGTAAAACAATGTTTTCACACATGAATTTGGCGCCCCCTTAAATTGCCGCCCGGGGCAATTCCCCCCCCCCCCCCCCTTGATAGATCGGGGCTATATGCTCTCTCTCTTTCTTTCTTTTGTAGTTTATGTTGATGAATTTTGTAAAATCTGCATCGTGTTCTAAATTACATTTTTTATGCTTGTTTCAGATCCGCTCTGCAAATTTACATCAACCGACGTAAGCGAATGAAATACACTTTCTATACTAATTACTCAGCAATTATCATGGAACTTAGCATTTATTTAATAACTAGCTTACCCGTGCCCACTTCGTTGGGCGGTAATACTTTTTACTTGTGATGAAATTATCAGTGTGGTTCGGTTAGTACTGAGTGCTATGATTTATTTCCTGACTGCCAAAAGAAGGGTTATATTTTTACTGCATATGTATGTATGTATTTGCATGCCAATTTGACTATATTACCGTTATTTGTGAGTGTCCTATCTCTTTAACCATTTATGCGGTAAAAGGGAAATTATACGCAGTAAAAGGGAAAAGTCTTTTGTTTTAAACACTTGAGACGATGAATTTACTTATTTCGATAAGAATTCATAATTGTTGATAATATGACCAATAAACCCGACCTAACGATTAAAATTATTTTTTTAATATAAAATACTACTTTTTGTGACTTAAATATAAAAGTTAAACATATGCTGTCGCTGACTTTTTTGTAGGCATTATCAAGCTCTACAACTTTTCTCTAGAACTTAATCATATATCTCTCATCGTTAAGGCAGCGTTAGTTAGAAACGTTTTCGTTCGACCGTTTTTTTCGACTTACTTTGGAAATCCGACTTTTAGATTAATATATAGCCTATGACACTCACAAATAACGTGGCTTTCTAATGGTAAAAGAATTTTCAAGATCGGTTCAGTAGATCCAGAGATTACTTCCTACAACGTCACAAAGTTTACCTCTTTATAATATTAGTATAGATAAACTAATCAATTAAAAATATCATATTATATTCATTAGCGATTTCCCCAGAAATCTGCGATCTAGGACGTTATATAACGAAACATACGATTACACGTTTTATTATTATGATAAATCGCGAATTCTACTGATGTAATCTTATGGACCATCGAATATTTTGATCCTGTTAGACGACCGATGGGCCGAAATAGACGCGACGTTTCTGTTTATGTAATTTTTATAACGGTTTCATAGAATATTATTATACTTTGCATAATATTATTATGCTAGCATTTTGTTTGGATTCATCAAGGTAATATCGAAATATGAATACATACCGACCTATTTTAAATTGATCTTTTCGAGATATTCAAGGTTCTATATTACATATAACATTTGTTGAGCGGCTTACATAGTTGCAATCGCTAAAAGAACCAACTCTATCTGATAAGGAAGGTTTTTCAACATCTGTCACTAGAGGTCAAGATCTACAAGGTATATGTGAGACCTATTCTTGATAATGCCTATCAGCTTTGGAATCCCTAGTTGGGTAATGGCGTTTTAGGAGTATGTCTACTGCCGGAAAATGGTCCAAAAACTGACGGGGATTTGCCAAAAAGGAAACTATCACAATTTTGTATAATGTCGGAACAAGAGACTGTATGCTGTATTCAACACAGCCCCATGAGCAACAACACGAGATCATCAGAAAACCAGGATAAATCCAATAATGCATCTTCTATATCACCGCCTACTACAACAACTACCAATAAGTCACCGGTCATCTCTACAATAGCTCCAGAAAAACCTTAAACATCGCCACAAGCCATAACTACCAATTTCAAAAATGACAGTGTGAAAAAACGAACTAAATCCGAAAAAAAATAGCTCTGCAATATTGAGTACAAATTTAACAATGACAGCCATTGCTGTGTTGGCCATTAATTAATTTATTTTATTTTATCTGCATCCAAACTTTTCTCTTGTCGTAACGGTCTCCGTTCCATCGGGTTCAGAAAAGGGAGGAAGAGAGAGTGCACCCGTGGTCGCGCGCCCACCTGTGCACTATAATATAGCCTGCGCACTTGACTGCTTCCGAACAGTGGACTCTGAGAAGACTAAAGAAGTCACTAGAATCTACAATGCAGTCGCTATGGCCGAACACGGCTAGAAGAATATATATATATATAAATAAAAAATATAATATAATATAATATATAAATTAAAAAATTAAAAAAAAAATAAAAAATATAGTTATGGAAAAATGTAGACTTCCTCGAAAATGTGCAGCAAAGGGCAACCAAAATGGCAGCGTAGGAATTATGAAGATCGATATTTATATATTCAACTTCAACACACATCTTCGAGTTCACGGCAAAAAATCAATACAGGCTTGATTTGTACATGAAAACTTGCTATTATTGTTTATGACTATCTATCCAAGATCTGATCTGGGCATATCAGCAAAACCGCCTGTATAAATAAATAGTAATAATAGGATTATTTATTATTCCTATTATTAATCCAGAATGAATAGTAATAATATGATTATTTAATAAAGCTTTCACAGTATAAAACTTTTAAATCACATGATAATTTAGACCTATATCTAACTATGCGATATGATGTTTATTGTATGCTAGACAGCACCTCGCAGGAACCAATTAATGCAGACATTCACTCGCATCATAACCGCGGTAGCTCCCTTTTATGCGTGCCCCGAATACGACTGGCAAAAGTACAGAAAAGCTACTTGTACCTTAGCATTAAATTCTATAATCCCTACAAAATTTAAACAGCTGGAGGACATAAAATTAAAAAAAACATCAAGGAGATGCTGATAGGCCACCCTTTCTATAATCTGGTCGAATTTGAGGGCCATGATTTTTCAAATATTGTGCCCATTTAAATTACTTAAAAAAGTAGTGCCTTATTGTCTGATTATTTTATATTGTCTTATATCTGTACTTTTAGTTTAAAATGCATAACGTAGACTTAATTTGATTAACATTTTACTGACAATTTGAATATTACGATGAATAATTTTACTACGTATTGTTTCGAATTACTAACTACTTTAAATATTAGGCTTCTATTTTGATTATTTATATTTATAGTTTGACAATCTAGTAATTAATTCTTGACTGCCTATGTATGTTCAGTAAAGAGTAGAAACGAAACTTACTACCTAACCCAATAATTTTGACACGTCCAAGAGCGGTCTTTAGCCGTCAATTGGACACGACGAAAATGTAATGTAATGTAATTGCGGAACTCCTCTTCAATAGACCTTTCTTTCTCATTCGGAGTCTTATCAGTCAGCCCTCGTACAGGTAGGTACATCCCGATTTCCCAGGCCATCGAACTGGTATTCCCTAACTACCGCGTCTTTGGTTGGTATTATGATGTGGTCTAATATTTGCATAGCTCTGGGTAATTGGTAGCTTCAACCTAGCATCAACCATGCTTGTATGAAGGGCCGTAGGGTAACCAAAAGATTAACAGAAATATGGGACGGTGACAATTCTAAACGTCTGTCTGTCTGTCTGTCCTTCTGTCTTTCGGACTGACAATAACGTGGGAGCTAATGGTTATAAATTAAAATAGAAATAAACATACGTAACCAAAAAGCCGCTGTATTTTCCGACTGTTCTGCCCTTCTACAATGAACCTGTCGAAAGTATTTCCTATCCATAAAAGAGGGGTTTGCGAGGACTACCACAGCGACCGTCCAGTATCATTTTTGTAACCATTTGGTAACATTTTGGAAAACATTTGCTTTTACGCTTATTTTTTCATTAATCCATATCCATACACCGAAACAATTTGGGTTTCAGAAGTCACTGTCCACAATAGGAGCGATTGTGGGTCTTATGTTCAACAAAGTTCTTGGGTTTCTTAATCGATAATGAGTTACGATGGCACCTACATATTGATGCTTTATGTGATAAATTGGAAAGAGCGTGCTATGCACTCTATCGCATCGTTTCATTTCTCGATTTATCCGCGTTGCGCATGTGTTACTTTGCATACGTTCATTCACTGATAACGTACGGCGCGGAGTTGGGTGCGAGCAGCCGACAGGCAGAGGGCTTTCGTCATGCAGAAGCGTGCAGTCCGCACAATAGCGCGTGTGGCGCTTGATACGCCAGCTAGGCCTCTGTTTAGAGATCTCTGCATCATGACGCTGCCGTTCATTTATACCTATAATGTAAGTAGCGCTGTTCGTTCGCAAAAATCTAGCCGATTTTGAAGTGAATGGTGTGTATCATCTTTATCCAACAAGATCCCGTAGCATGCTACGTTCGGTAAGTCATGCATTTTCCAAGTCGGAGAGGCTAGCCTATATCGCCGGTTCAACGGTTTACAACAAACTCAGCGAGCACATTGGGCTGGCGCAATCTCTTGACGTGTTTAAGAGGCGCCTTAAGAGGTACCTTACAGATAAGGCGTTTTACTCACTGGAGGAATATTACTCGAGTGAAGTCTAAAATGCTTTGGTGGTTAAAGTATTTAATGATCTTTGCATTTTGTCTTGTATTTCTTCTTTTTACATTATTCTTGTGTTTATTCTTCGTTTTCATTTGTTTATTTTATCTTTTCTTTACGTTAAAAAATGTTTGTTTGCTAATATGTATGAATGTTCTAAATCTGTATCTGACTTGTAGGTATACCAGTATACTAATAAAATGAATATGAATATGGAAAAGTTGCTCTCTGGCCTGGACATGTCGGAAAAAAATCTAGGTTTATTCTGTGATGTGTCTAATGCCTTCGACTGCATCGATCACACTAGCTTGCTTTGGAAGCTCGTGAATTATGGCAAACTAAATCTAATAGGGTCTTATTTGCAAGGACGAACCCAAGTAATTGAAATCCAAAATATTCTGAGTAACCCTAGATAATCACCCAAGGAGTTCTGCAATACTCTGTCCTGGGTTTTCGGTTTGCTTTTAAGGTGTTTGTCAGCGTTCAGCGTTCAGGGTTAGATAATTCTCCAAAGCAATAGTGGCTACTTGTCCAGTATTCCTGAAAAAGAAGAGATCATCCGCTTCGTGGCACTTTGCACTTTGGATGGGTTCGGCGCATCTTGAAAGAAAACAAATAGTCGATTGATGTTTTGGTTCGAGGTCGTATCTGTAAATTCATATTTCGTCGCCTGTTACCACTTTCCACACCAAGCAAAACGCCCCTTTATTGAATCTGCTAATCATGACATTGCACCAACTGACGCGTCCCGTTTTTAGAGCCTCATTTAAATTGTTTGGGATCCACCGCGAGCACAGCTTTCACACAGTCAAATGTTTTTGTAGGTCGAATCTCATTATAGATTACATACCTGTCTGTCTTGATCGTATGGCGCACAGAATCAGCATCAGAATCTTTTTGATGTTGACAGCGATGGACGGATGACCTTCACGAAATTCATCACTGAGATTACACGACCGCGTTTGAATTCTCATCTCGCTTGGTGCTTCAACGCCATATGCCGTTTGAAGCCAGCCTTCGCGCGCAAAATACTGCGCTGCAACTATTTGGTCGATTTTGGAAATAAATACTGACAATATCGTTTTTTAATGATTTCCCTCTTATTACCTAGTTAATCTTGGTATTAATCTTGTTAGTCGTGTATATTATATATTTATATAATACTAGCTGACCCGTGTCCACTTCGTTGGGCGGTAAAACTTTTTACTTGTGATGAAATTATGAGTGTGGTTCGGTTAGTACTGAGTGCTATGATTTATTTCCTGACTGCCAAAAGGAGGGTTATATTTTTACTGCATATGTATGTATGTATTCACATGCCAATTTGACTATATTACCGTTATTTGTGAGTGTCTTCTTGTGAGTGTCTTATTTATGAGTGTCTTATCTCTTTAACCATTTATGCAGTAAAAGGGAAATTATATGCAGGGAAATTTTAAACACTTGAGACGATAAATTTACTTATTTTGATATGAATTCATAATTGTTGATAATATGACCAATAAACACGACCTAACGATTTAAAATATTTTTTAAATTTAAAAATACTACTTTTTGTGACTTAAATATAAAATTTAGACATTTGCTGTCGCTGACTTTTTTGTAGGCATTACCAAGCTCTACAACTTTTCTCTACAACTCAATCATATATCTCTCATCGTTAAAGCAGCGTTCGTAAGAAACGTTTTCATTCGACCGTTTTTTCTCCGACTTACTTTGCAAATCCAACTACCACGAAAAAGTCGTTTCATTTTTCGAATTAATATACACCCTTATGACACTCACAAATAACGTGGCTTTCTATTGGTAAAATAATTTTCAAAATCGGTTCAGTAGATCCAGAGATTACTTCCTACAACCTCACAAACTTTACCTCTTTAAAATATTAGTCTAGATATTTGGGGGCCGACCGAAACGGTTACGCGCGGATCTGTCAAACGACGCAAAGTTCCTATAGGCACTGTTGGCGTCCGACGGGTTAATGCAGACATGCAGTTTTTAAAATGAAAAAAATAAATGACAGTTAGGTGAAACAAACTTTATTCTACAGCCAAAGAGTTCCATTTTCAAATTTTCTAATTATTTTTTTTAAAATGTGTTTAAATGGCAAGTTCCGAAAACATTCTGTTTGACCTATATATTAATCACATCTCACTTTGACATCTCACTGATCTCATCGGACATCTCACTTTTACTACGAATTTTAAATGCCTCGATTGATTGTCCTGAACTACTATCTAAAATATCTCTCTGCACTCCTAGTCGGGCACTTAGAAATAGGGCACTCTTTCTTGTACCTGGCTTTAAAACCAAATACAGGCGTAATTCCTATTTTATAAGGGTATGTGAAACTTTCAACACCCTGAATGCTGACATTGATATTGACCCCTTTTTCACGAATATAGATACTATAAGGAAGCAGGTTGTAGGGCGATTTTGTGATGACCAGGCTTAGCATTTTCTTCTTTTATTACAGTCTTGTGTATGTCAACATGTTTCATATTGTACAATTTAGTATCTTCTTGTTTAATATCTTCTTTATGCTTAATATCAGTTCTAAATTCACGTTATTATTATTGTCGTTATCAGTGGTAACTTGTAAATGGCTCTAAGCTTCCTATTTTTGTTCACTACAAAATTATTGACTGTAAGTTATCCTTAAGAAAAGAAAATAAAATAAAATAAAATAGTATTTTACAACGTGTGGTCACCCCCTGGCTCGGTTCATTCGCCCGTATAATATCCAGGTAGCCCGTGGAAGAAGGGAAATCCTGCTCGAGAATTTCCCATAATTGATAGGTTCAACATCTGATTATAGCCAGTCGGGAAGATATCAGCATATCCACCTCTTTCATAGTCGTCTGACGTGACGTCATCATCATCGAGTGCTGTCCCCGAAAAACTGCTACTTAAAAATTTACGTACAGGTCATAACAGTATCCTTGTCGTACTCCCACTCATGCGATCACATACCTACATTTAAAAGACGGATCTGGCATGTTGAGTTTTTTGTGCTCGAATAGCTGTGTATGCATGATGCCGATATTTGCAAGCATGACGAAGAAATAGCAAAAAACCAATGATCCGTTATAGAGGAGATGTAACGATCTTCCTTGAATAAAAATATGTATAAAAACTACGTAAGCCGCATAGTTTACAAGGCAGGAAATTCCATGATTTTTATTTATTTATTTATTTTATTTATTTACCAAAACTTAATTAACCTTCAGACAATTCCAAATCATTAATTATTATGTAGACTATATTATACACATATCTAATTATTATCTATTGTCTATACCTTTCTTGTTATTTTTAGGTACTATTGTCTACTAATAAGAACTTTAATACTACAAACTATATATTTAACTAATTCCTCGATTGCTAAGATATGCCATTACTGTACTTTGTAGCTGTGATAAGTTCACTGTAAATATATATATATATATATATATATATATATATATATATATATATATATATATATATATATATATATATATATATATATATTATATATATGTATATATATATATATATATATATATATATATATACCTATATATATATATATATATATATATATATATATATATATATATATATATATATATATATATATATATATTTATTTATTTATATATATATATATATATATATATATATATATATATATATATATATATATATATATATATATATATATATATATATATATATATATATATATATATATATATATATATATATATATATATATATATATATATATATATATATATATATATATATATATATATATATATATATATATATATATATATATATATAAATATCACCTCAATACAGGCTCTGCCTAGTGAGGTGATAAAATCCCGCCGAAGCCGCACCTTTTGTAAATTTCCAGGGTTCACATTTTGTATGTACGACTAAATCATGTAAATATACTATAGGAAATTTAATCATGTAATACTAGGGATAAATAAAATAAATAAATAAATAAATAAATACATTAAATAAATAAATATCCAATTCTAGCTCAGCCGAACATAATGCATTTATTTATTTATTTATTTCATTAGCAAATCAACTTAACAGTTTATACCAATCCATTGATATGCAATATACACATAAATATAAAAAATAATAGAATTCTTACAAGTACATACACAACATGTTTAAATAAGCAATTAATACAAATACAGGCATCAATAATTTAAAGAAAACTTACTAACTTAGGGTACATAAAGAGTGAAAACAATTTATTTTATTCTGACATAAACAAGTCGCGCAATGCCCACACCTTGAAGAGATGCGGGCTCGCTGTAAAAATATCAAAGTCTAACGCTGTCGAACATAGCGCATTTATGTGACGCAAAGCACGGGTAAGCAGAGTCCATCGACTTAGGTTGGCGCGCGAGGACAGCTCCGCAAATAGATTATGAGTGCGAGCACGATTATAATTGTCCGGAACAAAGAGACAAACCTTCGCTAACATGCTAGGATTATCAACTCTTCCCCGGATCAGTTTGAAAACGTAGGCCATGGCGAGCATTTCTCTACGCAACTTAAGAGAGTTATAGCCCACCATGCCTAGTAGAAAACTAGTAGGCTATAAGTACGGATAATATCCGTACTGCTTGAAATATATAAAGCATAAAAAACATTTTTGAATTTTTTCCAACATAGTGATATAATGATCCTGGTGTGGATTCCATATAACTGCATTCGTTTCCAATCTACTTCTCACAATTGAATTATACAATGTCTGCATAACCCGTACATTGTTGAAATGCTTTAGGTTACGAATAACAAACCCTAGTAGCTTAAAAGAGGACTTGGACAAATCATCAATGTGGTCCTTGAATGTAAGCTGGGAATCAAAGAGAACTCCTAGATCCTTTAACTTCTCCACCCTAGTTAGCACCTCATCAGTGATGGAGTAATCGTACATCAGAGGTGCGGTCGATCTGGTATATTGAATGAGAGATTTTTACTCTGGCTCCAAGACCAGACGGCATCAATATCACGCTGGAAAAGCTTGCAGGCCTCAGCAGTTCCAGTGGACATATACAATTTAATATCGTCGGCAAACATTAAACATTTTGCTGACACGATTACTTTACTTAGATCGTTAACAAAGAGATTGAACAGCAAAGGCCCAAGGTTTGACCCCTGACTGCCGGTACACCTTAGAATCAAAAAGTCCAAGTTTCACATACTGCTGCCTATCTCTCAAGTAATCAGCAAAACATTTAGGATAGGTACGAAGCGTTCACACCGAAACGCAGTATTAAACGATGTTAGTTCTAGCTCGCTGTATTGCGAACAATATCTAAACCCAGCACGGCAGCAATTAAATAATTAATTAATAATATTAATAATCGTTATAGAAATAATTATAAATACAATAGTTCACCTTCTGTAACGGCAGTTTTTTATTTTTTTTAATATATTTACTTGGTAACTTATTCAGTATTCAGTATTCAATTTATTCATTCAGAATATACAATAAAAGCATGAATTATGAATTGAAGCTAATTATCGCATATTAGAATTCGTCAGTTGCTAGTAATATATCAATATATGTAGATATAAAACTTAAAGTATAAATATTAATTCGACAATAGCGTTGACTAAAGTCGGCTTTACACGACAGACAAATAATTTAAAAAAAAGAATAGAGCTGAATTTATGTACATGTGTATACATATAAAATAGATAATTATTATAAGAATATTAATAGTCATCTTAGGCACTTTATACAAAAAATAATCTCACAATAGAAAGTATCAAAACAAAATTGAAAAAAAAACGTATGTATATGATCAGGTATGTTACGTTACACACTGTAATCTACATATAAAAATATTAAATTCATAATATTATTATTAAACAATAAGAACTAAAATGAGGTACTTGAAAGTTACATATTAATGTTATTCCCATTTGAAAGAATTGGCATGCTCAAAAAAATCACCCAGCTTATAGAAAGCATGTGTGAATTGCAGCTTTTGTTTAATAAATCTTTTAAACGCCTTTGTTTCCATCTTTCTTGTGGAGAGTGGTAGCTGGTTAAAGAGCTTATAGCTCAAATATCCAAAGGACTTTTGTGTCTGCGTAAGGCGTACCTTAGGCAGGATAACATCATCACGTCTGCGTGTATTGTGGGAGTGCATATTCCCGTTTACCCCTTGTTCGTTAATACGATAATTCCTTACGAATCTTTGGATCAATCCTTTGGATCGTAGCAATTAATTTTTAAATTAATCACCTCAACTCATAAGGCTGACTTACCTCTCTTAATATGGGTTGTTATACTAATGAATCATTCCTTATTTCCATATTAAAATTTCAAGGCGTGTTTCCAATGCGGTTTTTACGATAGTTTTTTGCGGCTCGCCTCGCAGTAGACTTTTAACGGCTGAAGTGTAAAGGTCAATGGTGCAATCACCTCGACAGAGATCTCCTCGCGTAGCATGCACTCCTGATACTTTTAGCGGGATTATTCTCCAGACTTTTTCTTCTCTGCGTGTAGTTTGGACCTGCACGGGTCATCGATCGCACCTAGTGGGAGATCTCCTCGCGTGGCATGCACTCCTGATACTTTTAGCGGGATTATTCCCCAGACTGTTTTTTCTTTAAGGGCCGTTTCGACCTGCACGGGTCATCGATCCCCGTATGCAGTGTGTACGTGCGCAGTCGCAGATCCTGTCAACTTTGCGCAACTTGAATATTGATCGACGCACCGGTAGATCCAGCCGATTAGACTTCCGGGGAATCGTATGCGAGACCTCCCAAAGCGACCAGTTGAGAAATATAGATACATTTCGAAATTGGAACGCAACACAAACTCTCTCGCATTCCTAGGAAAAGATATGTTGTCACGTCCTCGAAATGAGGTATTCAGACGATGCCCGAAATACTTAGGTTCTAAACTTTTCACCGGTTGTCCCATCATTAAATCTTATGCCTGTCAATTCTTATTATTATTATTATTTTCGTTGACTATTTTTTTATTTTTTATTACTATTACTTATTCATTAATTTTGGTGACTTTTGTTTGATATTATTTGACATTTTATTTTATTAACACGATCATTTATTTTTTGTGTTTTTTTCCTATTGTGATCATTAGTTAGTGATTATTAGTTATAATTTGTAATGGTGACGGGAATATATATATATATATATATATATATATATATATATATATATATATATATATATATATATATATATATATATATATATATATATATATATATATATATATATATATATATATATATATATATATATATATATATATATATATATATATATATATATATATATATATATATATATATATATATATATATATATATATATATATATATATATATATATATATATATATATATATATATATATATATATATATATATATATATATATATATATATATATATATATATATATATATATATATATATATATATATATATATATATATATATATTATATATATATATAAAAAATCCGGAAGTATTTTTCTCAACGGTTTTATATATATTTTTGGACGCTGAATCTGATTTTCAACTTTGCGACCTCGCCAGAGGTCGCAAACTTTAGGAATCGCGAAAATCCGCAAAAAAATGCATTTCATTTTGTTTTTCGCTTATAATTCATGAACAGAGCATTTTTTGATAACGATTATTTAAAACAAAATTAGAGTAGATAACATTTCCTACAGTTCATATTTATTGACCTAATTCCTTCGATGTACCAAACCGCTGTTAGGCGAGCTCAAAAATGGTTTTTATCACTTAGAGAAAAACGCAGAGAATGGCATTTTGAAAGAGCGGTAGAGCCGCGCTATGGACTTTGTGGCATAAAATGACCATTTTTGTACGCGCTTTAGCGGCGGTTTAGTATATCGGAGGAATTTAGTCTGTCATCATCATCATCATCATCATTTATTCATTCCATAAAAGCATTTCACAATACTGAGGAACATGTCAAATTTTACAATCATAATTTACCAGATTATAAAACCGCTTTGATTAATTAAAAAAAAAAAAATAATTGTAATCAGAGGTGATTACTTAAAAATAGTCGAATTTACAAAATAATCAATAATCAAACAATAAATAATAATCAATACAATGAAAAAGAAAATTTCTGAAACATGCGTAATTAAAAACAATGTCAATAAAATCTAAAACTTAGTGCGAAAGTATAGTCATAATATGGTTATTTATAATCAAGCAATTGTGGACGCAATATCACAAAAGTCTGTTTGACTACCTGATTTTTCAAGCAGATTTTATATGCTGCCATCTCAAATCTTCTCGTCGATGACGGCAAAGCATTGAACAATTTAAAACTAATATATAAAAATGTTTTTTTGATATTTAGTCAAGCGTACTTTAGGCAATAACACATTGTTTTTATGTCGCGTATTATTGCTATGTCGAGTGGAGTGAAGCTCGAAATTTAAAAGATTCTCTTTGGCGTATAAAAGGCTGAATAGTCGTTAACAAAAATGCTTTTTTTGTGAATTGTAAGCGAAAAACTAAATGAAATTTATTTTTTTGCGGTATTTCGCGATTCCTGAAGTTAGTCAAATTTAAAAATCGGATTCAGCGTCTAAAAATACATACAAAACCGTTGAGAAAAATACTTCCGGATTTTTTTCCTGGAGAGGCTTAGATCTTATATGCTTGGACTAGAAGGGAAACCACGAGTATTGAAAAAACAGCTCAAGATGCACCTGATAAACAAGGAATATTATGATTTAGGATTTATAAAATAATTATTTATGCATTCTCAGTACCATTTATTATTTTTTAATGATTGTATTATCGCAAGGACGTAAAATATGATAATTGTATTATTGCAATATAATAAAATTGAAAGATTAATATATACTAATAGTTATTATTAGTCATTATAAGCTAGACAATCAAAGTAAAATTTAAAATATTTTAACCATAATCGTAATTAGGACATTCACTCTCACTATAATTCTCATCATAATCTCACGGCGATAACTCCCGTGTATGCCTGCCCCGAACAAGACTGGCAAAAGTACAGAAGAGCTACTTATAACTTAGCATTAAATTCTACAAACTACTCCCTACCACTGTCAAACAGCTGGAGGACATAAAAAAAAATACGTTAAGGAGATGCTGTTAGTCCACCTTTTCTATAATCTCACCGAATTCAAGGGCCACGACTTTGCAAATATTGTACCGATTTAAATGATAATGATATTTGTACTTTTAGTTTTTAAATGTAAGATTTAGCTTTAGTTTGATTATTTAACACTTAACAGACTATTTGGATGTTACTATGTACAGTTTTTAGTACGTATCTATTCGAATTATTGACTACTCAAATTCTTAAACTTCTGCTTTAGTTATTAAACTTTTTACTGACTATTTTAATTATTGTATTGAGTGGCTTTTAATATGTAGCCATTAGAATTATTAACTATTTTAATGAATAAGCCTTTAATTTGTTTTGTAATAAGATTTTACGATGAATAACTTTTACTAGGATCTAAAGTTTCTAAGATACTATTTGTTTATCTAATAGCTAAATTCTTGACAATCTATGCATGTTACGTAAAGATTAGAGTAGTAATGAGACTTACTACCTAACATAAATATTTTGACACGTTTAAGAGCAGATTTTAGCCGTTCATTGGACCTGACGTAAATGTAATGTAATGTAATAAATAAAAAAATGTACAAATAGATAGTAATTTAATAATCATAATTACAAAAAAAATAAGTAAATAATATCTAATTATATTTGTTTAAAGAGATGCAAAGGGATTTTTTATGAGTACATATAGAAGTAATAAAATTATCATAAACAATACTCACAATAATCATTATCAACGTCAATAATCGCAAACAATCATCATAAAAAAATAATCTGTCATTAGTTTAGTTGTAAGAACAATAATCATGACAATAATCACAAACAACAATCATAACTGTGATTAGAGGGTTAGTTATGTTAGTTGCAAGTTCACCTTTTTGTGTTTTATTTTTTAAGTGTTAATTAATATTGTCATTGTTATAAATGCACATGGAGTAAACAACTGCAAAACCATTGCCACAATAGGGTTGAATGGAAGATTTTTGACGAACCCAGACTCAGTATTCAGTATTCAGTATTCAATTTATTCATTCAGAATATACAATAAAAGCATGAATTATGAATTAAAGCTAATTAACGCATATTAGAATTCGTCAGTTGCTAGTAATATATTAATATATGTAGATATAAAACTATTAAAGCATAAATATTAACTCGATAATATTGACTAAAGTCGGCTTTACACGACAGACAAATAAAAAAATTAAAAATAGAGCTGAATCCATGTACATGAGTATACATATAAAATAGATAATTATTATAAGAATATTAATAGTCATCTTGGGCACTTTATACAAAAAATAATCACACAATAGGAAGTATCAAAACAAATTTGGAAAAAAACAACGTGTGTAAATGATCAGGTATGTTGCATTACACATTGTAATCTACATATTAAATCCAAACCACTCGGAGCACACAACACATTTTTCCAAGCAGAATGTATGGGAATAATAGAAGCTTGCAACGCAGTGAAACAGCGGCAGGTAAAACACGAAAACATATGTATTCTATCGGACAGCAGGTCAGTGCTACAGGCACTGGGAAGCGATAGATTTACATCTGGGCTCATATACGAATGCCACCAAAGCCTCCTCGAGGTATGCGGAAAAGGCAATAAGGTGAGACTGAAATGGATCAAGGGACACAGTAACTCAAGAGAAAACGATGCTGCGGATGAACTAGCCCGTAAGGGCTCAGACACACCGGCATACGGACCCGAACCTATCGTGCCCCTACCCTACTCGTACATAAACAACCAACTTGACAACCACTACAAACAACTACATCAAACACATTGGAAAGAGATAGACACCTGCAGACAAACCAAAGAAATAGTAGTGGAATACAACCACAAACTTACCAAAACACTTCTAAGGACAAAAAGGCCCCAACTACGCAAACTAGTGGGACTGATAACAGGACACAACACACTAAACAAAAACCTCTTCAACATGGGCGGAACGAATAGCCCTATGTGCAGAGCATGCATGGAGGCGGAAGAAACCACAAAACACATTCTGCTAGATTGTAAACAGGTAGAAGTATACAGGACAAAACACCTTGGGACTCCAGGCACCCTGCGCGAGGCAGCAGGAAACCTGAAAGCCCTGCTGGCTTTCGTCGAGGAGCTGGGGTGGGTGGAATAGCGCTACCCCCGTTACACGCAAAATAGGCACACTGGATGTCGACTTGCGGAGGAACGCCCAGTACAACTAACTAAACTAACTAACTACATATTAAATATTAAATTCATAATATTTTTATTAAACAATAAGAACTAAAATGAGGTACCTACCTGAAAATTACATATTAATGTTATTCTCATTTGAAAGAATTAGCATGCTCAAAAAAATCACCCAGATTATAGAAAGCATGTGTGGATTGCAGCTTTTGTTTAATAAATCTTTTAAACGCCTTTGTTTCCATCTTTCTTGTGGACAGTGGTAGCTGGTTAACGAGCTTATAGCTCAAATATCCAAAGGACTTTTGTGTCTACGTAAGGCGTACTTTAGGCAGGATAACGTCATAACGTCTGCGTGTATTGTGGGAGTGCATATTCCCGTTTACCCCTTGTTCGTTAATATTTGATTTAGCATATAGTAGACATTTTAAAATATATTCAGACGTAAAAGTCAGTATTTTGTACTCGCAATAAGTCGCAAAGACTTTGATGATGATGATTATATTTTAGTAAACGTTTATATCATAACCGGAATTTCAATATTAACATTCGAAATTAGATATTCACAAATTAATTGCGCAATTTCGGAATAACTGTGACTTAACGGGCTTTAGATTGAATCGTGGGCGTTTATAATTTATTGGTATCGTCCGCTTTATGTCCTATTGTTTCCTGCTATTATCTAACGTTGAAGGATGGGAAATTTGTTTTTGGTGATGATTTCTAGCTTCGTTTTTACGAAGATTTTTAAACGCCGAAAAATATAATTTTAAGATTGAAGATTGAGAAGAAGATATAGATTTTAAAGATTCACAGTATCATGGAAGTAAAGAATGTAAAATCGAAGACTATCGCGGTTGTTTGACATTATAAATAGGATAGAAACGAATTTACCGTGTGAAATTTGTAGCACCCGACGTTTCGGTGACGTTGCAACCGCTGTTGTCCAGGGTAGACTGAAAGAGCTGTCAATCCGTTGTTTTGCGGGTAGGCCGCATAAAATCTCTTTTTAAAATGTTCCCGCCGCCGAACGCCGAACGCAAGGACGTAAGACAGGATACAGTGAGTCTTGTGTGCAAGACGGATTTTCGAAATTCGCGTGCTCCGAGCCCGGCCCCCACTACGGTTATAACCTACGCAGTGGCGGCAGCAATATGCGGCCTACGTGGACTGTTTCGTCCCCAAGTCTTTTGCGTTCACTTCCAGGGAGATAGAACGACTAATCGTTAAAACTTCCTGAGGTGACGGGCTCGCCCGCTGTAGTCGAGAACCCAAGTTGTGTATGTGTGTGTGTGTGTATATTCCTCCACGATAGCGCCTAAACACTACATCCGATTGAGCTGGAATTTGGCGTGCAGGCATCGGTCGGTCGGTCGGTTAAAATCGGTCCACCAGAGGGCGCGCTAGTCATACTTCAATCTCGAAATATTGCAGTTAGAGGCTTGAAATTCGGTCGACAAATGCCTTGTTGGACCGAAATCACGTTGTAAATTTTTGTTAGAATATCTCGTATACAAGAGACGCAAAAATACCACCGTATTTAAGAAAATACTACACCATTTTTGGACAAATACCATTTTAGTACCACGGAAATAAAAAAAAATACTAAAATATGCTACTTTTGCTATCATAGTCACTTGATACAATTACTATCGGGTAGGAGGGATGGTGACAAGTAGAAGGAGGGGGGGGGGAGCTGCTTGCAGGCAGTCTTGGGGCGACACAACCGATTTTTTAATAACTCTGATTAAGCTGTCACGCTGTCTATCCTTGGCTACACTTTACTGCACAAAATGCGCAAAATGAAAATCTCTCGTGAATTTTGGGACAGTCTTTAAATAGAATACTGTATAGAGGAGTGAATAATCCGTATATACTCGCCCAAATCAATTTCTTCTTGCCTTGGAACTATGTTCGCGCTAGATCAAATGAAACTCGAATGTGCCAAAATTTATCCCAATGCCCTACGTTCACATTCTTTTTTTACGACTGTCAAAAAAAAGGAGTGTTATGTGTTTAATATCCATGTATGTATGTTTTCCGTTTCTTTATTCCACCATAACTTCTAAATTGTTATGTCATCCCGAATGGCATAGGGTATCTTAACCGTCTTAATATCAGGTAAGTAGTCGTCTAAATGTAGATAAATTAATATAACTATATCGTGTTTAGTGTCAAATGAAAGGTCTGAGCCGATGTAGAAGCTTCTACTTCTACTTCTAAACGCTTGAGCCTATTTATAAGTGTGTGCTTTTGTTAGAATTGTTATGTCATCCCAAGCGTCATAGGGTGCCTAAGTCGCTCAAATATCAAATTGATAAATATCTAAATTTCCAAATGTAAATAAATTAAGATAAATATATCGCGTTTAGTATCAAGTAAAAAGTCTGATGGATTACGTTTCGGAAATATATATTAATCTATATGGATAAATACATAAACCACAAATATTGTATAAAAAAAACCTTTTTATTATTTGAGCATCGAGGGCATCCGACTAAAGTATCGGTATACCTTCCACTGTATATATAAGTTTCAATATACCTTCCACTGGGCATATACCTGGCTACGATGATTTCAATATACCTGCCGCAGGGCGAAGAGCGAACTTTATTCTCTTACAAAACGTGCTTTTTAGCGCGAACATTTTTTTTCAAATAATTCTGAATACAACAGTTCTTTTTTGTAAGGGTAGTAGTGTTCTTTTTTTAATTTATTTATTTATATATTTATTTAACTATTTATTACTATAAGACATTGATTTTGCTTACAAAATAACAGGAACCGAATGGCAAAACCTTAACCTTTTTCTTATTCGATTCTGTCACCCAACTGGGACTAGCCCGTTCTAGGGTGGACAGTACTCTAATAATACAATAAATTATGTAATAGTTTTAGTAAAATGCGAATAAAACTAAAGTGCCCTAAAGTGTAATCGTCAAAAATAATAATAATAATAAAATATTTAATAAAATATGTAATAAATAAAATGCAATTCCATTATATAATTAGCATTAAATGGATTTTAACATTCGATTAAATATAGAATGGCTAAACAGAAAATAAACTTTTATGTAAGAAAAGAAAAATAAGTCTAATATAAAAAAATATATTTATAATAAGACTTAAAAAATAATGTTAATAATTAATATGTGTTAGAAAATATAGAATTTAATATGAAATACCTAGTCAAAGAAAAGTACGATTCATTGTCAAAACTATATATAACAACAAAGTTAAATATTTTTTGGTATTGTTCTTGTTAAACTTACCATATGTGCACATATTTTTATGTTCCTTTTCTAACAATTGTCGGCCAGTGTCCGTTAAAATAGCTAATAATAAATGCGCAGGAGTGTTTCCATTGTAGAGTGTGGCGTAGGTGAATAGTTGTGCATGCTAAGTGGGAGCAAATGCTAGTCGTTAAGCTACCGCTATATTATTATGATCAATGTAGAGGCTTCGTTTCATTGTTACGCTAAAGCGACGCTATTCGCATAATGAATAGGTGCCATAGTCGTTAGTTCTTTCGCTTGTTTCATAAACACATTTGTGGTGTCCAGAAATGCTGTGAATAAAGTTCAGAGTTCAACGGTCATTTTAAGACGACGTGAGACCTCAGAAAAATAATCGAAATGGGCGGACACGCGAATAAATAGGCGGATTTAATTTTGTAGGGTTTGGCCAATAAAAAAACAGCGTTGACGAGTCTTCAGGCACAGATTCCACATCCGCTCGCGACCGAGCGCGTACTAAACTGTCTATCGCAGCGCTAGCACAGAATAACTATCTTTGCGCAGTGGTGGTATAAGTGTGTTAATGTCAAAATATATGTATCGTAACTCTCAAAGCGCTGTCGCGTTTTAATTAATTGTAATTAATTCAGGGTTCAAAAAATATATTTTTCTAAGCGGGACGCTAGAGAATTAACCAATATGATGAAATTAAAATAATATGATGAAATTAAAATATGATGTCAATATGATGAAATTAAAATAAAACACACTCACCGCTTACATTGTAGAAGTAATCGCGCCTGAAAGTTTTCGAAAACAGTTTAAAGCTTTAATATCCAAGACAATGAGCAACTTTTTAAAGTCCATATTTTAAATTTTGTTCCTTATCGAGGGATTCGCCCAGAAACTTTTTTAAATTAAGAGCCCTATCACATATTTTTTCCAGAAAGGCAAGAAAAGTGGATTTTTGGCGTTCTAATTCCAAGAAATGAAGAGATTTCTACAAACTTTAATTACTGAATTACCTGGACCATTTCTTGATGTTGACCATAGCGGCCTTTAATTTTAGATATAACGAATATTATTTACTTATTCAGCCCATTTTCCGAAAGTCGTTATTCGTAAAACGCTCGGAAGGCAAACTTTGAGCTCCTTAATACAGTAATATCACTACAACGAAAACCGTATACTATTTTTTTTTATGTCCGTCATGTATTCTTGTTGACCATAGCGGCCTTATTTTTTCGTTTTTTGACCACATATCCAAGGTATACATTACTTACAATTACACAAAATTAAAAAAAAATCTTCCTGTATCATTCTAATTTTCTCAGAAATAAAATAAGATTCTTATATAATACTTATACTATATTAAAGTTCACTCTTTTAGCAATACGACATAATATAAATTATTGTCATTAGAAAGGAGAAAACACTGCAAAAAACAATTAGAAATTGTGTATATATTTGCTTGCGCAAGAGAAGAGCGCTCAGTGCCGCGGTTTTCTCCCAGGGTTGAATAGTTATTTATTTATTTATTTATTTATTTATCCTATCTTTTATAGTTACATCCAAAAAAAAATGCGTTCATTTTTTCAACTCATTTTAAAAGAATACCTACGCTATTTTGTAATAAGGCTCTTAATACTTTTATTTTTCAAAAAAATCATAAAACTAAGATTTTGTCACATATGGTCCTTTCCAGTTCCCTTAATTCCAAAACCCTGCAAGAGTATAGAACTTACAATTAAAACATATTTATTTTTTATTAAAAACATAAAGCATAAACAAGTAAATATATTAGAAAGAATATAAAACACGACTGTCGTTACAGAAAATGAACTATAGTATTTATCATTATTTTGATTACGGTTTTTTATGAAATATGTGGTATATTATTTATTCATATAGATACATGTATATGTCCGGAATGTACTCAATGAGACCTTCCTTTTGACACTAAACATTATGACATTTATGTTAACTTATTGACATTTGGACATTTGGATATTTAGACAACTAGTTACTTAATATTTGGGCAATTAAGATAACCTATGATACTCCGAAAGACATAACGCTTCTAACAATACCACACACTTCTAAATCGGTTCAAGCGTTTTGAAGTTATAATGAAATAAAGAAACGGAAAACATACATTAATGAACCCTGAACATATTACACTCCTTTTTATGTTGGGCAGTCGTGTAAAAAGGCAAAATAACGTGCCGTTTAAGGTAGTAAGAAAATAACGGCACCCGACCTGGTAATGAGCCTTAGTAAACGGCACTTAGTGTTGTGGAAACAGTACACACCGTTCGGACGTAAACTAAATGACATAATAATGGGTGTTGCCTAGTGCGGGCCTCGCACGCACTGGCGCATGGATATGTGGATAGCTATCTGCAAGATAATCTGTCTTTGCAGATAGTCGGGTAATTTAGCGAGTTCAGGAGACGCGCAGACTCCTGCTGTGGGAGGAAATCTAGGAAAAGGGTAGCACCGCTGCCGTCGTATTCAATTTAATTTTATTATAAAGTATTATTATTCTATTTCGTTAGGAATATATATAGGAATGTATATAGGATTCGTTAGGAATATATATATATAAAGTATATTTATTCTATTTCGTTAGGAAAACACATAGTATGACATAGTATACAAGATTATGAAATTTTATACATACTACCTTAAAATAAAAAAAAACCGGTCGAAGACCATTCAAAGTTCAAAGTTTATTTATCCAAAAAAACCCGGCGAGGGTATAGAACTTACAATTTATAAATACATTTTTTATAATCTTCATATTTTAAACATATCATATATCTGGCAAAAATAAAATTAAATCCCGTTAGAAATCTGAAAGTCAATGAACTATACAAAATCAACCATTACATTGTCTAAATATTAAAAAGAGCATTAAGAAATATCAAAAATAGAAATACCAAATTAAAAAAAAAGGGTATAAATCTATAAATAAAAAAGAAAAAGTAATAGAAAGGCAAATCCATTGAATGATCTCGCAAATAAATAAATCATTAATAATAATAATCAAGGAGTCCAATTTGGAAAGAATCAAATAATAATCAGAGTAAAAATATAAAAATAAAAGCAATAATTCCTAAATCATGTTACATAATCAATAAGTAAATTGTCTATAAAATGAAGTGATAAGAATAGAATTAAAATGGAAGTTAAAAAAAATAAAAAATAAATAAAATAAACAAGTAGTCAATTGTGAATATAACATTTTAAAAGTCCGTGCCATATTTTTGCAATAAAAATTCCTTGGTAAGTTTTTTAAGTAGTGCATATGTTTGTATATTTTTTAATTTCTCTGGTAACCTGTTATAAAATGTTATGCTTCTGTATTGAGTTGTCCTTTGAAATTGTGATGTTGCAGGTATAGAATTATGAGTATACATCGATTTGTGCCTTGTATTGTGGGAATGTATGTGGGCAAGAGTTTGGTGCTTTCCTTTATTTTTATAAAATTCGCACAGGCTTTCGTGAATAAGTATGGCATAAACGGCGGGGATTTTTAGTTCACGAAATAGTGGTTTTCAAGATTCTCTCCTATTTAATCCGCGTATTGCTCTCACGGCTCTTTTTTGTAAAATAAAATTAGTCGGGGAGCCAGTGATAAAAAAGTTCAAGAGTCTTGTAAAAGCTGATCAGATCAGATCAGATCAGACAGTATTTTAACCATAGAATGCCGGGGTAGAATTAGCAGGCCAGACTCCGAGACAACTAGCGGTGGCGTGCTAAGAAAGGTGCAATTTTAATTAGTACCCCCAAAGTGTTTTGGAAAAGCTGAAAATTCATCAGTAGACAGTGGATGAAATAAAGAACTCTAAACAAATGGTCAGACTGCTTAACAATTACACGCGTGGCGTCAGCATTACTCCACACATGTCACAAAAATGAAGTCCCTGCCAATACGCCGCTACGTATTTGTAGGTAACTAATACGCATCGATCTAATATGCCGCGCAATATAATGGACTTCACTTTTGTGACATGTATGGAATAACGCTAACGCCACGCCAAATATTAAGTAACTAGTTGTCTTAATATCCAAACGTCCAAATGTCAATAAGTTAACATAAATGTATCGTGTTTAGTGTCAAAAGGAAGGTCTCATTGAGTACATTCAAACCACATATATTTCATAAAAACCCATAATCAAAATAATGATAAATACAATAGTTCATTTTCTGTAACGGCAGTCGTGTTTTTTATTATATTTACTTGTTTTCAAAGTAACTCGTAAGCTATTGAATCGGGTTTGCTCGTATTTACCTGCATATTCACCAATCACCGCTTCATAAGAAAGAGGACAGCGCAAGCGACCTCGATCCTGTAACCAATCAGGAGGTAGAAGGTATCATGGAGGTTAATTCCAGACGGAGATATCCTTCCAAACTGGTAGTCCGGGAGCGATGCTGCCCGCTGAATGTTTCCTGGTGTTTCGCCCTACGGCGAAACACCTTTCCTGGTGTTTCGCCGTAGGGCGTTGGTCTCTGACGGGTTTGTTGGCGGAGCTAGACAGTAGATTGTCTTGTCTCTAAGTCTTCTGCGTTAATCCCACGCCTGAAAGAACGACCACATATCGTTATATCAGCCTGGGGGTGACGGATTCGCCCGCTGTAGTCGACACCGCCCTACTGCATGTTCTTCTGTAATATCGAACCTTTAATGGTTCAATGCCTGCCAGGCCTTTTTGGTTTGCGGTTGGCTCAACTCATCAATCAGCTCCGTTTCAGGAGCATCCTCGAGGATGTAAGTTAAATGAAGTAATTCCCATGGGCAATCCCTGGGCAGTATACTCTGCCCTGCAGTTCCTAATGATTCATTGCAGCTTGGTGTGGTGATAGCCTTCTTTGTGTTACGTTGGTCGGCCCAACCGGTAGCCGATCTAATATCGTTAAAACTTCCCGAGGTCACGGGTTTGCCCGTACTAGTTGACAACTCCAAAGTGAGCGACCTACTATACATATCTCGTCAAAACTTTCTCTGTCTTGAGAGATTGCTCTTTAACGGACAGACAGACGGAAGAATGTTGGCCTTGCGGATTAAAAGTAATTAAAGTCAAGCAACGACCATGACGTAAATAATTATAAATTAATCCGTCGACTTGATAACGAAGCCACACGATCAAAAAGACCACCTGGCATCTTCTTCTATTTTTTAGGGTTTCGTACCATAATGTATCGTACTATTTGCCATAAAACACCAACCTTGAAGCCGTTGAATTACGCTACGGAAGACATACTTACAAAGAAAATGAACGAGTTGAAAATGTTAATAGCGGGCATGTTAGAAGACAGATTCCTCTATATGCAAAGAAAGATAAAGGACCAAAATGACTCAATCCTAGAGTCGATTGAATTTATGAGCATTAAATTTATTTATTTATTTATTTATTTATTTCTTACAACTTGGTATAGAGTTAACAGTGAGATCGTACAGATATGATTTGTAATTATTTATATAAGTAATAAGAAAATGAATACATCCCATACGATCATTCTAGACGAATGCCCAACTAGACCGAACAGCCTGTATCTGGGCATACGAAATATATAGCCTTTGTTTTTTTAGTAGTACTGACGTTTGAGTAGTACTGACTAATAGACTACTTTCAATACTAACACTAAGATAATGAATAAAGAAATAAAATATAAGAAAATAACTGAAAAAAAGAAAATTTAAAAATAAAATGGCATAAAATAGTAAACATATTAATACAAATATATATGATAAAGGGTTAGTAACATACATATATACACATATACACATACAAACATATATATAATAATATATAATAATACACACACACACACATGTTTTAAATTATTGTTTGAAGCAATTCATTTTCAGTCTTTGTACGACCTACTTCGTAAAGGAGCCATTTTTTTACTTTTATCTTAAATTGGTGTATATTTTGAACATTTTTTACTGACTCTTCTAAAGTATTAAAAAATTTTGGGGCGATGAAATACAACTGTCTTTGGGCAAAGGTTGTATGTACGTGAGGAATTACGTAGTTCGTCCCTTCAGCCATTCTAGTTGGTCTTTGCTGCTGGCTTCGGGAACGTTTCTCTAAGGTCTTGTAAAAATGTATTAGGCATTGTTTCACGAACAACTGACGAATATCCAAAACACTTGCTTCGCTGAACAGCAGGTCAAAGTCATGGCGGGGATGTTTTCTGTAAGTAACCCTCCATAATAATTTCTGGGCTTTAACCAGTGGTTCAAGTACTTGTTTCGTACAGGCCCCCCATGCAATGATACCGTGCATCCATAAGCTTTGGCAAAGCGCCGTGTACACAATTTTTAACGTCGGTTTTGCCAGAATATTACGTAGCTCACGAAAGACGTATACTAACTTTCGAGTGCGTGATGTAAGTTCATTTAATTGGTTCTTCCAGGTTAACTTGGAATCAATGGTCAAACCAAGATACCTAATCTCGCCTTCTTTATGAACGATCGGGCAGGCGCAGTTGGGTGGCTTAGGGCAGTTGATAGAGTGAACCTTTAGTTGGAATTCGCTTGTTGTAACGTCTGATCGCAATCCAAATGAGACCATTTTAGTCTTTAAAGCATTCAGCGTCAGCACGTGTCTATCTAGCCAACCTTTCACAATGTCTAGATTCATCTGCGATTTTTCGAAAGCTTCTTTCCATGAATTGGCTACCTACAAATACAATGAGTGTTGCAAGAAAATAGAAGCAATCCATAATTTATTTTATTTTATTTTATAGCAAACTTACAGATAGTAAATATATGAAACTAGTATTTTTAAAACATATTCAAACGAAACTAATTTACTATCCTATGAATAGTTTGCAATGCTTGCATTACAAATTAACAGAAATAACATGAACACGTTGATAGTAGAGAAAAAAAATAAAGCTAATAATAATATAAGGGTAAGAAAAGTAATAATTAAATAAGTTGTAAATATGGTTATTTGGATATAGCAAAATAGAAGTATGGGTTATTGGATAATAATATTTATTATACATAATATGATATAATACAATAGTGTGTTATAATAAAATAATAATATAATAATCATATAATACAGTACATTAGGAAGGAAGTTAGTGAACTCTTAAGAATTAGGAGATATGATCGAGTTTTTTATTAAATTAATGGAGTCATAAAATATGTCTAAGCCTTTACACGATTTATCAAAAACGCGACACATTCTGGTAAGAGGTCTATTCGACCCGATGTTGTTATTGCAAGCGACCAACTATTGCGATAATGATAACCAACAATTGAAGAAAGAAAATCATGATCTAAATAAGCGTGTCTCCTACCTTGAAGAAAAATTTGACCAACTGGAGCAACAGAAGTTAGAAAACAATATCGAAATCCGTGGAATTCCGGAAGCAGAGAACGAAAACCTACAAGATACTCTTACATCCATTGGAAAAACCATTAGTCACCAAATGGAGGGAGCAGGAATACAGCTAATAACTAGGAAAAACATAAATTACTCAAGAAAAAATCCTCGCTCTGTCTTTGTAAAATTTTCCAACAATCTACAGCGTAATGCCTTTCTTCATTCTGCTATGCAATTTAACCGGAATTGTAAAAGTAACTCGGATAATAATAATAATTTATTCTTAAGAAAAGGCGAGCTTATTGCCTGCAGGCAATATTTTAGAGCTAACCTATACTATTGTAAGAACATTATTTGCGAGTAGACTACATAACTTAACCTATATAAAGAGTATGACAAATAAAATAGAGGAGGATAGAAAGAAGTATATACTTTACTCTTTGTGGGCACAGATTTGCCACATCAAAATAATCTAACACCTATAAGGACGCTAAAGTTTTAAAAGGAGGGGAATGGGAGGGGAAAGGGAATTTATCTGGAGGATTTCAAATGCTCTCTGAGTCTGTTTTTAAAAGTTGTTATGCTTGGCGCGGTTCTCACATTTTTCGGCAAAGCATTCCAAAGACGGGCTCCATGCACAGTGAAAGAGAATGAGAAGAAGTCACTGCTGTGACTAGGGATAGAGAGTAGCAGGTTGTTTTTTGATCTCAGAGGGCGTTCATGAGCCGATAGTGCAGTAAATCTGCCGATAAGATAATTGGGAGCGACGCCATCCAAGATCTTGAAAAGCATACAGAGAACTCGCATGTCTCTTTTCTCCCGGGTCGACAGCCAGTGAAGCTTCTCTCTGTACTCCGTGATGTGGTCAAATTTTCTGAGGCCATGGATATACCGAATGCAAACATTTTGGAGACGCTCAACTTTGGTGGATAACTCCTCTGTGAGGTCGAGAAATGCGACATCTCCATAATCCAATTATTAAATACACTATATATATATAATGGATAAATTAAATACACACCACTTGAATCTAGCAGATGAACCAAAACCAATCTTCATTTCAGAACATCTTACGCAAAAAGCTAAGTATTTATTAATGCAAGCAAAGAAATTTTCAAAAATCAATAAATTTCAATACTGTTGGGTTACAGGTGGAAAAATATTTCTTAAAAAACAGGAGAAGTCCAAAACATTCACAATTACAGATGAGGATGTTTTGTCTAGGATTCTCATAAACATTAACAGTTTCTAAAATCCTTTTACCACTAGTCAGTAACGTATTATTATGATTGCGTGCTAGAAATCAATCAAAAAATATTATATTTATTTCCTGTCTTCCTTGAGGTGAGTGTAGAAGACTTGGGACGAAAATAAGCCACTGTCTAGTTACGATACTCGCCAGCCAGAGGCCAACGCCTTACGGCGAGGCACCGGGGAAGGTGACCAACGGGCAGCCTCGCCCCCTGACTACCAGTTTGGAAGGATATCTCCATCTGGAATTAAGCTTCAGGATACCTCCTACTTCCTAATAGGATCGAGGCGGCTTGCGCGGTCCTCTCCCTTACGTAGCGGTAATACGGTGTCTACCGAATCTATCGCAGACCACGGCATCCTTTGCCCGGCTGTTCATCCGGGATCGGGTGGCGGAATGGTCGTTTCAAGAGCAGTTGCTGTAAGGTTAACAACTACCCCCGCTCTATAGGAAACAGTACTGTTTTCAGACTCCCCTGCTGTTAATTGGAATGCACAATCGATTGGCTGACGCCGCACGGTTTGTAAACCGTGCAGGAGCTTGACTTTTAGAGGAAACTGACGCGCAGGCTGTCGTCCTTCCTTGGCTCGCGCTTCTGCGTGGAGGCTGCCGGATGGGTGTTGACCCGTGCGTTTGACTGACCCTATACAACTGGGTCTTAGTGGCCTAACTGCAGAACGGTCCATTTGCTCCCTGTCGGAGTGCACAGTCGATTGGCTAACGCCGCACGGTGCGCAAGCCGTCCAAAACCGCCCGAGGTGTTCCCCCAGATCGAACCTAAATTCCTAACTGCCCACGACTGAAGGAGGGCGCTCACGAACGGGAGTTGAACCGTGATTTAGGTGACCTTAAACACAAGCAGGCCATCAGGGCCAAGCTACGGACGTTTAACGGCGAATTTTACGGTGACGCGCATTTGCAATTAGATTTTTAAATTGTATGAGATGACATCCTTGGCTAATTACTGGGAAAGTCTTGGGGGTGATAAAGCCGTTTTTGTTTAAATATAAGCAGATTTTTAATTACTTAAGATAATTCGATATTTCTTAACTGGGCGACGATTATGCGTGGTTGGCAGTATTTTTGGTCGATTTGCGTAGCTTGATATACCTACCTATACCACTGAAGTCAGTAATAATTCTCATTAGGAGATAATATTCAGCCAATATTCATTAGGATTTTTATGAGATTTTTTATTTCTTCTCTGGAATTCCTCTATTCTTTATTTTTGTACTCCATTTCATCGAGTTTTTCTTCCATCTCACTCTTTTGTAATTTCGTGTTTCTCTTTTCCCTATGAGATATATTTTTAGTTTACTTATCCACTTGTGAATGATAACGCGATGACACGATGCAATGATCTTCAATATCGTTTAGTTTGACCGATGTATGCTAGACAGCACCTAGCAGAAACACCAATTAATGCAGACATTCACTCGCACCATACCCGCGGTAGCTCCCTTTTATGCGTATCCCGAATACGACTGGCAAAAGTACAGAAATGCTACTTGTACCATAGTTCTAAATTCTATAATCTACTACCTACAAAATTTAAACAGCTGGAGGACATAAAATTAAAAAAAAAACATCTAGGAGATGCTGATAGGCCACCCTTTCTATAATTTGGCCGAATTTGAGGGCCATGATTTTTTAAATATTGTGCCCATTTAAATTACTTAAAAAAGTAGAGCCCTATTGTCTGATTATTTTATATGGTCTTATATCTGTACTTTAAACTAGATTTAATTTGATTATTTAACATTTTACCGACAATTTGAATATTACGATAAATAATTTTATTACGTATCTTTTCGAGTTAATAACTACTTCAAATATTAGGCTTTTATTTCGATTATTTGTATTTATAGTTTGACAATCTAGTAGTTAATTCTTGACTACCTATGTATGTTCAGTAAAGAGTAGTAGCGAAACTTACTACACAACCCAATTATTTTGACACGTCCAAGAGCGGTCTTTAGCCGTCAATTGGACACGACGAAAATGTAAATGTAAATGTAAAGATGTTTTTTTAATCTCAACCTCGATATCGCTACACCTCTTGTTTGTTTCTGCGATTTTTTTCCTAAAGGAATGAAATCATCTCGCTTTTCACAGATTAGACGTGCGTAGAAGACTGTTTCTCCATATGAGTGTTCCAAAATGACGATGTTGATGTTGAAGAAGCGCTCAGATTAGCCTTGAGTTTGATTGGGAGCTTCACGTGACGTCACAGCGATCACAATGTGTTTCCGCGTTGTTTTTACACAACATTACACACCGCCCGCTTGTTTTGTTTCACCGCAACAACAATAGAGAGTGGAATTGTGTATAAGAAGCGACATTCATTGTCTATATGCGCACGGGCAAGGTTATTGCCATAGCGGTCGACGTGGGAGTGTTCAAGCCAATGGGATCACTGAGACTGTCTGTCTGTCTGTTCTCAGCGGAGTAGATGATGACCTGTTGACGCAGATTCTTAGAAACGACGCGTTGACCACCTGATCCCAGGGAGTAACGCGTGTAAAGGGTTGCCAAGGGAGATTTTATTTATTTTTTTATTTATATAAGTAATGCAAATATTAAAAATAACAGTAAACAATTTCAGCGTAAGAATTATGCATACAAATACTTACAAAATTGGATCAAAAGCAGAAAAAAGAATACATCGCATAGTCTAGTGGCAACGTCACCTAACTAGGCCGGGACCTGTTCTAAGGTAAACATTTATTTTTGAATGTGCTTGCAACAATACCGTGTTTATTTATTTTATTTTATTTTATTCTGGAACCAAACAGAACTACATACAATGCAATAAAAACCTATTTAAAAGTGACAAAAATCCATTAATGTGATTCCGAATATAAAGTATACAAAATGAACGCAATATAATTTTATATTGTTTCCGCTTGAGAATGGGGGGAATCAGGATGGGAAGTGAGGTGAAAGGGAGAGACAAAATAGATAAAAATATATTATGTATGTATATAAATATTTTTATATTTAATTTTAGGTATGATATATAGTTATTATAATGAATATACTTGAGATAAAATTATGTCCTTGAACTAAATTAAATGAAAGATAATATGTATAAATGTTTTGTGATCATCTAGATAGGCTCTAGATTTTTTTTTATTGAGTTCTTATAAGAGGTTTTTGATGAGTGTAATATGTCCACACTTAAAAAGTCTGTATTATATCTATGACATGCTCTGTATAGAAATGCATTTTGAGATGCGTTGGTTTTCACCACAGGGAGATGAAATAGTCGATGCGATCGAACATATAAAAATGGCATATATTCCATGTATGCACAAAACAATAGAATTGCAAAACCATATTAAAAATGACTAAATACTTAAACTAAATAATTAAATTAAAGTTAGAAGAGGAACATTAAAATGTTAGCAAATAAATTCAAATCAGAAAAAAAAACAAAACAATTTAAAATAGTAAAAATTAGAATAAGAGTTTAAACAAAATTTATTTATTTATTTATATTATTTTATTTATTTAATTTAACAATTCATTTACAAGTGCACAAGTATCACTAATAATCATATCAATAAAAAAATATATATAATTAAAATTAAAATTAAAATTAAGCACGGCCGATATGAGCATTAGCATTTAAGTACTGCTGCTGCCCAACTAAGTGCCAGGACTTGTTCCAGGGCAGCTAGCTCTCTAGTTTTTATATCACATATATTCGGCAATGAATAAAAAGGAAAAGAAATATATATATTCCCGTCACCATTACAAATTATAACTAATAATCACTAACTAATGATCACAATAGGAAATAAAACACAAAAATAAATAATCGTGTTAATAAAATAAAAATAAAATAAAATGTCAAATGATATCAAACAATAGTCACCAAAATTTATGAATAAGTAATAGTAATAAATAAAAATAAAAAAAGTCAAAGAAAATAATAATAATAATAAGAAATGTAAGGGATAATTGTCTCGGTATATTAATTTGTGGATATTTTGCCGGGCGTCATATTTTAGCCAGGAATCAATTTTGGCTTTAAAAGAAGAAGAAGACTTCGGCACATACATTTTTAAATCTTCATGTAGCATATTAAAGATCCTGGGGGCTATGTACACAAAATGCCTCTGCCCAAAAGTGGTCTGCATTCGAGGGACGTCAAAATGTATAGTTCGGGATTGCCGCGTGCAGATTGTTTGCTGGGTTCTTATTGCGGTCTCTAAATTAGTTTGATAGTCACAGAGCGCCGTTTTCACGTATAGTTGTGGTACATCTAGCACGTTATATTCTCTGTAGAGATCATCTGAAGAGTATCTCCAAGGCTTTCTCTTTATAATTTTAAGTATTAGCTTTTGAGCTCTAATCAAGGGCTCCATATGAATTTTCGCTGCACCTCCCCACCCTATGATCCCCTAGGTTAGGATAGATTGGCACAGAGCATGGTATACTATCTTAAGTGTCCTTTGGTCCAGAATGCCTCTAAGGTCTTTGAAAATATACGTGAGTTTCCTAACTTTTGCCGACAGCTCCATTATGTGGGTGCTCCATTGTAGCCGGTAATCAATTAATATACCAAGATATTTAATGTTGTCAACTTTATTGAGATTAATACATTTACAGTTTTCGGGGTTAAGACAATCTCTGTGGAGTTTCAGAATATGCTCTTGTTTTGGTTGAGCTACACTGGTGGCACTAAATGTTATGTACATGGTTTTTTGCGCATTGAGTGATAGTAGTGCACCATCTAACCACAATACTACCTTCTGAAGTCCCATAGAAGCCTTTTCAAAGGTCTCTTTCCAAGTTTTTGCCTTGAAAAGTAGAGCGGTGTCATCGGCAAAAGTAACAACTTGTCCACCAATAGTTTGATTACAAAGCTCATTAATATATATTAAAAACAATATCGGACCAAGGACACTACCTTGCGGAACACCATATTTGAGAGGCGCGGGATCACTATGGATACTACCAAGTTTTGTTATTTGCTTTCGACCTGACAAGTAACTCTCAAACCATTTTAGTGTGATCGAGGTAACACCTATGTCGTTTAGCTTCTCCAAAAGTTTATCGTGACTAACCGTGTCAAATGCTTTTGTTATGTCAAGGAATACTCCCAGACATTTGTTTCCTTTGTCTACTGCTTCCACGACAAATTGTGTAGCCTCGGCTATAGCTTTGTTAGTTCCTTGTCCTTCCCGAAATCCATATTGGTTTGGTGATAAAATATTATGTATGTTTAGATACTCTGTTAATCTTTTTTTTGCCGCTTTTTCTGTTAATTTGGAAATACAGCTTAACAGGGAAATAGGTCTGTAATTGTTGACACTTTTTTTATCTCCGTTTTTGAAGATAGGTACGACTAAAGACGTTTTTAGGTTGCTTGGAAAGATACCCGTACGAAAGCTTTGATTTATTAGCCAGCTTATAGGTGCCGCTAATTGCTTGTGGGCAGATCTAAATAATTCCGAACTTAGTCCGTCAATCCCGGGAGCTGAGTTGGGCTTTAGAGTACATATAATTTTGTTAATTTCCTCGGCGGTAGTAGGACGTAGATAAAAAGAAGCGGGGAAGTTGTTTGTCCGCGTTTGGATAGTTGGGGGGCCATTTGTCGTGATGTTAAAATTTTCAGATATCAATTTGCATCCTACGTTCGACATAAACTCATTTACATAGTTTGCCATAGCATACGGCTCTTGTTGAAGAGTCATTACACCTTTTTCAGTACACAGCTCGCTGATATCATACTTTGGTGAACATATGTCCGTCGCACTTTTAATAGAGCTCCATATTTTCTTAATGTCCCCATGTGATGCTTCAATTTCGGATTTGTAGAATTTTTCTTTTGTTGTTTTTATAATCCTAATACACCAGTTCCTATATTTGATAAATTTATTTTTTAAGGTTATGTCTGTAGGATCTCTTTTACATGCCGAGTGGAGTCTATTTCGTTCGTGAATGCTTTTTACAAGTCCAGGAGTGATCCACGGTTTTAATTTTAGTTTTTTGTGTGAGATTTTTAGAATTACCTTGTTAGAATTTTTCTCAACAAGTTTACTTAAGGTATTTGTAAACATAATAGAGGCTTGATTTACATCATCCATATTATAAAGTGGAGTCCAATCAAAATGTTCAAGAGCAGCAGCAATAGATTCATAATTTATTTTAGCTGTTTTTATAACGGTTGTTTTTTTGAAATTTGGTTTATAACCGAGCAGGTTAAAAAATAAAACATAGTGTATTTTTTTTTACAACTTGGTAGAGAGTTAACAACTTGCGGTGTCAACTACAACGGGCGAGCCCGTCACCACAGGACGTTTTAACGATTTTTCGTTCTGTCGTCCTGCAGTGAACGTAGAAGACTTGGACAGAACAATCCAACGTCCGGCTACGTCACAACCCGCAAGAAGCCAACGCCTTTACCGCGAGATAGCCAGTATGTTACCTGGCGGGCCGATACTCGCGCCCTTGCTTCCAATTGTGACCAGATTTCTCCGGTCTCTCGATTGGTTCCGAGTGCGAGGTCGCTTGCGCGGTCCTCTCCCTTACGAAGCGGTGAAACGGTGTGCACCGAATCTATCGCGGACCAAGGCGTCCTTTGCCCGACTCTGAACCGGGATCGGATGGCCAATGGTCATTTCAAGAGCAGTCGCCGTAAGGTAGACAACTACCCCCGCTCTATAGGAAACAATACAGTTCCCAGACTCCCCCGATTGTTAGTCGGAGAGCACAATCGATTGGCTTGCGCCGCTCGGTGCGCAGACCGTCCAGGAGCGCCAGAGGATTGTTCCCAGGGGAGACTGGTTGACCCAGTGTCCTACCCAGGCTCGCACCCCATGCGTGGAGGCCATCGGATGGGTGTTGACCCGTGAGTGTGACCGACCCTGAAACAGAATGGGTCTTTGTGGCCAACTCAGCAAGGGCCCGATAGCTCCCCACAGTTAGAGAGCAGGTAGATAGTTAACAGTGAGATCGTACAGATATGATTTGTAATTATTTATATAAGCAATAAGAAAATGAACACAACCCATACGATCATTCTAGACGAATGCCCAACTAGACCGAACAGCCTGTATCTGGGCATACGAAATATATAGCCTTTGTTTTTGAGTAGTACTGGGGTTTTAGTAGTACTGACTAATAGACTACTTTCAATACTAACACTAATATAATGGCATAAAATAGTACACATAAATATACATATAGATATATATAAATATAAATATACAACAACAAAGTCAAATAATTTTTGGTAGTTGGTTCAATGTTAAAAAAATACTCAACTACATGTTTAAAAATATGTTAATAATTTGTGCACCTAAGTTTTATTATACTATAATTTCTAAAATTTGATGTATGGTTAGTCTGTCATGATTCGACAACCATTTCTTTATTTTATTTTTGAATTCCCTAGATGTCAAATTCATTTTTAAATCCATATTGATTAGATTGTAAAATATCCGCGTAATGAAAAAGTAATGTCTTTGTCCAAATGATGTTTTCATCCTGGGTATTATTAAGCTATTTTCTAAAACTTGCCTCTTTGGTCTTCGGTTATGAATTATTCCTAGATTTGAATTATTGTCCAAAAAAGCTTTAAGAGGGAAGTTTTTAGAAAAAGTTGCCTAGTTATAATCAGAATAATTGTAACCAATATGGAATATCAAACCTTTCATACAAATTTCAACAAATCGTTTTTGTTAAGTTTAGTTAATTATAATAATTAACTAAACTATATTATAACTATATTATCTTTTAATAATTTTACTCAAAAGTATGAATACCCACTCCCCTTTTCTCCTATCTTGTCATTATATCCTATTCATCTCTTTGATATTGAGTCGACATACGTATATGTTATTAATTACTGTTTTGTTTTCTTTATTATGTTTTTATATAATTGTACTCAATTAATTTGACCATTACTTTTCAAAAATTACAATTGGTATATATATCAACATAGACTTTTAGTCACAATAACCCTGAAGGTATGGTTGTAAGATATTGCCGCTTGGCAATAGGTTCACCATATTATACTCTATTGTTTTTGCAATAAAGTTTATCAAACAAACAAACAATTATTCTGTATAATGAAGTTTATTTATATTTTTCAGCTGATATTTAATGACTGCTTGCCGACCGGCTCATCTATCAGAACTGTAAATTTTATTTTAATATTACTTTACAATTAAATATCCTATCTACCTCGTCGTAAGAATTGACAGTCATTACGTTATTAAGGCGTCATATTACCTGAGAAAAATATGTGAAATGGGCGGACCCACGAAGAAATAGGCGGACTCACTTTTATAGGGTTTGACCAATAAGAATCCGGCGTCGATGAAGCGCCAGGCACATATTCTACGTGCGTAGGCCCCGGCGAGCAGGCGGACACTAAACTTTTGATCGCAGCGCTCTCACAGTAAAACTATCTTTCTGCAGTGGTGGTAGAAGGGTGTTAATGGTAAAGCATATTTAGCTTAACTCTAAAAACGGTCTCACGATTTAAATAAGCGTAATTAATTTAGGTGCTAAATAAAAAAATATGTCTAAGCGCGACGCTAGGAAATAACCAGTCAATATAATTAAATTAAAATAAAACATACTCACCGCTTACCTACATTGTAGGAGTAAACGCGCCTGAAAGATTTCGAAATCAGATTAAAGCCTGCATGGCCAATGCAATGAACAACTTTTTGAGTCTAAATTATAAATTGGTTCCTTATCTAGGGATTCGCTTAGAAACTTTTTAAAATTAGTGGTTATATTTTTCAAAAAAATCATTAAACAAAATTTCATTAGATATGGTCGTTCCCAGGTATCATGTCACCTCTATCATTTGTATCGATACTATTCGTTACCTACTAGAAATTCATTTAATTTATTGAAAATAAATAATCTTAAATCCTAATCTCGATTCAGTGCAGAGTTATTTGAGAAACACGTACAACCGTGTAGTAGAACTGAGAACATCTTTTATCATATCAATCTCCGAAGCCGTCACGATTCTCAATAGAGCGACGCCTTAATTAAATACAATTATTATACATAGATTATTATCTGATGAGGGACTGATGTGTTGAATGAATACAGCAAGGTCGCTTCCTGCTCTCCGTAACAAGTATTATACTAGCGTATTCGGTATTCGTTACATCATCGACTAAATATCAATCAAAATGAATATGCGTGATGTCATTGCTGTGGATTTTTTGCAAAAGTATTAATGGACACCTGCTGTGCGGTGATCGAATTAGCTTAGCTATTGTAAATAGGATATACAAGAAGATGAATGCAGAGATAATATCAAGTCGAGTTTCTTTGCAGATTACACAAAAATATTCACAAATTCAACTATGATAAAGATATACATAACAAAAACACCAGATACAAGAATAATTTCATTCTACCATGCGTGGTTTTAAACGCTTCTAGGCAAAGTACCCAATTCTCAGGGCCTTATTATTTTAACCGCCTACCATGTAACATAAAAGACAATAGCAACCTCAGAACGTTCCAAAAACTTTTAAAGGATTTTTTTACATCAAACACGTTTTACTCTATTGAGGAATTTATACATTTTACAAAATGACTTTTTTACAACCCCTTTATTTTAATGCAATGCGTATACTGATTATTTCATTTGTTGATTGTTTTAGCTTGAATTAATTATTTTATTGATTGTTTTAGTTGTATGGTATCTTATATTTAAATATAAATACAATGTATTTACATTCTTCTTGGACAAAACATTATAAAAATTAGGTTGATTGATTATCTGATTATTGATGATTATTGCTTTTGTTTGATCATTTCTGATATTGATTATTTTAATTGTTGATGGTTTTAGTTTTACTGCTTGTTGATTGCGCCTTATATAGCTTCTACTTTATGAAGTTTCTTTTAAAACGAAATGTTGTATGCTCTTTGGGCAGTTTGTTACTTAAACATTGCATGTTTTTTTAATAATTCACACAATAAAGAACTTGAACTTGAACTTGAACTTATGATTATAGCAAATGTTCCCGCGCCAGTGACTCGTAATCCCTTGACATTCATTGTTTAGACAGTTAGAGTTGTCAACTATTACGGGCGTACCCTTTACCTCACTTTGGAGCTGTCGTCTGCAACGGACGAACCCGACACCTCAGTCTGTTATAACGATATACATCATACTTTCAGCCGTGTGTGATTACACAGAGACTTAGGGACAACTCGGTCCACAGTCTAGGTCTGTTATTTTAACCCTTTGTAGCCCAAGATCTTCAAACAAAAAATAATGTTGATAATGAGATAGGTTTAAGCAAATAAAAAAACACGTATTTCTCAGAAATTCAAAAATATTTATTATTAATCATTTATTTGACATTTAAGGGAATGTGACATTACTGTAACATTGAGTTGAACGTATAAAAATACATTTATGTTGTATGGAAAAAATTGAAACAATTATTTTGTTTATTATAGCATAATGGTACACTGCATTTTTCGCAAATTGTTTGTGAAACGCCAGTGCACTTGGGAATCTTGCAACGTATCCTTTTTTTTAAACCCAAATCGGCCAATGCCTTACTGCCAATGGAGGAACATGTTGCGCAGGGCCCTTATGTTTTTTGGCTTGAATTTCGTCTTCTAAAGACCTTCGACTATAGATGTTAGGCTTCAGGCCAAGCTCGCATAAGGTCTCGCCTATCTCAAGTCTAAATTCTGCTGAAGACATTTGTTTGCCGTTGAGATATTTTGCCTTCCTTACTCTTCGGTATAATAACCAAGAATTTGCCTTAATCGGTTCCAGTAAATGTTAGAACATCCTAACTTGCCATCTTTTGCTTCGAAATTTTGAATGGATAAAATTATATTCTTACCTACAGGTTTCCACGAAAACCACACAATTGTATACACTTTTTATATTTTTTTATCAGTCATTCAACACCTGCCTTAGTTCTAATTTATCACTTTCGTCAACGCGCAACATTTAAACTCACATAAGTCGCTTAGTTACGCTATCTATGATTTTTACTCGATACTAAGTGGTAGGGTACAGTAGTGCTAGACGGATTCAAATGAACTAAATGAATTTAGTGCCTTATTTAGGGGGATTTTAGGGGGATTAGTAGTTTGTTACAGAAATGTCACATGAAGCTACATATAAAGGGTTAACTTAAGGAAAAAATAACGTTACTTTAAAATTATACCTTTTTGCAACTTGCGAATACCAGAGTACTTTCGCCTGATTTACATATTTTTTTCCTGGCATCGGCGTCGGTCATCTTCTGATTTAGATCAAGATGGAACTTGAATTTCCGATGATTCCGCCGTAGCCTCTCGTGCATTGTAAGGACGACTGATCGTAATCGTGTAAGGACGCGTAATCTTTTGCTAGTTCGTCGGCAAGGGTAAGGAGGTAATTCCTTCGTGAAATCTTCCTCTGGGTGACGGAGATGGAACCGTAAACTTCTAAATGACTCGAATTACATAATATATTAGTATGGGAGCTAATGGGTCCTGTTGCAGTTGGCCACTAAGACTCATATGTTCAGGGTCGGTCAAACTCACGGATCAAACTCACTCATCCGGCGGCCTCCACGTATGAAGTGCGAGCTCTGGTAGGACACTGGCCTGCGTGCCAGTTTCCCATAGGAGAGATCTTCTGTCGCACCCGGACAGTTTGCGCACCGTTAATCGATTAATCGATTGTATATTCTGACCGACAGCCGGGGGATTCTGGAAACAGTAGGTACTGTCTCCTATAAAGCGGGGGTAGTTGTTCACCTTACGGCGACTGCTCTTGAAACGACCAATCGGCTACCCGATTCCGGGTGAAAGCCGGATTTCGCAGACCCCGGATCACCGCTTCGCAAGGAAGAGGACCGCGCAAACGACTTCCAACCTGTAACCAGTCGGAAGACCGGAGTAATCTGGTTGCAACTGGAAGTAAAAGCGCGAGTGTCGGACCGCTCGTCGATTAACCTGGTTATCTCGCGGTAAGGCGTTGGGTTCTTGCGGGCATGTGGCGAAACTTGACGCTGGACTGTTTTGTCGTAAGTCTTCTGCGCTCACCAAACGGGAGACAAAATGATCTAATATCGTTAACACTTCCTGAGGTAACGGGTTCGCCCATTGTGGCCGACAGCTCTAGTAGTAAATTAGTATATCATATATTTTATCATGATATTGAAATATCATTATTGAAAAACGAGATTTCAGCTCAGAGCCGTGCCTTTAAAATTCGGTCGTTCTAGGGTAAAATCAATATATATTCTAATCCGTTTGAGCCACAAATATTTGCTTTTGCCTCGTTTAGTTACTTTCGACAAATGTTTAAAAGTCATAAATTTAGGGCACGTTATAGTAATAATTATTAGTCGAAATTACGATACGCAATTTCAAATGACCCACTTTTGGGATACCCGTCGTTTTAGTGTTAGAACTCGACATATTTTGCAACATGACTGTAGTGTGTCCTATCACTCGTCTTTTAGACATTTACTCTAAAACTGTAATCCAGTTCAAAGGTCCCCAAAAAAATCGATACAAAACAATAACTTTCTAACGATCAGCCAATTAGCGACAGTCGCTTAACTATTGAGTGGTATTCGCAGACAGGAAATATGTATGCTACTAACGACGTAATTATCTTGGAGCGAGCGTTCATCTTCCTACGCCGAACAATGAACACCAACTAAATTGCTCTCGAGAAATCGCAAAATTAACATTTTTACTCCAATAATTGCTTAATGAGCATAAACATTGACTAGCTATTGTTTCAAGGCTATCATCGCACTTTCCAGAGATAATAATATAATAGAAAGTACAGATACGTGTAAGAGTGGGTTTGATACATTCGAAACCAAGACAAGACCATATACGAGTATAAGTCATAAATAAGCAATAGTAAGATATTGTGGTCGTGTGAAATTATTAATTACTTCGAAATGTCACCGGATTTACACGTTTTGAAATGTCAAAATAAAGGTTTTTATAAAATGTATATCGTTGAGAAATACATACACATATACAGACATACACACAAGTAGAGTTATCAACTACAACGTGCGAACCCGTCACCTCAGGAAGTTTTAACGATTAGTCGTTCTCTCTCCCGTGAAGTGAACGCAGAAGACTTGGACAAAACAGTCCCCCGTCAAGCTCCGCCACATGCCCGTAAGAGGCCAGCTCCTTAAGCGCGAGATAACTAGATAACTTACCCAGCGGGCTTACACTCACGCCCTTACTTCCAACTGCGACCAGATTACTCCGGTCTCTCGATTGGTTAGTTACGAGTTCGAGGTCGCTTGCGCGGTCCTCTTCCTTACGAAGCGGTGAAACGGTGTATACCGAATCCATCGCGGATCTTGCCCGGCTGTTCATCCAGGATCGGGTAGCCGATGGTCGTTTTAAGAGCAGTCGCCGTAAGGTCGACAACCACCCCGGCTCTATAGAAAAGAGTACTGCTTCCAGACTCCTCCGACTGTTAGTCAGAGTGCACAGTCGATCGGCTAACGCCGCACGGTGCGCAGACTGTCCAAGAGCGCCAGAAGGTTGATTCCTAGAGGAAACTGGCCCTAAGGCCAGAGTCCTGCCCGGGCTCGCACTCCGTGCGTGGAGGCCGCCGAATGGGTGTTGACCCGTGAGTGTGACCAACCCTGTACAGAATGGGTCTTCGTGGCCAACTCAGCGAGGGCCCATTAGCTCCACAGACCTAAACACAGATACACTTTCAGACTTTAGTCTGGAAATGGTCTTAATCGTTTCAGGGGCTCTAAATTAATATTTTCGTCTTTACGGAAAGGTGGCCCGGAAAAGTAAAATATGAAAGTTGAAGAAGACGTTATAAAGGAACAGATGAATTAAACGGTGACTATTCCTAAACTTTGATGGAAGTATTAGGACGAGTCTTCTTCTTAAAGTGCCTCTCCTACAGGAGGTTAACTGTTAGCTCTGTGAATTTTCCCTACCTTGGGCCAAGCGGAATAATTCTTCTACGCTTGAGATGTTTGTCCATTCTCGGATGTTACGTAGCCAAGACTTCCAGCCCGTCGTTTACCGGAAACTTTCTCCATAATAATGAGATGAAGCAGTTGGTATTGCTCATCTCTCAGCACGTGGCTCAGGTACGCCACTTTCCTTTGCTTGGTTATCGGTAAAAGTTCGCTATCTCTACCGACAAGTTGGAGTACTCTAGCATTGAGAACTCTCTGGATCCAGCTAATGCGGAGCATTTTATGGTAGTACCACATCTCAAATGCTTCGAGACGCTTCTGGGTGTCAGCTTTCAGGGTCCAAGGTTCGCTACCATAAAACATCACAGGCCACACATAGCAATGGAGAATTCGTATTGATGGAAGTATAAGGACGAGTAATAAAGCAAAAAACTTCATAAAAACAAGACAAAACCAAAATTTGACACAATTACTTAATATCAAATTTTATAATCACAGACGCATCAATTACTTCATTGCATAATTTTATAATCACAGACGGATGAGTGGGAAATGCAGACATCTTTTTACCAACACTCTTGTTACAACCGCCGTTGTCCAGTCTACCCTGGGCAACGGCTTTTGCAACATCGCCGAAACGTCGAGTGTTACTCTCGGCAATGTTTCAACCGCCGTTGTCCAGTCTACCCTGGGCAACGGCTTTTGCAACATCGCCGAAACGTCGAGTGTTACTCTCGGCAATGTTGCAACCGCCGTTGTCCAATCTACCCTGGGCAACGGCTTTTGCAACATCGCCAAAACGTCGAGTGTTACAAACTTCACGCGGCAAATTAGTTTTTATAATATTTATAATATCAGACAACCGCGATAGTCTTCGATTTCATATATTTTTTAACTCTTTTTAATTTGTCCAACTCCGATTCGTCGAATCAGCTGCTTCCTTGGTAAAGGATATGACGCTTTCGCTTGACTTTTAGATTAGAATTATTTTTCCTAACCCATCTCTTCACCCATCTCCACATCTCCACACCATCTCCATATTAATTTTATGTATTTTATGCCCCTGGCAGTAGCAGAGGGGAGTTATGCAATATTGTTTAAAACTATTTTATGCAACATTGGCTATTTTATGCAACAAACGAGTTTTTGCAACATTGGCCAAAACTATTTGGCAATCTTTTAATTTCCTGGTCCAAGGAAAAGTATTGTGAACGCGCTAAAAAAATCGGGACAAAGACGGAAATACCCATGATGAGTATATCCTCAGGGGGGGTGCTGAGACGATTAGGACCATTTCCAAGCTGAAGTCTGTCTGTTAGTCTGCGTACCTGTGTGTGTGTGTGTGTGTGTGTGCGTGTGTGTGCATTCCTCCACGATAGCGCCCAAACGCTTCATCCGATTGATATGAAATTTGGCATGCAGGCATCATTCGGTCATGGCAATAGTTAAAAAGATTGTAGTTGAAGTCGGTCCACCAGAGGGCGCGCTGGTCATACTTCAATTATTATTATTATTTATTCTGGACAGGCAACTTTGCTGATACTTCCAGATCAGATCTTGTACAGCTAAACAATATTAACAATATAATATAAACAATATTAACAAGTTTTTAGGTACGAATCGAGTCTGTTTTTAAATTGATTGACAGAGATTACACTAATCACTTCAAATGGTAGTTTATTCCACATGTTTACTACTCTATTTGGCAGAACGTTCTTAAGAGGATTGGATTTAAATTTTGTACGGTTGAGTTTTTTGTTGTGACCTCGAAGATTTGTGTTTACGTTGAATTTGTAAATATTCTTCAGTGCAGGTACATCGTAATAATATGTTAGAATTTTATATGTCTCAATCGGGTCCCCTCTTTGTCTTCTTTGTTTGAGTGTAGTAATTCCAAGTAATTTCAAGCGATCTTCATAATTCCTATTCTTCAGGCCCACTGGCATTTTGTTTGCACTTCGCTGAACCTTTTCAAGGATATCTGCATCTTTGCAAAAGTAAGGATTCCAGATCTGATAGCCATACTCAAGAATAGGTCTCACATATGCCTTGTAGATCTTGATAAAAACCTGTATTGATAGATGTTGGAAAGCCTTCCTTATTAGATAGAGAGTAGAGTTGGCTCTTTTAGCAATTGCAATTATGTGTTTCTCCCATTTGCGATCATCAGTAATTGTTATTCCAAGATCTTTTTGTTGCTTGACTGCTTCTAGTTGGGCGTTTTCCAGAAAATATTGTTTGTTGGGGTTGCTTTTCCCGATATGAAGCACTACACATTTCTCAACGTTTAAGGTAAGCAACCAATCTTCCGTCTACGCTTTGATCTTGTCAAGATCTTGCTGAAGCTGTCCACTGCATAGAATAGGATTGGCGAAGAATTTTGTGTCATCGGCAAAGTAGCTGCTCTGCGATGTGATTGAGGCTTGAAGATCCGTAATATCAATCTCGAAATATTGCAGCTAGAGCCTTGAAATTCGGTGCAGAGATGATCTGTTGGGCCGAAATCACCTAAAATTTTGGTTGAAATATCTCTTGTAGGCACAAGCGACACAAATATAATTTAAGGTCCGCCAGATTTAAGAGAATACATTTGGGAAAGTACACAGGTGAGTTTTTATTTGGTGGCATCCTTGAAGTGGGTGAATCAATACGAACAAATAAGCAAGTTTTATAAAAAATTAAAAAAATTAAAAATACCTATATACGTATAAAAATACCTATATGTTTTTCAAATTTAAATAAATAATATTTTTTTTTTTTTTTTTAAATTTGAAAAAAAAAACTGATAAATAAAAGTTTGACAAGCGTTGAGCGTGCTGCGCCATCTAATAAAAAATATTTGCGATATTTTACCTACCACTAGATGGCGCAACGCCCTCAACACAAATTTTTTAAACATTTAATTTTTCAAACTTGAAAAAAAACGTATTTTTTTTTTCATTTTTTTTTATTGAAAGTTTCTTATTAGCTTGTATTAATTTACCCACTTCACGGATGTCACTTATTAAAAACTCATCCTGTATGATAGGTACCGCGCATCAACCAGATTCATTTTTTGTAAATGTCAAGAAGTTACTAGCAATTGCATGATACAACGTGTGTATAATATATACGGATGGTCTTGCAAGGTTATTCATATGCATCTGACTAGATGCTCTCAACTGCTCTTTTTTCACTTTAAACCGGGAGCACATTGTAGTTTACTGTGCGTTATCGGGCGTTCGAATGTGACGTGAAATGGCCTCTGAAGAAAGCATTTTGGGAACAACTTGCTTTACGAATAGATCAGATACTGTAATTAAACAAAAACATCAAAAATTATATGAAATAAAGCAAGTAGGGTGCAGAATACGATATTTTCTTTTAGTCCAGTAATAATAGACAAGATTTTAACAAACAAAAAACGACTCCGAAATTGTTTATAACTGCAGCAGCCATTGCCATGGTGATACTTAGAACGGGCTATTATAATTGAATTCGTGTACAAAATTCGAAATTTAAATTCTGTCAACATATTGTGTCTAAGTGTCAACATATTTTGAAATTTTCTCAACAATAAATAATAAATTTTGTGAATATAGTCGACAGTCTGGATTCAGTCGCGGTTAACACGGGACGCGTCCCGAAGGGTCTTATCGGTCTGAGCTGTAGGCTACCTTTAGGGTCACAAGTGGCAGATAGTGAACGGCCATCAGATATGATGGTTAGCTGTTAATATACTAAATAAACACCCCCAACCGTACAGAGGTAAGGTTACGAGAACGTAGTGGGAAGTCTGGTAGAAAGGACTTACCTAAAAAATGCTACACAAGTTCAATGAGTACCGTGTGTCATGGCGAATATGTGCCGCCAGTAAATAAGCACATACATCCCTGCAGTGGGCAGCTGCGCATGCAGTAGACCCAATAGTGGAGGTCAAGGAGACCAGTACAGTCTAGGGTCACAATTGTTACCTCGGTAACAAAAAGCGATGCGAAAGGCAAAGGGAAAACCACAGCATAACCCCTTCCCAGGGAAATCATTATGGCTGATTACAATAAAACCATGGCCCTCAATCTCCGGCAGACCTTAGATGGTAAAAGGGTACGGAGAATCCCCGGGGGTTAGCCATTAAGATTGCGACATGTAATGCTCATAGCATGTATGGTTCAACTCAAGCACCACCGAGTTGTTCCGCACCGCAACATCACGGGCCCAAGTGTCCATAATGACCGCCGACCTCCGATAGGACATAGCACCTTAAGAAGAAGAAGTACAAAATTTTGTGTTTGTGCTGTTGACCGTTGAGGAGTCCCCTCGTCGGGAGCCAACCCTGGGTGCAGCAGCCATGTCATGGTGAAACTTAAAACGGGCTATCGTAACTTAATGCGTATACACATTTTCGTGTCTGTGCTATTAACCGTTGAGGATTCTCCTAGCCGGAAGCCAACCCAGGGTATAGAATCAGGTAATGCTTACCATAAAAAAAATGCATTGTCATCGGAATTGAACCAACATGTAAATTTTCAACATCATATGATAACATTTGAGAAGTTCCCTCAATTCCTCATGGATCCCATCATCAGAACAGGATTTTGATAAAAATAGGACCAATCTGTAAGTATACCCTCGCAAATAAAAGAAGAATTTTCCAAATCGGTTCTGAGGTAACAAACATATATTTTTTAATAATACAACCGAATTGATAACCTTTTCCTTTTTTGAAGTCGTTTAAAAATAGCGATTTTACCTCAGCCTAGTAAGGAAATATTTAGACCACCGTTTCCGGTTGCTTTGTTTTTCACTTTACTTAGGACCGGTAACTACTGCAGAGGGGTTGAATTAAAACCAAAATCCGGCTTATGTGCCTTCGGTTTCGTTTCTATGGCTTTTAAAATAGCCCTATTCCTATCTACATTGGTGGCAATATATAGCAACACCAGATTATTTTAGATATTTTCAAGTTGAATAGGATTTTGCTGGAAAATTATATTACAAATATGGTTCATTTCTGCACTATTAATAATATTATTGCACATACAGGGTAGGCGATCTTAGGTGGACCCATTTATTTAACAAAGTAAAACATGAAAAAGACACATTTTTTGCTGTTCAAGGAGGTTTGTTTAAGGAGAATTGATTACATCATTTTCTGAAGATTATATCTTGCTAGTAGCTCGAATGGCGTAATGTGCCCGTTGTTTGGCATTTTTCATCGTATTGGCCAATGTTTCGGCCGATATGGTGGCCATTTCTTGGCGGATGTTGGCCTTAAGTTCGTCTTGCGTCCTTGTCTTGTTACAAGTAAAGTAGTACAAATGATTCCCGAAGCTAACGGAAAATCGGGTACCTCAATGAAATATATATTTTTGAATAGCTTAGACCTTCAGGATAAGGGTTGATTATGCGCAAAAATCGCTCAATACATGGAAGGGGGTTCAATCGCTGAATACATGGGAAGGGGGTCAAATCGCTCTCATCAATTTTGTTTACACTAATAAACACTAAATTACATCAAGCGACCAGACATGGTACTAATGTAAAAAGATAGTTCGAAAGAGTACATACAAATGAGTATAGAGGGCTTTAAATTTTATATAATTATTTGAGGTTTCAATCAAATGTCATTAAGATAATGAAAGATGCATTGCATCAATGTATCAAATATAAATAAGATATTTAATATAATCAGTCTTATTTTGTTATTATGTTCAATACTTTACCGTCCTGTCTACCTTGTTGATATAAACCTTTGACTTAAAGTAGCCCCAGAGGAAAAGTCTGGCGGTGTCAATTCGAGCAGAGGCCAGTCAAATGCATCATATTTTTGATAGTAAGCGTCCGAACTGTACGAGGTGGTGCGCCATCTTGTTGAAGCCAAAAGTGCTCCATACCAGTTTCACGAACAATCGGCATCAAGTAACCCTAAAATCCATAAATTAACCAATCCACCTCTCCCCCCTCCTTTTCGCTTCCCTTTCCTTCCTTCCTCTTCTTCCTTTCCTCTGCGTCCTTATTTAATTTTAGTCATTTGTTTTACTTTTTTTTTTATTATCTGTCTCTTTCTAGTTTCTGTTTGTTTCTTTTTATAATTTGTGTTTTTATTGTTCTTTTGCTTAGCCAACGTTCTAAAGTTGTTGTAAACTTAAGCTATAGGTTAGCTGATAGACATTGCTGCAAGGCAATAATCTCGCCTCTTTTATTTAAAATAAAGAGTTTTTTATTATTATTATTGTTATTATTATCAAAAAATCGGTTATCATAGCCCGATAACGCGCCTGATCGACGGTTTTTGCTTTGCCACTGACGTCTTGAAAAAAGAACGGTTCGATGATCATATCAGCACGAATTCCGCACCACATATCACTTTTTGGCAGTAAAGAGGGACTTCTTCAATAATTTGAGGGTTTTCGATGGCGTAGAACGCTTTATGTTCTTCGACGGCGCACTCTTCAATTAATATTTTTTTCTCCATGCATGTTGAGTTTTCACTATTGATACGTTATTTTGAAAATTACAGCTGAAGAATTTCAGCGCGTTCGACTGGTGTATCGAAAATGCCATAGCAAAAAATTCTTAAGGCTGACGTTTCAAAGACGTGCTATCATTAGTCATTCTCACCTTTCTTTTCAAGTTACATCGTTGCCAGATGGGTCCACCTAATATGGCCAATCCTTTATTAATGCACTGCAAAGCATTTTATTTTATTTTATTATTATTAAGGAAACTTACAGCTATTACAGGAAAAATATCTGAATTTTATTTATAGACTACAATGCCAGTTAAAAGTTTCCACTTAAAGATCGTAAAAATATACAGTCGCCTAGGAATGGGATAGGAGGAAGTGGAGAGGAATTAAAGTTATAAATTTTATTTTAATAATATTTTATTTTATTATTTTATTATTAAGGAAATTTTATGGTTTATTTTAATATTGAAGAAAGAAAAGAAAGAAGAAAAGAAAAAATATAATATAATTATTTCACTCGTCCTTGAATATTGCCTTTCAGAAGACCCGAAATAAGAGTCTTGAGCGCAGTCGCAGTTGTATTAAACAGGTCAATTTCGCTTAGCTTGGTATTGCAGAAATGAGATACGCGATAAATGTAATTATTTTGGGCGTAGTTTGTGCTTACTTGAGGTAGATGAAATAAGTTGAATTGGCGGGAAGGCCGTGGGGGTACATGGAAATTTATAAGCTGAAGCAATTCAGAACAGCCGATAAAGCCATTTAATATATAGAAATATAGGATGTAATATATAGGAATATTACATCTGAACTAACTCTTCTCATTTCTAATGGTATAAGCCCATGATAGTCACCAGCTTCGTTATAATCTGAAAAAGTTACATAAGACCGATAATTTAAGTTTTTTAAGAACATGTTTTGAATGCGTTCGATCCCATTGATGTGAATATTGTAACAAGGCGACCAAATTTGCGAAGCGGATTCGATGCATAATCAATACACCACTGTACTTTGGGTGTATTCGTGTTGTTGCTGCATTGGGCTGCCAGGCTGTTTGGAATAGAATATATTAGACGCAGCGATTTCTTACTGGTTTTGCAATGACTTATGGAGAAGACCGGTCTATTTTAGTAATGAAAGAAGCTACTGCACTGCCCCTGCATTTTCTTTTATAGCGTGGAATTGCCATTCTAGATTGATTTACTTTTCAGTCACTATAGTAAAGTGACTGAAAAGTATCCAAGTTGGATATATATCCAACTTGGATACTTTTCCATTCAACCTAATATTATATTAAGTATCCAAGTTGGATACTTAATATGATATTAGGTGCCTAACTAATTATTTTGTTTAGTTTATCTATACTAATATTATAAAGGGGTAAAGTTTGTGACGTTGTAGGAAGTAATCTCTGGATCTACTGAACTGATTTTGAAAATTCTTTTACCAATAAAAAGCCACGTTATTTGTGAGTATCATATATTATTCCGAAAAATAAAAAGACTTTTTCGTGGTAGTCGGAGAATTTCAGTCGGAGAATAGACAGGTCGAACGAAAACGTTTCTAACTAACGCTGCCTTAACGATGAGAGATATATGATTAAGTTCTAGAGAAAAGTTGTAGAGCTTGATAATGCCTACGAAAAAGTCAACGACAGCATAATTATGTCTTAACTTTTATATTTAAGTCACAAAAAGTAGTATTTTATATTTTAAAAAAATAATTTAAATCGTTAGGTCTTGTTTATTGGTCATATTATCAACAATTATAAATTCTTATCAAAATAAGTAAATTTATCATCTCAAGTGTTAGTATTTATCATCAAAAGATTTTCCCTTTTACTGCATATAATCATAATCATAAGTTTTTTATTCAAAATAGTACGAAATCGTAACTTTTTGACGTCAATAATGCATACAAACATACATAAATGATAAAAAATTAAGATATTGTGACATTATAACAAATTATTGTGATATATAACGTGATATTAATAATCGAGGTAACCATTTTATTTCCAAGAGTCTTTGTCGTCTAGATAATCATTTATTTTATAGTAGCCCTTTGAGTACAGCTTCTTCTTAATAAATGACTTAAATTGTATCACAGATAAATTTTGCATGTTTACTGGGACTTTATTGTAGAAGCGTATACATTGCCCTTTGAATGATTTTGTGGTTTTGGAGAGTCGACTTTTATGGTCAGCAAGTTTATTTTTATTTCTAGTATTGACACCATGCCTATCAGAGTTTTTCAAAAACAGTTCTTTATTTGTATGCACATACATTAAGTTTTCATAGATGTAATGAGATGCAAGTGTCAAAATATTGATTTCTTTAAATTTTCCGCGTAACGACTGTCTAGCCCCCAATTTATAAATAGCGCGGATGGCTCGTTTCTGTAGTATAAATATTTTATCAGCGTCAGCAGCATGACCCCACAGCAAGATGCCATACGACATCAAGCTGTGAAAATAGCTGAAGTAAACCAGCCTCGCGGTGTCTATATCTGTTAAATTACGATTTTTTTTTACAGCATATGCCGCAGAACTTAGCCTGTCGGCCAATTTCTTAATGTGTGGGCCCCATTGTAGCTTTTTATCTAAAGTGATACCAAGGAATACAGTGGAATCGACAGACATATAATTTCCCTTTTACTGCATAAATAGTTAAAGAGATAATACGCTCACAAATAAGACACTCACAAGAAGACACTCACAAATAACGGTAATATAGTCAAATTGGCATGCAAATACATACATACATAAGCAGTAAAAATATAACCCTTCTTTTGGCAGTCAGGAAATAAATCATAGCACTCAGTACTAACCGAACCACACTCATAATTTCATCACAGGCAAAAAGTTTTACCGCCCAACGAAGTGGGCACGGGTCAGCTAGTTTACAAGAATAAAAAACACGACTCCCGTTATAGAAAGTAAACTATTGTATTGATAATAGTTTGTATTACGGTTGTTTTTATGAAATATTTGTGGGTTATGTATTTGTTCATATTCACATGTATATTTCCTTTCAACTGACACTAAAAACGAATTTCAAATGACCTAACGATTAAAATACTACTTTTTATGACCTAAATATAAAAGTTAGACATATGCTGTCGCTGACTTTTTTGTAGGCATTATCAAGCTCTACAACTTTTCTCTAGAACTTAATCATATAACTCTCATCGTTAAGGCAGCGTTAGTTAGAAACGTTTTCGTTCGACCGTTTTTTCTCCGATTTACTTTGAAAATTCGACTACCACGATTTTTTTCTTCGGATTAATGTATAGCCTGTGACACTCACAAATAAGGTGGCTCTCTATTGGTAAAAGAATTTTCAAAATCGGTTCAGTAGATCCAGAGATTACTTCCTACAACCTCACAAACTTTACCTATTTATAATATTAGTATAGATGTATTTACTTGTTTTATCTTTATATGCTTTTTTACATTTTGCATGGCTTGTCCTTGCGATTTGCGACGCGTTGCGGGTGCCAGTGACTGCATTATCAAGTGACAGGGCAGGACAGGTAGTGGTGGTAAGGTTACCCGGGACGGTGCTATCCAGACGTGTTTTATTAACCATAAAGGATAAGAGTTACCAGGAGGGGCACCCCCCCCCCCTCTCGCTCTCCTCCCCCACGACCACTGTAACTCACTCGTCAAACCGCATCTACAGAAACTCTCAAACTTTAACGCCACAGGGGTTAATGTTTGGCATTTTGAGTTTATCGATGCTGTGGCCTAACCCGCCGACCCAGGATGTTATAACGATCGTCGTAGTCTTTTCACCCTAAGTCGCAAACACTTTTGGATATAACAATCTGCTAATCATCATCATCATCATCATTTATTCATTCCATAAAATCATTTCACAATACTGAGGAACATGTCAAATTTTACAATCCTAATTTACGGGATGATAAAACCGCTTTGATTAATTAAAAGAAAAAAAATAATTGTAATCAGAGGTGATTACTTAATAATAGTCAAATTTACAAAATAATCAATAATCAAACAATAAATAATAATCAATACAATGAAAAAGAAAAATTCTGAAACATACGTAATTAAAAACAATGTCAATAAAATCTAAAACTTAGTGCGATAGTATAGTCATAATATGGTTATTTATAATCAAGCAATTGTGGACGCAATATCATAAAAGTCGTCCAGTTTGTAAAGGGCATGTTTGACTAACTGATTTTTCAAGCAGATTTTATATGCTGCCATCTCAAGTCTTCTCGACGATGACGGCAAAGCATTGAACAATTTAAAACTAATATATAAAAAGGTTTTTTGATATTAGTCAAGCGTACTTAGACAATAACACATTGTTTTTATGTCAATCTATTTTATCTATTTTTATGTCAATCTATTTTTATAATCTGGTTTGGCAGCTAACGGTTCCATGCAGCTTGGGCCATTATGACCTGCTCGTTATCTTGGGTCGGCCCAACTCACGATTCAACTCCAATCAGGTAGCCTCCTCGAATAGAGACAAACCTGGAAAATACTCTCTTTGAAAAGCTTTTCACAGATATTCGCCATTTAGTTTCAAAATGGCGGTCCTTTCAAAATTGAAAAAAATCATGAATTCGTTAGATTTGGTTCTATAAAATAAATAAATAGGACAGTATTATGAGGACATTACCTACAACTCTTGCTTACGTAACTTTTTGATCTCTTCGGTGAGTTGTGAATTAAAAATGTTGTAATGTGAAACTCCGTTATTATTAATGATTGATTGGAAAACAAGTGTCTTAGAATTCTGAGAGTCAATACCACCGATCGGTGGTTTTCCTGTTGTGAAAATTCGCGGGCGGCCGATCTCCGTATTTATGCAATTATGAATTTATATGCGGTAAAAGTTGCCTTCGTTGAATAAGCCACCGTTAAATATTAGTATGCGTGCACTAACTCCCCGGGAGATAATGGGCCTAGTGTAGTCGAGCCATAATGAGCAATGTGTAGGGGTTGGCCGGTCACCCATCCGGCAGCCTCCAAGAAGTGCGAGCCCGGATAGGACTCTATAGTTTGGGCGCTCCTGAACGGTTTGCGCACCGTGCGGCGTTAGCCAATCGTTTTTTTTCTTTTTGACATTACATTTATTAATTTTGTACAAAATAAAAATCATTTTTATCGGTATTTTAAAGAATTAATTATGTTCATTATAATCTTCTTTCTTTTCCTCGTTACATTATTCATTATATTCAATGTAAAGAATCACTACTTATTGAGATAATTTCTACATATCTTCTCTATATCTTAAATCTATATATCTTTCTTTCTACATATCTTACATATGCGTTTTTTATCTGGTTAACTAAATGGTGAGACTCGATTTAATTCTATAATAATAATACCTTCTTTATTCTTACGAGTAACCTTTGATGTTTTGATTAATTAATAAAAGAATTTAATCATTAATGAAGAATTCAATCATATCACGGCCAAATGTAAATGTAATAGGGGTATGTCTATACAACTATGTATACCCGCCGTTGTCCAGGGTAGACTGAAGGGCTGTCAATCCGTTGTTTTGCGGGTAGGTCGCGTACCGCTTCCGCCACTGCGTAGGTTATAACGGTGGTGGGGGGCCGGGCTCGGAGCGCAAGAATTTTGAAAATCCGTCCTGCACACAACACCCACTGTATCCTGTTTTACGTCTTTGCGTTCGGCGTTCGGCGGCGGGAACATTTTAAGAAGAGGGTTCCACGTAGAAGAGAGTTTGTAACCGTCGTCTCTGTTAAAGTTCGGGGTTCTTCTTATTTCAATGGCTTCCCGGATCATGCGAGGAAAGTAGAATTGTTCTTTGGATAACACAATGGGATTTTGAAACTGCATCCAGTGGTTACTTCCGCTATCCAATATATGTTCGCAGATCGCCGATTTTTCTCGCTGAACGTTTTTAACAGCTTTGATGTGTTCTGACAGTCGCGTGGCTATGGGCCGTTTCGTTTGTCCAACGTAGGCTAGACCGCAACTGCATTCGACTTTATCGTCATCGCAACGTCACCGAAACGTCGGGTGCTACAAATTTCACGCGGTAAATTCGTATTCTATCCTATTTATAATGTCAAACAACCGCGATAGTCTTCGATTAAACTATGTATTAGTTTTTAGGACAATAAATTATTTGATTTGATTTGATTTGATTACTCCATACATTTCACACAAATAAAGTCCATTATATTGCGCGGCACATTAGACCGATGCGTAATAGTTACCGAAAAATACCATTTTTTTTATTGGCGCAAAATTGCAACGAAAACACAAATAGGTTTACAAAGTATGCTTAGATTAAAAAAAACAATTACAAGGGCATCACATCACCTACCTAATACATACGTAATATTTGGGAGCTAATGGGCCCATGATGAGGTGGCCACGATGACCCATGTGTTCAGGGTCGGTCACACTCACGGGTCAACACCCATCCGATGGCCTCCACGCATGGGGTGCGAACCTGGGTAGGACACTGGGTCAACCAGTCTCCCCTGGGAATCAAACCTCTGGCGCTCCTGGACGGTCTGCGCACCGAGCGGCGCAAGCCAATCGATTGTGCTCTCCGACTAACAGTCGGGGGAGTCTGGAAGCTGTATTGTTTCCTATAGAGCGGGGGTGGTTGCGTACCTTACGGCGACTGCTCTTGAAATGACCATTGGCCATCCGATCCCGGTTCAGAGTCGGGCAAAGGACGCCTTGGTCCGCGATAGATTCGGCGCACACCGTTTCACCGCTTCGTAAGGGAGAGGACCGCGCAAGCGACCTCGAACTCGGAACCAATCGAGAGACCGGAGAAATCTGGTCACAATTGGAAGCAAGGGCGCGAGGGTCGGCCCGCCAGGTAACACTGGCTATCTCGCGGTAAGGCGTTGGCTTCTTGCGGGTTGTGACGTAGCTGGTCGTTGGATTTGTTCTGTCCAAAGTCTTCTACGTTCACTGCAGGGCGACAGAACGAGAAAATCGTTAAAACGTCCTGTGGTGACGGGCTCGCCCGTTGTAGTTGACACCGCAAGTTTAATACATATGTCATCGAAGTTATGAATACATATTATTTTAATGAGGGTATGTTTGGGAAGCAGTAACGACGGGAATTAATAGGGTGAGCAGAAAAAAAACGCAAGAAAAGAAATGCTGTCGATCTGGTTTGTGTCACCTGGGCCACTCCTTCACTCAACCACAGATTAATTGCGAGTTGTATGGATACAGACACAGATGCGTTCGCAAATATTGATACGTGAAAGCCCAACTATAGCAAAGTTGTGATAAAAGAAAAAGAAAACACAAAGAGTGTGGGCATTGAAAAGTAAAATTAATAAAGATATTACCACAACAGCGTAGGCGCAGTAAAATTGTCCTTCGCCACAATGCTTCCGCATACACTGTACAATTAACAATAAAGTTTTTAAGGAAATCAAATGTGAAACTTGTTAGAATTAAATAACACGCCGTACGGCGATGAGAATGCATCGCATTAAACACGTTCGATTCAAACGTTTGCGCAAATATAATGACCGGCGACAATTCAATGTGATTTCGGCCCAACGAGGCAACTGTGCAGTGGCGTGCCCAGGGTTGGTGAATGGCGCAAGCCCGACATACCTTTGTGTGTTTTTTACGCTATTTATAGTAAAAAATCGGTTGTCTGTAAAGTCGGTTTACTGACGATAGTTGAACGTGACAACGTCATAAGAAAATACCGATGGGATGGTTGCATTTAAAGCAGTTTCATTTAAGATTCTGATATTGTTTATTACAAACACCCAAAAATATATGCTTTTATACTCATAGATTTGACTACAACATGTAAATGTATTATTGTATAGCAGTATAATTGTATAATTGTTTATTGTTTAAAGTTTATTTTTTTTTTTAATTTCAAAGTTTGAAATCTCAAACTGTTAAATAACGGTTTGAGAAGCGTTTGAGCACGCTGCGCCATCTAGCGATAGGTAATACGTCGTAAATAAACAATATCAGCGACATTTTACCAACCGCTAGATAGCGCATCGTAATGATAGCTTTTCATACTTTTTTATTTTTTTTTAAATAAAAGTTGCTTACTTCGTTGCACTTCTTTGTACCCACAAGAAAATTGTCCGTTCAGTAATAACATTCCGTATATCAAGAATACATATAAAATTATGTCAATAATTTAAATCAATCTAGTGATTTTCATTCGTACTATTTTAGACTGAGGTCAGTAAATAATTCTTGTCGCAACCGGTAGATGGCAGCATTTATATTGAATATTAAATATAATAAATGGAACGCCTCAGAGCGAGGTAACGCCGCATGAGTCATGTTTTTTCGTGCTTGCAGCAGGCTCCATCGTTTTATAAGACGTTGTCACGTCAAAAAAAGTGGTACCTCTTTAATATGCAATCTTCAGTTTCAAATTTGTTGTGTCGTAAATTCAATAAAGCACACTGAAGGCATGCTACTGCTAGACAGAATTTAACATATACTTATCATCAGTTGCATACCTCCGGTGACTTCTAGAAATGCCGTTTTATTTGCTTCAGCGAGTGAGATCAATTATTATTTAAGACAGAAGTGACAATTTCCTCCATTATTTATCAGGTAATAAAAACCACAAATCAATTGAAATCATGCAATAAAAATGAGATCTGTCACTTGCTCAAAACAAACGGAACTAAATACGGAACACGGTCGCATTTTACTTCATGCTAAGGCAAGCCTGGCTTATTCGTCAGTACAAAAGTCGTATAGTTACATATATTGTTTTGCGTAATTTGCCACAGGTTAGAATGAAAGGACCGCTCATTTCGAAAGGCCCGTTGCAGGCTCATGTCTGCGAGCGAGATGACAAGCTAAACTCAACTCTGTGAGATTGCAGCGATTTGTTGCACTGTCGATGACCTGTTTTGTCACGTGGAGCGATCTGTGCCTGCTAGATAGCATTAGGCTCTCGCAAATTCATTTATATTAGCGATCTTTACATTAGCGATCTTTTTAATAAAAAGGCAAGCCGGGCTTTTCGGCTTGTATGAAGGAACCGCCACTGCAACTGTGTAGCAAATTTCATGTCCATAAGTCCAGTCATTTGAGTTTGAAATATGGCTAGTGCGTCCCTTGGTGGATCGATTATAACCACAACCTTTTCCACTCTTGCTATGACCAAATGATGACTGCATGCCAAATGTTAGCTGAATCACATTAAGCGTTTGTGCGCTATCGTGGATGAATACGCGTACACAGTCTCTCAGTCAGACTTACATCTGTAATTGCTCTTAATCGTCTCAGGGGGGCTCAAAATGAATATTTCCGTCTTCATCTCGAAAAAAAATGCGCATTTTTTCCGGAAAAGTAAAAATAAAACATATAATTCACACATAATGTTTGCTATGCTCATTGCTCACATAATATAAGTACTAAAAATGTCGCTTCTGGTGTTATTTATCACAATTTCTCTATTCTAATTTGTGACATCACTCAATCTCACCGGCCGCTGTGTGCACGCGTGCACGTCACGTGACGCGTGATCACCTACATGCCATGCCACTTGCCTTGTTGCGATTAAAAAGGGTCGTCCATAGCTCCTATGAGGGAATGATATACTGGGAGAACATGATACGATAGGAGGTCCTGGCGTTCGACTAATCGACTACCGCCGCAGCGAGAGAGCTATGGGAAGCATCGTTCGAAAATCGAATCGCGACGCTTTTGCATCCGTGGATTGGATGCGCGCGACGCCATAGAAAGAGCGCCACCTCCTTACGTCACATGATTTCCGAATACTTCGAACAGGGCTAATTGCGATTTTATTCTTCGTTAATCACCGTATGGTCTAACACGTTTTCAAATATGTGTGCGATTCTCACTTTGACAATTATTTTTGTCGGTATTGAGATGACCATCGTGGACTATTGCTGCAGCGTTACTATGCAAGAGATATCAACGCATAGTCATACAATGAACAAATATTTTCAAAGTCAATTTAAGGTTGAGAAGCCTGGTTTAGAGCGCCAAAAAAAACATGTTGTTTAGGTTTCTTTTTTTACCCTAAAGTAGAAATTTGTTTATGATTTTTTATATCAGTTTGATTAACATTTAAAAGATAAAAATATTTTTTGTAGTACTAAAAAAATATTTTTCAGTTATTGAATTGCAAATGTTTTTATCGCTGCAGAAATTACGGTATCTGCTTGCGCAGGTGATAGCGAGCGTAATTTTCATTGAAACAAAAAAATAACGAATGTAATAATGTTTACATATGTATTTTGTAGATGAACTAAAAAAAATAACAAAAAAATATCATTTTTATACTTTTTCAAGGATTTAAAGAAATGAAATCGATTTTTATCCCAAAATGTTGGGTTTAACTAGTTAAAAAAAATATAAAAAAACATATTTTGTGTTTTTTTAGTTCTTATAAAAAACAATAAATTATTCTTTACTTTTTTTTGTTGGAACAACTCGATCCGTCAAGTAGTTTTTCAATCACAGGCGCAGAAATTAAATATATGGTTTTGAGAAAAATGCTTTTAAATTTTCCTTATAAAAAGTAGTAAGTCTTATACTTACAGCAATCTGAGATTCCAGAGGTAAAAAGTTCATGAATATATTTTACTTAAAAAAAAACATAAAAACGCATTTTTTTGGCCGGTTAAACCAGGCTTCCCCTTTAAAATGGAAATGAGGTAATTAAATCAAAAAAAAAAATTAGAAGATATCTTGGCTGTTTCCTATTTAGATATTTTACATGAGAAAAATCTTCGTATCTATGTATGTTATTTTGTATCTTTGTGAGTTATTTTGTATCTTTGTGAGTATTTTGTATCTTTGTGAGTTTTGAATCTTTGTAACTTTATTTATTGTAATTTTTTGTTATTTATTAATATAAAACGGTGGACGGTAACCATTTATTTCTTTAATTTTCCTTCTTTTTCTATTTTATTCTTTTATCGAATAATATTATTATAATACTATTATTTACACCGTAATTGTTCTTCTTGATACGGAGAACTAAGAAGCCTCGTTAGATGTACTTAGCTCCTTTTTTTTTTGAGCCGTCTCGATCTGAAGCTGTTGTTCTTCAATGATTAATTTATTTACTTGATTGTATCTACATTTATTTACTTTAATTATCATAACCGAAGTTAATAATAATAAATTAACATAATAATAATAATTTACTTTAATTGTCATAACTTTAATAAATTAACATTCGGTAAGATTGTATCTACATTTTATCTAGAGCATTATATATAATAAAATAAAATAATATAAATATGTAGATCTTTACAGTCTATACAGTCTTTCTTAACTACCTAAAAAGAAAAGATATTCACGTTAAAGCTGATCATAAAATTTCAACGAGGAGCGCTACAACCTGTAAACACATTGCACAGAAAACCCGAACATCCTTGGCCCAAAGACACTTTGGCTTTATATGGCCAAAAATTTATAACCATCTAAAAGAATCTATAAAAACATGCCAACACACTAAGTCAATCAAATTAAAATCTAAAATTACACAACATTTACTTCAACTTGGTAGAAATGAGGTGGAAAAGGCAATAAGTCATATTTTAAAGTAAAGGTCCGCATTATTATTATTGTCATACCATTGCACTACACTTTATATTTTAATACTATTTATTTGTTTGTTCTACAGACTTCATATTACAACATTTTGTATTAATATTTATTTCCATGACCATGCTATATCAATATTTTAAATATAATTATAAGTTAAATTTTAATTCGCTTATCTATTTTATATTTTATCATATTTTGTATTTTTGATTTTAATATTATGTACACATGAATAAATCTTCGCCATACATAGAGTTTTCCTTGGTACGGGCTATGGCCTAGTTAGGCAGATTCTGCAACTAATAAAATTGTAAATTTATGTTTTTGAATGAATAAAATTATTAATATTATTATTAGATACATATATGTATGTCATAACAAAATATATGTATATATGTATGTCATAACATATACGTATGTCATAACAAAATCGCATACAAGCATTTTTATATTCTTTTCATCCTGCCGAAATTGTACTAATTTACTATTTTTCTATTGTTTTAGATTAATGCACGGTTGAACGTCGCACGGACATCTTGCTAAAAGGTATGTAGATGTTACACTTTTTACTTTGAAAAAAATATTTGAATAGAATAACTTTATTGTGCTGAAAATAACATTACACAATAAATATTACACTGGTTGATAAAAAATTGACCGACGCGCGATTGGAGTTTACTTTTTTAGTGTGATTGTCATTGAATATAAAATAGGCAAATGGGGTAAATCAGCGCATCTCTTATAATACTAAAAGCATGTACATATGTCCGTATGTAGTTTTATTCCTATAAAATTGCTTGCTTGTTTGCTTGATGGATTGAAGATATATTACTATAAATAGGATAGAAAACGAATTTACCGCTTGAAATTTGTAGCACCCGACGTTTCGGTGACGTTGCAGCCGCTGTTGTCTCGGGTAGACTGAAGAGCTGTCAATCCGTTGTTTTGCGGGTAGGCCGCATACCGCTGCCGCCACTGCGTAGGTTATAACGGTGGTGGGGCGCCGTGCTCGGAGCGCGCGAGCTTTGAAAATCCGTCTTGCACACAACACTCACTGTATCCTGTCTTACGTCCTTGCGTTCGGCGATCGGCGACGGGAATATTTTAAGAAAAGGGTTCCACGTAGAAGAGACTTTGTAACCGTCGTCTCTATTGAAGTTCTGGGTTCTTCTTATTTTAATGGCGGTAATTGGGGTTCTTCTTATTTCAATTTCACGCGGTAAATTCGTTTTCTATCCTATTTATAATGTCAAACAACCGCGATAGTCTTCGATTTTATATATTACTATATTATTACGAAAAGTTATTGAATTTTGAAATATTCTGCTTAAATGACGCTAACATTAATTCATTTTTAAAAAGCGTTTATTAACGCTAGACTTTACTACCTATCAAATTGTCGTACCGGACAGAGGCTTTAAATAAAATTGATTCTTAAGAATTAAACTCCAGAAACTATAATTAACTCTAAAAAAGTTTTTTTAATTGTATGTCATTTGTATATGGCTACAACATACCTATAATCACATTATAATCTCATGCTTTATTAGTCGATTCGAATCAAATATATTGGGCCCGATTGCGTATTTTCCTGGACTAAAATTAAAATTAGTTCAAGCGAACGAGACGATACGTTAGAACGGGATATAAAGTGAACTGTCGTTGATTTTCCCGCACCAAAACTAGCTTTCGAACTTAAAGACGCCCCAATAAGTTTAAAACCATAAAAGTGACATCCGTTAATTTCACATTCCGCTCGGATGTACTGCTCTGTCTCGTTTACACGAACTAATTTCCGATTTTAATTCAAGAGAACCGCAATCGAGCCCATTGTCGCCATCTATCGAGCGGCCCTCGAAATACGTCGGTAAAACAGCAACCTGCCCCACATCACATGTGACATTTCTATTTGTACGTCATTTCTACATTCTTCGTTCTAGACTCCGATATCAGCGGGTTGAAAAACACAGCTCTGTATCTCTTTCGCGTTTGCGTGCGGAAGAGACGCGCGATGTCCTCGCTGCGCAATTTCCGATCCAAGATTCCGGGATAAACGAGTTGAAAAACACAGCTCTCTATGTCCATCGTTACCATATTATGTACAATTTAAATCCTATTTGTTATACTGTTTTAGCAGTTGGAAGATGTATCGGAAGACTTGTGAGTATCAAAGCCCAAACGGCGATAGTTCGCGTTATTAATAAAAAGATCCTATTTATATCCGTCCAAAGAGATTTTTAGGGATTTTGACGTCTTCGATGTGAGACAGTTATACGTGCGAAATATTATTACGCATTTCCATTGCATCACTGATACTGTGGCTGTACAAAATGATAATAATACCAATGATAAGCTACGGAGCTGTAGTATGGTGGCCCCGCACCCAACTTACTACTGCAATCAACAAATTACAGAAAGTGCAAAGGCTAGCATGTATAGCAGCGACCGGCTGCATGAGAACAACTCCGACAGCGGCGCTGGAAATCATGCTAGGGCTTCTACCACTACACTTACATATACAAAAAGAAGCAGCCGCAACGGCTACTCGTCTAAAGAATCTAAACTTATGGACCAAATATAAAACACCGCACACGAATATATATGATAATATACTGTCAAGCTTTCCAATGCTGGATGCGGCAATCGACAGAATACCCAAAACTATGATCTTCTGGAAAGAATATGCCATATCATTAACAGAAGACTCAAAAGAAGCACTGAATCAAACGGACCTAAGAATCTACACAGATGGATCAAAAACCAACAAAGGTACAGGATGTGGGGTCTTCTCGGAAGACCTAAATATACACATCTCCAGACCACTTGGAGCACACAACACAGTATTCCAAGCAGAATGTATGGGAATAATAGAAGCTTGCAACGCAGTGAAACAGCGGCAGCTAAAACACGAAAACATATGTATTCTATCGGACAGCAGGTCAGTGCTACAGGCACTGGGAAGCGATAGATTTACATCTGGGCTCATATACGAATGCCACCAAAGCCTCCTCGAGGTATGCGGAAAAGGCAATAAGGTGACACTGAAATGGATCAAGGGACACAGTAACTCAAGAGGAAACGATGCTGCGGATGAACTAGCCCGTAAGGGCTCAGACACACCGGCATACGGACCCGAACCTATCGTGCCCCTACCCTACTCGCACATAAACAACCAACTTGACAACCACTACAAACAACTACATCAAACACACTGGAAAGAGATAGACACCTGCAGACAAACCAAAGAAATAGTAGTGGAATACAACCACAAACTTACCAAAACACTTCTAAGGACAAAAAGGCCCCAACTACGCAAACTAGTGGGACTGATAACAGGACACAACACACTAAACAAACACCTCTTCAACATGGGCGGAACGAATAGCCCTATGTGCAGAGCATGCATGGAGGCGGAAGAAACCACAAAACACATTCTGCTAGATTGTAAACAGGTAGAAGTATACAGGACAAAACACCTTGGGACTCCAGGCACCCTGCGCGAGGCAGCAGGAAACCTGAAAGCCCTGCTGGCTTTCGTAGAGGAACTGGGGTGGGTGGAATAGAGCTACACACGCAAAATAGGCACACTGGATGTCGACTTGCGGAGGAACGCCCAGTATAACTAACTAACTAACTAACTGCATCACTGATAGTCATTCTTCGGTAAATCATTCACATGATACTCAAAATAAATAATATACAATAAATTTTACAAAAAGAAAAACCGACTCCATTTTTTCTATAAGTGCAGCAGCCATTTCATGGTGATACTTAGAACGGGCTATCATAATTGAAAGCGTATACTAAATTTTATCCATGTGCTGTTGACCGTTGAGGAGTTCCTTCGTTGGCAGCCAACCCTGGGTCGTAATTAAATACAAATACAAAATTCTGTGTCTGTGCTGTTGACCGTTGAGGAGTTCCCTCGTCGAGAGCCAACCCTGGGTGCAGCAGCCATGTCATGATAAAATTTAGAACGAATAATAACATAACTTAATGAGTATACAAAATTTGGGGTCTGTGCTATTGACCGTTGAGGAGTTCCCTCGTCGGGAGCCAACCCAGGGTGTAGAATCAGGTCATGCTTACCATAAAAATAAATGAATTGTCATCGGAATTGAACCAATATGTAAATTTTCAATCTCATATGATAATATTTGAGGAGTTCCCTTAATTCCTCGTGAATCCCATCATCAGAACAGGATTTTGATAAAAATGGGACCAATCTGTAAGTATATTCTTTCGAATAAAAAAATCCAAATTGGTTTATAAATAGCAGAGTTCTGATGTAACAAACATTAAAAAAGAAAAAAAAAGATACAATCGAATTGATAACCTCTTCCTTTTTTTGAAGTCGGTTAAAACATAAAGCCCACCAACGAGTGATTACGAGATTTGCACAGAGGCATTACTCGTTTCTGGCACCGCGTCTGTATGATTCCTTCTGCTCTTCCTTGGAGGAGGTTAAAGTGCAGAGTACAATCAGCAGATTGACTCCGAAGAAATGTATTATCAAGTGGCTAATTTCGAAAATTAAAAGCCAGTGCGAAGAAATTATAACTCACAGCCTGACTTAGGCAATATTTGACTAAAGCTGTTACTTAATACTTGCCCACAATGAATTAATAATATTGTATTAAATGATTAGATTTCCAATTTTATATGTTCATAATAAGGAACCTTTTCAGACTACTTAATTTATTGGTCATTTCATTTGTTTAATTATTTATAGATTTATTTATTTACATATTTATATATTAAAATATTTTCTTATGTATATATTTAATATCAGTTATTTATTTTTATATTTATCTTAATGTTTTTAAGAATGAATGAACGATGGAATGAATATCCTAAATAATATTACCCCAGAACAGATATACAATCTAGCAGGGTGATAGAATCCACACAAATGTCATCTTACCTGCTTCGTAAAAAAAAATTGTAAAAATATTATTATTTGTGCTGTGGTTTTTTGTTGCCAAAATATTTTTTTTTGTATTGGATAACTTAATAAAATAATCTTTATATATATATATATATATATATATATATATATATATATATATATATATATATATATATATATATATATATATATATATATATATATATATATATATATATATATATATATATATATATATATATATATATATATATATATATATATATATATATATATATATATATATATATATATATATATATATATATATATATATATATATATATATTGTTAATATTTGATTGGTTTTTTGTAAAATCTTTTTTTAAAGAATTCGTTTAAAGGATGACACTTTGATGAAAAAATAAAAATAATAAAAGCCACTTACATAGCTGGAAGGTTTTCCCGGACTGGACTGGGAAATGCTTATTGTTTAAACGAGATGTATTTTTGGATGAGTACCACTTTCGACGGTACACTGTAGGTTTAATGGGATCCCTTTATCGCTAGCGAACGATCACCCTTCATCCACATCTCAAAAACAAAGCGTATCCTTTTGCAAACCAAAATAAAATGTCTTTATTAAAGACAAATTTAAGCATTCTTTTAAATTCAAGAATTCTTTAAAAAAAGATTATATATATATATATATATATATATATATATATTTTCAAATTGAAATTATGTTTATTACTAAATAAATGAAATGATAAAATAATGAAAGGGCACTTATCTGGTCTGTGGTGACCAGGAGTGACTCCACGCCTTTTTCTTCTCTTCTTTCAGTATTTGCTAGGTGTTTCCTGCTGTGGTATTGGAACCTGAATGTCTCCTACAGCGGCAACACAACAAAGCGAGACGAGAATGAATGCTGGAAAATAATAGGCGATTAGTGTTTCTTAAATATTAATGATTGTTATAAAATGTATATCAATATTTCGGCTCAGCCGTCGTCAAGATATGTGACATTTCTGAAATCGAACAATTCTTTGAAAATTTAAATTCAAGGAATCGAACAAAAAGAAATGGATTAATAATATTTTACACGATTTAGTTAAGGTACCATAACCAACCGTGCAAAACGTTATTTTAAATGAATGATTATAAATTAAAATAAAAAGCATTTGATGATTATGATAATATGTTAAACCTTATTAATTTTGCCTATTGAGACCGGAACCTTTGCAAGCGCCTAAAATATAAATGTTGCGGGAAGAAAGATAAAATAACGGGCAGGCATGATGATGATAAACATCACAACAAATAGTGTGTCGTCATGCCTAAAATTCCGTGCACCTTCAAATTCCCCAACCTAAAAATATTATTTATGGCAGTAAGTGCACTTAGCACACAATATAGGTATACCCGGATTAGCTCCACTAAAAGCGGGAGCTAATGGATGTTAAACTAAAAGTGGAATATTTACAAGCAAACGCTAAAATTTCGAAATTACACGTCAACCCGAAAATAACCTTCGCTCGCGAACAAAGGAAAACGTCGGAAAAATCCCAGCACGTGCATTTAAAAAGGGTAATAAAAACTCACCCTAAACACACCGCCGGCAAAAGGATTAAGCAACCCGTCGCCGATTGTAAAATCGACCCTCCCCGCCAGCCAGGTAGGTACAAAGAATGACTCATATTTTGGGAAGCGCCAGCTTAAATATTGGATCACTAGAAATCCACAAAATTGCTGCCATGAAAATGTCTAAATGTTTAGAATAATTTAATTTAATTTTTAGACTAAGTCCGAGCCAAATCGGCCAATAAATGGTGAAAATATTTAAATTCAACCTAAAATAGGACATAGCAATAGTATATGATTATTAAAATGTATATAATAATCATAAGTTAATATAAGTTAGAGTTTAAGGTCGTATGTACACTCTTAACTTAGTAAAATAGTATACAATATTATAGTACATTAGCTTTACGGAAACGACATATAACAACGCGTCGGTCGGCGCCCGCGGGCGAGGCGGGGTGCAACCCGCCCCACCACTGGGCCGGCCGCAGCGGTCATACCTATATAAGGTCGGTTACCCGCCGATATCGGGGCAGATCAAATAACAGTGCCATCGGGCAGATCAAATAACAGTGCCATCGGGCAGATCATTTAACAGTGCCTTGCGGGCAGATCACATTTAAGTGCCGGGCAGATCATATTGTAACAGTGCTTTGTCAGAGATCATATTTAAAGTAGAACTATTAGTACGTGCTTTGAAGCAAAAACGCAATTACTGTAAATTCGTAAATAGTGCAATAGACTACATTTTATAGGAAATAAAACTTTAATGGCTTAGAAGCTTTTTAAAACGTAAAAATTATTATTATCTTTTTTATTAACAATACAAACCTCGAGTGCATATCCTGGAAATACTACCTACAGCGGATTAAACACGACCCGAGCGACGTTAAAAACGAGGATTTCGACAACGCCGTCCGACGTCACCTTTAGCCTTACAACCTGAAGGGTTGAGTCTGTATGTAGGCCACGCGTGGGAAGGCCCCACATCTTGGAAGCCCCCACACCTTGGAAAGACACCACATCTTGGTCCTTCGAGCCGGATAGGAAATCAGGACCTTAAGCAGAAAGCAGGTCCATCGAGGTAAAAAATAATAAAAAATAATTTTTTTTAATTTTTACAAAAATTTGAAAAATCTCCGAGATGTCGACGCCGCGTCAAACGAGCGCGGAACGGACAGAGAGCGCTAGAAGAAGCGCAAGGATTGCGGACAAAGCACGCGACAAAAGCCAGATCGACGCTCACAGGCAAGAACTACGAGCCGATCAACAAGATGCCGCAAGATCTGCAATTAAGACGACGACCGCTGAGAGACCAGCCAGCAGAGCACAGTCTACCAGCAGCAGGGCGCCGTCAATGACAAGTCATCGATCGTCCAGATCAGCAACCACCACCATCAGGAGGCGACAATTGGAAGCGGAGATGGAAGCCGCCCAGGAAAAAGCCGCAGCCGACACCGCAGCCGCAGCCGACACCGCAGCCGCAGCCTCAGCCGCAGCCTCAGCCGCAGCCGCAGCCGCAGTGAACGCCGCCCAAGCAGAGGCCGCCGCCAAATTCGCAGCCGAGACCCGCCGAATTGAATCAGAACGGATCGACCGACAACTCGAACTGCGGAAGCTCCTGATAGAAGCAGAGGTCGAGGAAGAGTTATATATGGACGACGACGACCAAATAAGCCGAGCCGACAGCCGAGCGGAACGACAGAGCCGCCGACTAACGACCGGACGTACAGAGGAATGGGTGAACGAGCGGGAATTAAGGGACGACGACGCCGCAGAAAAAACAGCGAGCGACGCCGCATTCCAACGAGCCGTCGCGAGCGCCGTCACGCAAGCGATCGCCGCCACCGCCGCCGCCGCCAACTCCCATCCAAGAGCCTCCTCCTACGAGCGGCAGTTAAGAGACGACGACGCCACGGACAAAAAGGCAAGCGACGCCGCGTTACAACGAGCCGTCGCGAGCGCCGTCACGAAAGCGATCGCCGATAACGCCGCAGCCGCCACCGCCAATCGACCGAGTGACACCGCCCGAGCGAGCAATTACGCCCGACCGAGCGGCGACGTCCCGACGATGAAGAAAGAGGAAGAATGCAGCCCGCCCGACGTCTACATGATGCAGACCCGAGCGAAGATGCTACGCAGCCTTCCCCAGTTCGACGGCAGCATGCAGGAGTGGCCAATATACGCCGCACTATTCGATCAGGGGTCGACAATGTGCGGATTCACCAACGCGGACAATCTGCTACGACTACAACAAAGCCTGCGAGGACCCGCGCGCGAGGCAGTACGCGCGATGTTACTGGATCCCGGCAATGTCCCGGAGATCCGGAGAGCGCTGGAACGCCGTTTTGGCAGACCTGGCGCTCGCATCGACGCGCTCATGCAGGAAGCACGCAGTACGCAGCAAATATTGGTGAGTGATTCGATATTTAAGTTGGTTGAGTACGGCACTACCGTTTGTAATGTCGTACATGCTTTAAAAAATATGGGTCATTCTGCGTATCTCACAAATCCACCGCTGCTAAAGGAATTAGTGATGAAGTTGCCACAACATTTGCGGTTGCAGTGGTACTCCGCCGGCCATGGACCGCTTCCTACTCTTTTAGATTACGGAAACTGGTTAGAGACAATAATAGACGCCGCCTCTCAAGAAGATCCCGTAAAAGATTATTCAAAAAATAAGTATAAAAACAATCGATCCGAGATGCCGAGCAAAAAAAGAGTTTTTGCTACAGACACTCAGGAGTCAACAGACGCCTGCCTAAAGTGCGGGCGAAACAATCATTTAACCCCTAAATGCCGCGAAATAGGAAAAATGACAATAAATCAACGTTGGACATGGGTTAAGGAAAAACGCTTATGCACACGGTGTTTTAGAAAAGACCACCGCCAAGCGCAATGTAGCGTAAAAGAGCCGTGTGGGATAGAAGGTTGTAAGTGGCCCCACCACAAATTATTACATAAAAATAATGCCGCGATAAAAAATCAGCCCTCAAACGACGACCAAAATACCCCTAATACAGTAGCTAATACGTGGGACGGATCAGAAAAAATGATTCTAAGGGTAGCGCCCGTGGAACTACGGGGGCCGAAAGGCGTTATAAAAGCGCTAGCGTTATGCGATGAAGGATCTTCAATCACATTAATAGATCAGAGCATAACGGATAAAATAGGAGTACACGGGGAAATTAGCCCCTTAAATTTAGTAGGCGCCTCGGGCATGTCAGTTGCGAACGCGACAACGCAGCGAATAGACTGTAAGATCCGACCGCTGAAAGGTAAAAAATATTATGATTTATGTAACGCCAGGACCATAAAACAGCTGGATTTACCAGCACAAAAATTCTGTGCTAAATCTATGCTAAATAAATGGCCTCATTTAGCCGACATACCGTTTTGCGACTTTGAAGGAGCACCGCAAATTCTAATAGGAATAGATCATTATGACTTAATCATTCCCAGAACGATAAAAGCCGGTCCCCCGAACGCTCCGATAGCGACCTATTGCCGACTTGGGTGGACATTAGGGGGAGGGGGGGGCGGTGATTTGGCTACTTGCCGCGCCGTAAACCACTTACGGAATGCGGGCTCAAACCAAAGGATGGACGACATCATCCGGTCGTATTTCGAAGTAGAGGAAGTAGGAACGCACATACGCGCCCATAAAGCCGTTACGAACGCGCGGGCCGAGACGCTTCTTCACGAGACAACGAAGCTAGAAGGCAATCGTTGGAGTACCGGACTGCTTTGGAAAAGCGACAAGGTGACGATGCCAGCCAGTCACGAGATGGCTAAAAAACGGTTGAAATCCATAGAAAACAAACTACTCAAAAATCAGCCGTTGGCCACTCAATATTGCGACACAATAAAGGATTTCCTGAAAAAAGGGTATGCCCATAAATTAAGTCCAGAGGAATTACGCACCCCTGGAAATCGTATTTGGTATCTCCCACACTTCCCGGTTGAAAATCCAAATAAACCAGGAAAAATGCGACTCGTTTTTGACTGCGCCGCGAAAGCCGGGGGAACAAGCCTAAACGACCAGCTATTATCAGGACCCGATTTATTAAATTCTCTGATTGGAATCCTATTCAAATTCCGACAAGGACGTTACGGATTCGCGGGCGACATAAAGGAGATGTTTTTACAAATTCATTTATCAGAAAAAGACACCCAAAGTCAACGTTTCCTATGGCGCGACCTAAAACAAGAAGAGGAACCATCCGAGTACTCCATGGATGTAGTCCTTTTCGGGTCTACCTCATCTCCGTGCTCCGCACTCTTTGTAAAAAATACAAACGCGGAGAGATTCAGGAAAAAATATCCCGAAGCGGTCGACGCCATAGTGAACAAACACTATATGGACGATTATCTAGATTCAACGGATACTGTAGAAACCGCCCAAAAAATGATCGCGACCGTTACGAAAATTCACCAGGAAGGTGGCTTTAACATCGTAAACTGGACGAGTAACGATCCAAAAATATTAGAGCAGGTACCACATAATATACGTTCACAAACAAAAATAAAATTGGCCGGTACCGACGAGGCGAGTGAGAGGATTCTCGGACTTATATGGGAGCCTCATCGCGACACCTTTTCATTCGACACTGACCTCAAGAAAATTAATCCCGACTTACTGAGTGGTCGCAAAACCCCGACGAAGCGACAAACGTTATCGGTGATAATGAGCACCTTTGATCCGCTCGGGATTTTGGGCCCACTAACAGTAAAGGCGAAAATCTTACTCCAAACCATATGGTTGGATAAGACGGACTGGGACGAGATTATTAGCGACGGTGCCAGTCAAAAGTGGCAAGTCTGGTTGGCCGAGTTGCGAAAAATAAAATTCGTAACTATAAACCGTAGCTACCAGCACACAGGAAAACTGGCCCGTGACGTACAATTGCATGTTTTTGCGGACGCGAGCGAAAGAGCATATGCCGCGGTAGCGTATTTACGTTACGAAAATGAAAACGGCACCGCGAGCACGGCCTTTATAGCCGGCAAAAACAAAGTAGCGCCGCTGAAACCCATGTCGCTACCGAGACTAGAGCTGCAAGCCGCTACAATGGCCAGCAAATTAGCTGAGCTGATAAAATCGCAGCACACCTGGGAATTTTCCTCCACAACGTTATGGTCAGATAGCAAGACCGTACTATCGTGGATAAGACGTGACCCACGTGAATTTAACGTGTTTGTAGCTCACCGACTTGGCGAAATTGACCAGGTTACCACACCATGCCAATGGCGTTGGGTACCCACAAAATTGAATCCCGCGGATAACGCAACTCGGGACACGGCGACTAAAATGGGTGAAGACCAAATAAAAAAATGGATAAACGGACCGGAATTCCTACTGGAAAATAGCGACCACTGGCCCGCGGACGATGAATCTCCATCGTCAGAATACGGTCAGGACGAAGAACGTCGACCGGTATATGTAATGACCTCGACAAAAAATATTTTCCTAATCGAGACAAAACGATTCTCATGCCTAGAACGGTTGCGTCGTACAGTAGCATGGATATTTCGATTCGTACAACGCTGCAAACGCAGCGGCGAAAAAACAAAACATTTAACCCCACAAGAACTTGCTTGCGCGGACCTCTACCTGATTCGGGTTTCGCAGCAACAAGATTTCAACGAGGAAATTTCATTATTAGAAATTAACAAAGAATTGCCTCAAAAAACAGTGGCAAATAGCCCAAATAATGGCAAACCATTTTTGGTCGAGATTCGTACGCGAATATCTCCCGACGCTGGCGAAGAGACCAAAATGGCACGACGCGGTAAAACCCGTCCAGATAGGAGACATAGTCATCCTTGTGGACGCGGACCTACCCCGAAATACTTGGCTCCGAGGGCGAATAGAGCAAGTACATACCGCTCCCGACAGGCAAGTATGTTCAGTAACGATCTGCTGTCGCGGAAAATCATACAAAAGACCAGTACATAAAGTGGCAGTTATCTATTCTCCCCACCAAGAGGAAGTGAGAACAACAATTTCACCTCCCGAAGAAGAGGAGTGAGGAGAAACACTTGTCTCACGGAGAGGGGCATGTTGCGGGAAGAAAGATAAAATAACGGGCAGGCATGATGATGATAAACATCACAACAAATAGTGTGTCGTCATGCCTAAAATTCCGTGCACCTTCAAATTCCCCAACCTAAAAATATTATTTATGGCAGTAAGTGCACTTAGCACACAATATAGGTATACCCGGATTAGCTCCACTAAAAGCGGGAGCTAATGGATGTTAAACTAAAAGTGGAATATTTACAAGCAAACGCTAAAATTTCGAAATTACACGTCAACCCGAAAATAACCTTCTCTCGCGAACAAAGGAAAACGTCGGAAAAATCCCAGCACGTGCATTTAAAAAGGGTAATAAAAACTCACCCTAAACACACCGCCGGCAAAAGGATTAAGCAACCCGTCGCCGATTGTAAAATCGACCCTCCCCGCCAGCCAGGTAGGTACAAAGAATGACTCATATTTTGGGAAGCGCCAGCTTAAATATTGGATCACTAGAAATCCACAAAATTGCTGCCATGAAAATGTCTAAATGTTTAGAATAATTTAATTTAATTTTTAGACTAAGTCCGAGCCAAATCGGCCAATAAATGGTGAAAATATTTAAATTCAACCTAAAATAGGACATAGCAATAGTATATGATTATTAAAATGTATATAATAATCATAAGTTAATATAAGTTAGAGTTTAAGGTCGTATGTACACTCTTAACTTAGTAAAATAGTATACAATATTATAGTACATTAGCTTTACGGAAACGACATATAACAACGCGTCGGTCGGCGCCCGCGGGCGAGGCGGGGTGCAACCCGCCCCACCACTGGGCCGGCCGCAGCGGTCATACCTATATAAGGTCGGTTACCCGCCGATATCGGGGCAGATCAAATAACAGTGCCATCGGGCAGATCAAATAACAGTGCCATCGGGCAGATCAAATAACAGTGCCATCGGGCAGATCATTTAACAGTGCCTTGCGGGCAGATCACATTTAAGTGCCGGGCAGATCATATTGTAACAGTGCTTTGTCAGAGATCATATTTAAAGTAGAACTATTAGTACGTGCTTTGAAGCAAAAACGCAATTACTGTAAATTCGTAAATAGTGCAATAGACTACATTTTATAGGAAATAAAACTTTAATGGCTTAGAAGCTTTTTAAAACGTAAAAATTATTATTATCTTTTTTATTAACAATACAAACCTCGAGTGCATATCCTGGAAATACTACCTACAGCGGATTAAACACGACCCGAGCGACGTTAAAAACGAGGATTTCGACAACGCCGTCCGACGTCACCTTTAGCCTTACAACCTGAAGGGTTGAGTCTGTATGTAGGCCACGCGTGGGAAGGCCCCACATCTTGGAAGCCCCCACACCTTGGAAAGACACCACAATAAATATAAGCAAATTCCCAAGATTTGACGTCCCTTTCTTTCGCATTATCACCAAGGCATTTTATTATTTTAACTTTAAAACATTGATCAAAAGATAAATTATGCGCCCTGGCATGCAAAGATATTGGGAGTTGGCTTTCATTTCCTACACTAGCCCTATGATTATTTAGTCTAATATTAAGTGGTGTTGTTGTTTCACCGATATAAAAGGCATCACAAGTCCTGCACAGAAGTTGATATACTATATTTTTTGAAATACAACTGCAATGAAAGGGAACCCTGTAACTATTAGTAGTATTTGGACTGGTAAAAAAAGGACTTAGATCTAACAGAGGACACGTTTTACAACGTGGACGACCACAAGGTTGAAGACCAAAAGTATTATTACCAATAGAGAAATTTTGATTATTTTTTGTTTTGTTTAATATTGATCTAATATTAGGTGGTTTGCGGAAAGATAAAATTGGCGGTGAATCTAAGAGATCCTTAGTGGATGCATCATTAGAAATGATGGGGAATAAATCAGATAATATATCTCGCAGTTTCTCAGCACCAGGAAAATAAGTGGTGCTAAGAAAGATTTTATTATTATTATTATTTTTATTTGAAGTAATTTTAGGTTTTGGTATATATTTTACTTCAGAGTTTAGAATATGTTTATCCAATAGAGGAGCAGGGTATTTTCTTTCAAGAAGAGATTGCTTTAGATTATTGAGATATTTATCTAAATTTTCTTTGTTGTTAACTAAACGGTGTCCGCGAATTGACATTGAATAGGGAATGGATCTCTTGGTGTGAAATGGATGACAGCTATCAAAGTGTAAATACTGTTCTTTATTTGTAGGTTTTATATGAATCGCGGTTTTAATTTTACCTTCGGAAATTGTTAAATCAACATCTAAGAAAGTAATTTGTGATTTAGAAATGTTATGAGTGAAATTTAAAGGGCCAAAATTATTTAGGTCGTCAAGAAAGGTTGTTAGAGTAGTTTGTCCGTGTGGCCAAATCATTACTATGTCGTCAATAAATCTATACCATAATATTGGTTTTAAATTTTGCGTTTGAAGAAAATTTTGCTCGAATAATCCCATGAAAAGGTTGGCATACGAAGGTGCCATTCGAGTTCCCATAGCAGTCCCTTTAATTTGAAGATAAAATTCATCTTCAAAGGAAAAAGCATTACACGTTAAGACAAACTCGGCTAATTTGCAAAGAAAATCTGTAGAAGGTATTTGAGGATGAGGTCTCTCATCAAGAAAATAAGAAATGGCTTCCAATCCTAAATTATGAGGAATATTGGTATACAGGGATATAGCGTCAATAGTAACAAATAATAGGTCGTCTGACTTTGGAATTACAGTATTCTTTAAAATATCAATAAAATGATAGCTGTCTTTGATATAAGAATTTAGATTTTTCACAAAAGGTTGTAAAAAATAATCTACAAAAGCCGAAATTCTTTCTGTCGGAGAGTTAAAGCTTGCGACTATCGGTCGTCCAGGATTATTAGGCTTGTGAATTTTAGGTAATAGGTAAAAATTTGGAGTTCGGATAGGATCAGGAATTAAAGTTTTAACATCTTCGTCTGATAATTTTTCATTTGATTTATTTTGTTCAATATATTTTTTTATTTTCACTGCAAAATTTTTGTTTGGATCTCTGGATAGTTTTTTATAGAAAGTTTCATCTCTAAGTTGTCTCAAGCCTTCAGTAACATAGTCAGTTTTGTTAAGTATGACATTAGTGGAACCTTTATCAGCCGGCAAAATGACGATGCTGGTATCCTTGCTAAGACTCTCAAGAGCTGCACGTTCATCTACTGACAAGTTTGATGTTGGTTTGAGGCTATTTAGGAAAGATGGCTGTGTTACTTTGTTTAATAAAATAGTAATAAAATTTTCTACCGGATGATTTTTTGGTAATGGAGGGGGTTCTTTATTAGAGTGTGGACGAAATTGAGATAGTGCATTGTGTAATTTAATATTATTATTGTTATTCTTTTGATTTGAATGCCAAAATTCGCGCCATCTTAAATTACGACAAAATTTAACAACATCATTACCAAAACTAAAATGGTTCACATTTTGAGTCGGTGTGAAATTTAGACCTTTAGCTAATACTAAATATTCATTGTGGTTAATTACTTTGGATGGTCTTCAACCTTGTGGTCGTCCACGTTGTAAAACGTGTCCTCTGTTAGATCTAAGTCCTTTTTTTACCAGTCCAAATACTACTAATAGTTACAGGGTTCCCTTTCATTGCAGTTGTATTTCAAAAAATATAGTATATCAACTTCTGTGCAGGACTTGTGATGCCTTTTATATCGGTGAAACAACAACACCACTTAATATTAGACTAAATAATCATAGGGCTAGTGTAGGAAATGAAAGCCAACTCCCAATATCTTTGCATGCCAGGGCGCATAATTTATCTTTTGATCAATGTTTTAAAGTTAAAATAATAAAATGCCTTGGTGATAATGCGAAAGAAAGGGACGTCAAATCTTGGGAATTAGCTTATATTTATATTTTAGGCGCTTGCAAAGGTTCCGGTCTCAATAGGCAAAATTAATAAGGTTTAACATATTATCATAATCATCAAATGCTTTTTATTTTAATTTATAATCATTCATTTAAAATAACGTTTTGCACGGTTGGTTATGGTACCTTAACTAAATCGTGTAAAATATTATTAATCCATTTCTTTTTGTTCGATTCCTTGAATTTAAATTTTCAAAGAATTGTTCGATTTCAGAAATGTCACATATCTTGACGACGGCTGAGCCGAAATATTGATATACATTTTATAACAATCATTAATATTTAAGAAACACTAATCGCCTATTATTTTCCAGCATTCATTCTCGTCTCGCTTTGTTGTGTTGCCGCTGTAGGAGACATTCAGGTTCCAATACCACAGCAGGAAACACCTAGCAAATACTGAAAGAAGAGAAGAAAAAGGCGTGGAGTCACTCCTGGTCACCACAGACCAGATAAGTGCCCTTTCATTATTTTATCATTTCATTTATTTAGTAATAAACATAATTTCAATTTGAAAAAATAATAATGTACACATTTACAATCAAATATTAATATATATATATATATATATATATATATATATATATATATATATATATATATATATATATATATATATATATATATATATATATATATATATATATATATATATATATGTATATATATATATATATATATATATATATATATATATATATATATATATATATATATATATATATATATATATATATATATAAATATATATATATATATATATGTATATATATATATATATATATATATATATATATATATATATATATATATATATATATATATATATATATATATATATATATATATATATATATATATATATATATATATATATATATATATATATATATATATATATATATATATATATATATATATATATATATATATATATATATATATATATATATATATATATATATATATATATATATATATATATATATATATTAAACAAAGTCAGGTTTGTTCGAACAATTATAACTCGAGAACGGCTGGACCGATTTTCATGATTTTTGATTTGTAGTATTTGTTTCCGTCCCGTTATTAAAAACAAAAATTGGAAAGTTGACGAAAAATTAAAATAAAAGAAAAATCATTTTCTCATACTAAATGTAAATCCGTGTTTTCTCATGGTCAGTTGTACGTAGCATGTTCACGTGTCGGTAAATCATCCGCTTTATTTGTTCTTGCGCCTGATAAAAAAAGAAAAAAAAGTCGTATATCACAAGGTGCTTCAATGAAGAGAAATAAACCGAGTGCATCCCATGCTGCGCAATATGTGAATAGTTTAATTCAATCATGTCTTGCTGACACGCGATTGATAAACTTATTTTTTGTACTTTTATATTTCTTTTTGTGTTATTATCTTAATAATGTAGTGAACTTAGTATTTATTTTGTATTCATTGTATTACTTTCATAAAATCATAAATTAAGTTCAGCTTATCTGTAACACGACATTCATTGACTGTTAGGCGCTACGAAGTTCGCCGGGTCAGGTAGTTAATAAATAAAAAAAATTAAAACTTACCAACTAGATTGTACATCGTACAATATAAGTTACGTACCATTTTATTTGTTTAAATTGCCAGAAACTTCTTGAAATAGTGCTGTACGATTTCATCGAATTATTCCTAGCCAGGTCGTATAAGATCGCGCTGTGTGATCTTCTTTCCAACCGTGTGTATATTATAATTATTCAAGAAAATCGTAACAACGCTGTCGTTTAATACTGTTTAAAACTTTGCAGCCGGGCATCCGTTTAATAATTGCCTAATGAGTAGTTTTAATCTGCTTCCCACGTCCCCCGACGCAGTCACCTGTCTCTCCATCACATCTGCACTCAACTTTGCAGCTTTTTTAATATGCACCGAGCCGTTCTTGGCGAGCTTCTTGCGATATTATTAACATCCGGTATATAAAAATTCCCACAGTGTCTTAGAAAAAAAGTGGAAAGAAGCGATCGAATAGCCAAGTGTACACTCTAGCTAGTTCTTCTTCTTCTTCGTCTAGTGCCATGTTCGCTACCGAACGACAGCTTTAAAGAACACACCACTCCAGGAAGGTATAAAGATACTAGATCAATCGTGGGTTGAACGCAGAGTTCGGCACAGACTGCTGGGCACGGCCACGTTTCACGCGTGTCTTCAGCTTTGTTTAATACCAGCTGCCATACAAATCAACACATAGCGGGCCACGCACACGCTATGCACGGCTGCGTGGCTATGTGACGTCAGAAGCACACGCGTGGGTTGTCGCGGGAGCGTACGCTTAGCGAAGCTGTGCACACGTTTTGGGGCCACGGCGCCCACGGCAACCATGCCCCCCCCCCCCCTCCTAGCCTTCGCGCACAAAAAGGGCGCCGCATATTTTTGGTCGATTTCGTGTATAAATACTAAAAATATAATTCTTAATGAATTATCTCTTTATATCTAATATAAACTTGTTAATTTATCTTATTAGTCATGTATATCGTATATTTATATAATATATATTAGAGGCCGGCCAAATTGACTACGCACGAATCTGTTAACTACCGCAACCACCGATTGGCGTTTTTGGCCTTCCAGGGGTTAAACACGTGTGCTCTCTGAGGCAGTCGAGACGAAATAAACATTTGCTTGAAGTAGTTCAGCTAGAAGTGTGTGGCCGCATAGCTATATCGAGCTACGTAGCTTCCGTGTCAGATGTGGGCGTGTATCGTCGTGCGATTCTATATGTAGGTAGCATATAGATAGTAGGCTTTAGGGATAGTAGGCTTTAGGGACGACACCGTTTAGGCTCATTACGCACTATCGACTGAGTCGGGGCGACCAGCGACCACGTGCGTACGGAAGTCGTAGGTGCCGTATAAGATCATACAACTTAAAAGTCGCCATCGACTGAGTCTCCGCGACTCAGTCGAAAGTGCGTAATGAGCCTTACTGTCTAACTATGCCATTACGCCCATAAGAGACCAAAGCATTACAGCGAGGCACTGGGAAGTAAAGAAAGCGGGCAGGCCTCACGCCCTCACTGTCAGATTTGGACGAATTTCTCCATCCCCATTCGAAGTCGAAGTTCCTATCTTTCTGGCAGAACTCAAGCAGTTCAGTATGAGGAGAAACTTTCAGATTGGTGCGATTTGACCGCTGGTGTCCCTCAAGGGAGTGTTCTTTCTCCCTTGTTATTTTCTATATTTACGAACACCATATCACAGTCCCTTAATTCTTATTATCATCTCTATGCGGATGATATGCAACTGTATATCCATGTTAAACCTGCTGATATCAGTATAGCCATTTCCAAAATGAACTCTGATCTCGCTAGAATTTCAGAATGGGCAACAAATCATGGACTACTTTTGAACCCTGATAAGTCGCAAGCAATCATTATAGGTAGCACAAAACTTCTAAACTCTCTTTCTAAGTACGACTTCTCACATCTAAATCTAAACAACACCATAATCCCTTTTTCAAATACCGTAAAGAATTTGGGTATAATTTTTAACAAAAATCTATTTTGGCATGATCAAGTAACGGCGGTCAGCAGGAAACTTTATGCCAGTTTTCATAGCTTTAAGAGGCTACAAAACTTCCTGCCCTTAAGCACTCGCCAAACTCTGGCACAATCCTTGCTACTCCCGTTACTTGACTACGCGGATATATGCTACCTCGATGCCCACGAAGCTCTCCTAGACAAATTAGAGCGGCTCCAGAATGTCTGTGTTCGATATGTGTACGGGCTCAAAAAATACAACCATATTTCAGAGTTCCGTACTAAACTAAATTGGCTCAAGATACGCGAACGTAGAGACCTGCATATCCTCTCCCTATTGCAGAAAATACTCTATAATCCACTTACTCCGTCGTACCTAAAATCCGAATTCCGGGCGTTATCTTCTCATGGGCTGCCATTACGGTCCCAGTCAACGAATACTCTATGTATACCTCAGCATCACACAGCTTTCTTCACCTATTCTTTTTCTGTATATGCCGCAAGATTATGGAATAACCTGCCTTCCAATATACGGGATACCGTTAGTTCGAGTGCGTTTCGCTCCCGGCTGAAGCTATATCTGCTGTCAAAATAATATAAGCTTATCCTATTATGCACTTTATGTATTATATGTATGTGTATGTATGTGTATGTATGCGTATATATATATGTATTCTTTGAAGTCAATGAAAAATTTAAAAATGTTTACGTGTTTAAAAATGTATACAAATGTTTAAAAATGTATAAAAAAATGTTTAAAATAAAATTTAAAACGTAATTAATACCGGCTGGTTGGCTGGAGGATATTGCCGTTTATGGCAATAAGCCCGCCATTTGTACCTGTTGTGGTCAATAAAGAGTTTTTATTATTATTATTATTATTATAAGTCGCTTGCGCGGCCCCTACCCGATGTTAGCGGTAATTCATATGTCGAATTTATCACGGGTCGTGCCGCCCTTTGCCGTTTTTCACACAAGATCGGGTGGCCAACGGGGTCGTTTCAAGAGTATTTGACATCAGCTCAATAGCCACCCCCGCTTCTTAAGAAACTTGTAAGACCAATTCCATACCTCCTCTTCCACCTTCTTCCAGATATTCGCCAGAGTGCACCGTCGACTGGCTGACACCTTAGTTTGATCGAACTCCACGACAAAACCGCGACAGGGGAAACAAATTTCATTATTACATTATTTTCTAATTAATAATGATTCCCAAACCGACTACAAATTATTTAAATTAATTAAGATATTCATAACTATCACGATAGTTAATTTTCTTCAATGTTAGACGCAGTGGTGCATCCAAGTGTAGGAATGCCTGCCTACTGAAGTTGAACTAAATTGTAATGAATTGTTTTGTAATTAAATGACTAAATTCGATGTCACTAAATGTATTCTTCTTAATTACATTACATTACATTTTCATCGTGTCCAATTGACGGCCAAAGACCGTTCTTGGACGTGTCAAAATAATTGGGTTATGTAGTAAGTTTCGTTACTACTCTTTACTGAACATACATAGGTAGTCAAGAATTAACTACTAGATTGTCAAACTATAAATATAAATAATCAAAATAGAAGCCTAATATGTAAAGTAGGTAGTTAGTAATTCGAAAAGATACGTAGTAAAATTATTTATCGTAATATTCAAATTGTCAGTAAAATGTTAAATAATCAAATTAAATCTACGTTATGCATTTTAAACTAAAAGTACATATATAAGACCATATAAAATAATCAGACAATAAGGCTCTACTTTTTTAGGTATTTAAATGGGCACAATATTTGAAAAATCGTGGCCCTCAAATTCGGCCAGATTATAGGGCATATCAGCATCTCCTTGATGTTTTTTTTTAATTTTATGTCCTCCAGCTGTTTAAATTTTGTAGGGAGTAGATTATAGAATTTAATGCTAAGGTACAAGTAGATTTTCTGTACTTTTGCCAGTCATATTCGGGGTACGCATAAAAGGGAGCTACCGCGGGTATGATGCGAGTGAATATCTGCATTAATTGCAGTTTCTGCGAGGTGCTGTCTAGCATACATAATGTTGGTGTCATGATTTTGTTGTTGGCTGTGTTGGCGAACCTGCTAAACGAATTGTACTGTTCATATTTATGAACGTCACTGTCCACTACTTTATATCGATGAATGCCAAAATTAAGAGCATCATTACAATAGATTTTTGAATTTAGGTTATGTGTAACTTTTCTCTGTATATTTATCCCGCAAATAAAAATAATCAAATAAGTACCTTCATTTTCGTTCATCTATAGTCGCCGTCATACAAACTGATGACCGGCCCCGTACCTGCCATTGAGCGTAGGGACGGTCGCTTGACGATTTTTTTAAAAGTCGATATCATTATTATATTTTGTTTGGTTTATTAGGCATATATTATGACATTATTTAAGTACTAATAGGTTCAAGCACTATAGAAAAGTAGGCAGGTAGACATGCTGTCGGCAAACAACCCACATCAATTCGTCAATCAAAATAAATTTAAAATGTGGATATATGATATTTCGTTACCTATTTGGCAGTATACTACGTGTATACCGGAGCCTGTTTTGAGTATTTTACAACGCTTCTGGCAACGCTATTCAGAGAGTACACACGTAATTTTGATGCTATAAAATAGTTAATATGGGATTTTGACACGAAATAACTACTGAGTACTGCAGTTTACAATATTTTATATTTTACAGTATTACAATACAGTTTAAAAAAATAAAGTTGCATTTTAATAATGATATAATACAGGTACCTTATTCGATTATCACTACAATTGTGAGATTATTAAGAGGCCGTACACGAAATTTTGCACATTTCGTGAATTTACGTAATTTTGCAGACGTGAATTTAAGGTTAAAATACTGTGTTTCTATAAGTTTTATTACACAATATAAAAGATCATTGATATTTTTGTCTAATGAGTGAGCTACTTTTTTGAAAATTATTATAGAATTTTGATTAATTGACCTTAAACCGGCGACGCTTTGTGAATTTTTGCTGTAAGAGGTTTAGAATATAACATATTTACGAATCGTTTTGACATCTAAACGGTATAAAAAAATTACAATGTATTGTTGGGAAAGTCTTCTATATAATAAGTGAATCAATTTTTACTACTTTCATATAAAATTGTTGATAAAAAAATATTTTACTTTGTCAATTTTTTTAGAAAATGGGCGAAGAAATGCTTTTGATTTTGGCCTTTTAGAACTCTCGTTCATAAAATAAAAACAACAGAAATAAACTTTAGTTCAATATCAATCCATTTCCTCAAAAAAAATGCAAAACATTAATTAAAATTGGCAATAAAGTCTTTTAAAACAATCTAATTCTAGCGTTATGATACTCGCCTATGATACGATTCACGCCTCAAGTCAGCTAGTCCCCGCCGAGCGCTTCCAAAGGGTGGACGTATCTCTTTGGCTCCGAAAATCCTACCTACCTAAAGTTATATTATACCATTAATTATAGAGGTATCACGGCCCACATCGATTTCGTACACGGCCTCTTAAGTGCAACACAATACTTGAAAATATCGAAAATAGCCAGGTGTCCCAATAAATATTATACATTTTAATTAGCTAATTAATCGATCATTATATATACGTACTATTTCAGTAATCACTATTTCACTAATCATGTAATTGTCTAGTGATTGCAATATTGCGTGTAAAGCGTTGAAAGTTATTTGCAATGTTATAAGTTACATACTTATTTATTTATTTATGACGGCTGAGTTTTTTAATAGCGACAAGCTTCAAGTGAGTGGTCTAGTACATCGATTTTCGATTTTCTGGCTTAGTTTGATGTACTGAATCGCCCACTTAAAGGATGTCACTATTAAAAAATTCAACCTATGTAATAAACAATATCGACCATATCGATAATATTTTATCGATATTTCTTTATGCGACATGACATGACATGACCTTTACTAAAGATCTGAGTGAGAGATCGTAACGTTATGAAAGTGCGAAAGAGATGTCATGATGTTAAAAATTCTAAATACATTTCGCAGTTAAAAATTCTCTATTACTCTTGTACTACGCTTTCGTCCGCAGTCACCTCGAATATGCTTCTTAAATATGGTCTCCTAGCTATAATGTTCACATAAAGAGAATTGAACGTATTCAAAATGTGTTCCTGAAACATTTGAATTATCGCTCCTTCTTGTCCTTTCCTAATTACAACGAAGCAGCTACCTTTCATGGGCTTCAATCCTTACAATCAAGAAGAAATTGCGCAGACGTGGTGTTTTTCCATAAAATATTGGCAGATTACATTGATTGTTCTGATCTTCTTGGAATGGTATCTTTCCGTGTACCATCGCGACTCACTCGCCAAACGGAGTTATTCCACCTTCCGCAGGTTAGTACTAATTATGCACAACTGTTTCATGTATAGGGTATGTATAATTTGTAATACGCAGCTCGGCGATATTGACATATTCAATACAATACAATACAATACAATACAATCAACTACTCCAGTAGATAGGTATTCCTACACTTGGATGCGTCACAAAATTAAATGCTAAAAATTTAATTATTAAAAACATAACTATCGTGATAGTTGTCATCGCTGTAATATTATATTCAATATTACCTATATACAAATAATCAAAATATACTAATGTGATTTAAGAGTCAAGGAGAATAATATATTAAAATAGAAATGCAAATTCTATGTAGAATAATCAAAAAATATATATTTTATTGTCAATCCAGCAATAATGCTTTCGTAGTTTTTTTTTAAATGAATAGATGTTTAATAAATTATATGAGAATTAGAATGTCAGCTATCATAATACCGTTATGTTTAAAACTTTACGCATTTCATTAATCATCAACATGGAAAATAGACTCAGAATTTTCAAACTCCCTTATACCATAAATTGGGTTTCTTACCAAATTATTTATGATTATCTTTTTAAATTGGACCTCTCCGAGGCTTTTCATTTGCTCTGGAATCTTATTATAGAACGACAAATTTTGATGAATAAAACTGTATCGCACTTTGCTAAGTCGCTGTCGGTTTATGTGGAGATTGGATTTATTTCTCGTATCGTGATGATGAAAATCACTATTCACCGGAGCTTCTGTTAGGTGTCTACGAGCGTACATAATATTTTGGTAGATGTAAGAAGAAAATAGAGTCATTATTCCTGATTTTACAAATAGCGGCTTACAAGAACTTCTCGGTGAGACTCTATATAAACTGCGTACCGCTCTTTTCTGGAGGATAAAAATTCTTTTTGAGTTTGGTGCCATTCCCCAAAACAGTAGGCCATACGTTATTAGAGAGTGGAAATATGCAAAATAGACGGATTTAGCTGCTTCAAAACCGCATAAACTTCTTATCTTTCTAATGGCGAATATGGCACTGCACAATTTTTTACTGAGATCATTTAAGTGATCAGACCATTGTAATTTTTTTTTACGTATTTTTAATACGTCATCATTCGCTCTTAAGAAAGCAATTATTAATGACGGTATTGATTTATCATTGTAATCGCAATATATAATATATTATAAATAATATTTATTCAAGAATATCTTTAAATAATATGTAGGACTATATTATGGAACGTGTATTTACATAAAATTTTATTTACTTATTATGACTCCTTTCTTCCCAGTTCCTACCTCTCCCTATGTGTGTTAATTCTTAAAAAACATATATTGTTGTGTTTAAATTATGAATGTTCAAGTGGAAACATGTAATTAGCTTTATTTTTTTTAACTTAATAATTTTGTAACAAATTTGTTGTAACAGCTGTATGTTTCCTTTATAATAATAAAAAAAAATAAAAAAATAATATTCTAATTATTTTTAGCCCAGTCATCAGTTTGTATGGCGGCGACTATAGCGAGTGCGTGTATCACATGACTATAAAACACTCTGATTGTCGCCGCACCTCGAGAATTACGTTATTCCGTGGTGCTAAATATTCCAGAACAAGAAATTCCGCAGCGGCCTCCCCGCTGCGAGGACTCTCTTCTTTACGAGACGCTTTTTAACCGTATATGAGCTAACCGCTCCTTTTTTGAATTATATATTGTGCCGTTTCGCTGGCAAACGACCATTATTCCTTTTAACCTCTAAACTATCTTAGATAAGTTCTTTTATTACCTACGACGAGGCGAAGTATTGTTTTCTTCGTATTTTATAGCTCAATGAATCAAAATAATAAATGATTTCTGATTAAATAACTGGCTTCCTCTTCCAGTTTGAAAATAAGATGGGTGCATTATCTCTTGGAGGCCACCTCCTGTCATGAGACCCGAATAATTTTTAATATATCAGTTAATTTTATAGATTACAATATTATTATTTTACCAATATACTTCCGGACGATATGGAGAGATTTGTTTATATAGTGGGCGCCAGCCCGGAAGGAGAAGAAGATTTATTTCGGATCTATGAACAAGTGCCAGAGTCCTTCCACCGTTTAGAATTCTTCTGGGGCAGGGGTATGTAGGCTGCGTCGGGATTTGCGTCGGTTCGCTCAGTCCATCTCAGGCACGGGGTATTTAGAATCCCTTAGTGACCCAGTCTACGGTAAGATGACCATCCCTATGGGATGAACGGCCTTTTATGGATATTGAATTGCTAAATTATTTGAACCATTTCCCTTACTAAATAATATATTATTATTCTCGTTCGAACGCCCTCTAGCGGTGGCGCGGCGAGTTACTTAGCAAAGATGGACATCATTTTGCTCAACCTGCATTGTGCTACTAATGCCCGCGTTTCGCCGCTAGATGGCGCGGACGCGACGGCGGATTCGGTTAATTTAAATTAAATCTTGCTGGAATATGCGCAAAATTAACTTGTAACATAAATAAGTGTGCTTTATTTTCCTTAATAAAGAATTCTGAATTTAATGAATTTTCCCAAATAATACTGGAAACTGATTTTAATATTTTATAAATATATCTCAACCAATCCTTTCCTTTTATGGGTTTTTTAGTCTATTTTTATTTATATAAAAAATGAAAATGAAATATATGATATATGATGATATTAAAATTGAAATTATTCTGATATTGAGATGATTATGAGTAAAATAAAAGATACTTTTTCGACCCAAATTTACTATTTATTTTTCTATAACCTGTTGCGAAGACATTTCCCGAAACTATATGTGTGATATTGAATATTTATATTATTTATGAAACTTAATTTTAATCCGTCGATCGTCGAAGGCCTTGCGAGATTTTTACGAGCGTACGTTACAATTATTACATTTTACCCGTGTTTCGATGAGCATTATTCGTAACTGGTTTTTCCTATTTTTGCCCTACAATGATTTGGCAATTTTAGTGTCGGGTACGCTGCACTTTCAACTATCGTAAACGACGGTAGTCTTTTGCTCTATCATTTTCCCTGATATTTAAATTTGGAAATATTACTTATTCCCTGACGATGACTTGCATTTATATTTATCTATAATTTGGTATTTTACTTCATAAGCTATTTTATTAATTTATCTGATTTTTAATTGCCTCGGGAAGAACTCAATGCCACTCTGATTTCGCCACGTTTTAATCCCCAGATTGTCTAACGTGGATTTTAATTATATTTATATATTTTTACAGCCTACATTTTAAGTAGAGATCGCCGAAATGATTTTAGATTTATTGGCGGTGTCTATCGTTGATCCTATATTAGAAACTACGGATTCCTATATTCAGAAAAACGGGTTAGCACGTATATGTCGTGCAAGACGGTCTGAAGGACTAAAAGTATTGCACGATTGTGGTATTGCAAGTTAGAATAAAAGAAATCGAATTTTACTTTAAAAAAACCGAAAATGAGAATATAATCTACTTGCCCCAAATAGGATGTGGAGATCACGCTGGAATGCTTTGCCTGCGCCGCACTTGATTCTAGTTATAATTTCTAAAGATGACTTTGACTTTTATATTTTATTCGTAGATGTAGGTAGGCCACTTCGAAGTCGTGAAATGAGCTCCGGCGGCCGGTAATCGCCGCGAGGCAAAAACCGACCGCCGCGCTGAAACGACGACCTTTCCCCGCGAGTGCTTCGGGCCAAAAAAAAAAACTACTCTCACTAGCGATTCTCTACACCCGTGTTCCATCTAATCGCTAGTGATGCCTATTGTGCGATAAAATTCGCTTGTATCCTATATTATTGTTATTTTATTTTTGTTAACTAATTTTGGCAATAATTGTTTATTATATTGTTTGTTAAACCCGTAATGGTTTTATGACCATTACATGCCGGAAAAGATGTTCAGTCTTCGCCCACGAAGACCTTAAACACCAAAGACTAAACGAACTACTATAAGAATCTACCACCTAAAGCGTAGCCATCGCTACGGTTCTTTAGTTGCCGTGCTACGCTTGCTACGACATAAAAATTTCTAAAAGTTTTATTATATTTTGTCTTGACAGTTTAAAGTACATTATTATTAAGAGATAACCCCTGCTTCTAGTCTCGTATTATTTAAAGAAATTATATTTTATAATAAATTTTCCGAAGTTGGAAATTTTTGAGGTTTTCCGATTTTCTACTAAGTTATTAAAAGAAAGCTATTTATCCAAGTTAGAAAAAATGCTCTGCGAAACACGTCCTTTATAACCTTACATTTTACAATTTTGATACAGTGAATACAGTGGCCTGTGTCGTCTATTCCGCTCCGTCCAGGGTCTTGTCATTGTCTGCCGTTTTTGCCGTATTTCCTTTTATGAATTTTTCCTTCATTTGTGTTTGTATTAGCCCATATGATGCTCAATTGTCGTCTTTGCCTCGTTACGTCCGGAACTCGTCACCTTGGTAAGAGATGTAGAGAAGAAAGTCATATTAGTAGAGGTTCGCTCCCAAAGCTTTTTGCTTCGGAGCTTGAACACGAAAATGTCAATTTATACATGTAAATCTGGACACATCATCTGATGCTTTTATAAAGTCTATCGAAGTGTAGATGTACTGTTTCAAAAAAATGTTTAAAATTTTGTCCAATTTCTAACTTCTTTATCCCGTTTTTCCCATTTTTGCCCCTCACTGCACAAATGCACTTTTTCAAAAGTTGCTACACTGAATTGAAGATCAATGCACTGTCGATTGGTATATTAGTCTCTATCTAAACAATGCAGTCCGCATTTTCTCTCACAATCTTGGGGGAATTGTCTCGTTCACGCGCTTGTCCGTTTTGCTTTACTGGTCGGTCCACGATACTGTCCCTGGTAATACTGCAGGTCGCATGTTGCCGGTGCTGACGTCATAGGTAGTTTCGTCTATTTACGTGCCTCCTGGCCTTCCTGTTGCGGTGAAAAAGGAAATAGTTCGACTTTTTACCTTAGGTTTCTGCGTGGTCTGGAGTCGGATAAGCGTGATTGGATCTTATTTACTTCGGTCGATCCTCGGTATCTTCCTTTGCTATTTGTATGGGTGTGCTGCGCTTTCGAGGAGTCGTGAGCCATTGCTGCTGATCTCTGTCGTCTGCGTCGTGGCTCTTCCAGCTGCCATATAGCGTTTCCATTTTGTCCTTTTATTATCGGCGTCCTCTTTCTCGTCGCTCTGTCTCTTTCTGGAATGTATAATTTTCTTTGCTGCATCATATGGTCTCTTATTTTTTACTAGGATTGCGGTTGGCTGGCAATTCATTAGGAAGGGTTTGACAGGAAGGGCATATTCTCGTATACAACTTTATTTTTATTTCGAAAATTTTGACGGAACAAAAGAGACGTGCTTCTGCGTTTTCTTTACAAATTACAGAAATCTTTAAACTACTACATCTATTCTTACTATTTAATAAAAAAAACATTTTTATTTTACTTTTTTTTTTAAACAAAAATTCTCCCACATTGCTTTTCAAATAAGCTTCCAGTAACTAAATTTAAGACTATATTTTATTAGGTGTTCGTATGGATACACCTTCCGATTTTTCAGATTTTCTTCTTCAAACAAGTGTTGAGGTTTTTCGTATTTTAATATTTAAGTAAAAAGAAAAATAAACATTTTGATAACGCTCCACTTCTTGTGAGAGCTTATCTTAATTACTACAAAATCAAATGTTACAAAGTAAATTATGTCTCAACGTCGATCTTTATTCATATGTGTGGCTGGCTTAATAAATTATGGGCAGATTTCTAGCGTGATATCTTTTAAGAGTATGGAAAAATTGAAGAGTGTATATTTATATGAAATTTATGTGTTGTGAGACGTGGACAGTATCTCGCACTTTTATATTTAATTTATTAACAAAATCATTTATATAATTTACACCAAGTATTTTTGTTAAAGGTATGTCATGGTGAGGGTTCCAATGACATTGATAATTTTTCATATAATAGATTATTCACCGTCTGTGGTATTGGTCTCCCCGAGTGAAATATAAGATATATATATATATATATGAGATTTCCCTTTTAAAAATATTTATAAGTTTTTTTGTATAGAAATGAACTATATATTGGTGACCAGTCTCTGTTGAAACAATAATAGACGTCGATCCACATAATTTTAATTCATGCGGAAGCGTGGACACTATAGTCTTTAATTTAATAGAAAAATATGGGAAATCTTTAGATTTTTTAAAAAATTTTTATGATACTATATATGGTGACTGTTCTGCGATCTAAAGCGCATATTAACTACGTAATTTACTCTAGTAGTAGTAAGTTAATAGTAAATCTTATATACCTTGTTCGGCAAGAATTTATTTAACTTATCAGGTTTTTAAAGCCTTCCGAATTTAATGTTTGTGTTGAACATATATTTTACTGAGATGTTATTATTGTTGTCTTGAGTGTGAATGATAAAATTTTCAATATTTAGCTTAAGTTTTTCTCTTTCGTGATCTGTTCATTCTCTTTTCTTACCTCCCCATACTAGATCTTCCTGACATACAACCTTTCATACCAAAACTGACTGCTTTGTATTTATTATTTTTACCAATTCTTGACAGTACAAAATGATTCTTCTCTACAGTATTGTACACTTCTTCAGAAATTACGTGTTCAGCTAAGATTAATTCGCTACTAACTATGAGCGTTTATGGACAAACTAATTTTGAGCAGCGTTTCAGCGGGACATAACGGAAAATCTATAAGTCTTTTTTGAAGAAAAAAGACAATAAAAACAATTCATGGTATGGAAAAAATATTCCATGTCCTGATAAATTCAGGATCGGACGAGATCTTTCTGTAGCTATATGTTGTAATATACAATGGTTTTTTTTATCGTGAACACTCTAGTCGCTAATTAGAAATGTCAGCAGTTTCGCCACGTAATTACATAATAGTAAAAAAAATAAATAATAATAGTAGAGTTTATTCATAAATGAATTTAGGACTTGTCCGTGAACAATTTTAATTTGAACGCGAACGGCTTAACGTCCGGTATACTCTATTTAAAATATAATACTATAAAATAATTTGTATCCTTCAGAGCTGATCAAAGTAAATTTTAATTCTACATGTCAGGTGATGTTTACAATAGACGGGTATAAAGCACCCAGGTGTTTTTACTCCATGAGCAGGGTTAGATCACCGAACCCTTCAGATTTTGCTTATATGCAAATATATAGTATAAAATGATAGGTATAGAAGTATCTCAATCCTTAGACTTATCCGCATGGCTCCTTTTTACTATATTATATGTTAAATATATACATATATATGATATTTTATATAAATATATTTTGACGCGAAACTTGGTACTATTCTTTCTCCCTTCTTTTTTTTTAGACAATCCGGGTTCTTAGCCGGATAAGATGTTAAGAAAAAAAATTTTTTTTTTATTAAAAAAAAAATTTTTTTTTTAATGATGTTATCTATTGTATGTGAAATTATATATTTATTTATTTTATTTATTGAAAATTTAGTGTTGTATGTGTTTTTATTTTTATCATGCTACGCCCTTATGTGTCTGTTACTTTTTCTTTATGTGTGATTATTATTTTTTTTTAGCCTTGAATACTTGTATCGAATACTTATATACTTTATCTGTTACATTTATTTACTTAATATTTTGTATTTTGCTCTGTTTTTATATTTTTTTTTTTACTTTTCACTTGCAACTATCTTACGGTGTACCCAATATAGTCGTTGCTTTTTGTGATTTTGCATATTCCGGATTACATGTGGATATTATGCGAATGTTATTTGCAATGTGAAATGTTCTGCGTATTTTTTGTGTGACCCTAATTTTTACACAGGTCTTTTATGTGGTACGTCCCACGATTTTTGCCGTGTTCGTCAACCAATACATAGGCTATGGGGGACTTTTTCGCGATGATTTTGCATTTTGAATATCTGGGCGCTAGTTTGTTTGAGAAAACTTTGCTTTTCGCGATTTGCATGTGATTTTTCGCCCATACGAAATCACCGACTGAGAATTCGACGTGCTTTCTCCTCAGGTTATATTTTGAGGCGTTATTTTTGAAAGCTTCCATGAGTCTTTCCCGCACGACGTCATATGCGTCCGCGAGCGTCTCGAGTCCTTTTGCGAATTCCTGTGGACTGTCTATTGCTATTTTGGATTTTTCTTTTGGAATGAAACTAAACATTTTATGGTAGCGGCCATCAACCATTGGTTCACGAGCGTACATAAGGTATGATGGGGTAAAGCCTGTTGCCAGATTTTGATGATTATTTAACGCGTTTTGGATTAAAGATAAATGTTTATCCCACGATCTTTGATCTTTTCCTGCTAGAATTGATAAACTCGTTTCTATAGTTTGATTATAACGTTCGACTGCGTTCGATTGAGGAGCATATACGCATCCATAGAATAATTTTGGGATTTTATATTTTTCCGTAAAATTTTTGAATGCTTTTGACCTAAAATATGATGCGTTGTCTAACGTTATTACCGCAGGTGTTCCGTACGCCAGAAATACGTTATTTTCTAGGTGTTTGATTCTATGTTATTATACGTTATTTAAATTTGCATGAGGTTAAGTAAGTTTTAAATTTTACTGCGTGTATTATTTTTTTGACACCCTGTATTCGTGTGCACCTCTAAGTGTAGTTCCTTGTTACCATAATTTAATATTATTATTTTTCAAGATTTGTTTGTTTCGTTTTTCCTAACGTTTATTCCTTTCTTTACGTTTTTGTTTGCAGTGTTTTGTTTCTCATTCATTTACTTATTTTGTCACTATCAGATATATTAAACTTCCTGTAATCGTAATTTTCCTAAGTGCCTAAAGCCCATGTACTGTTCGACGCACACAGTAGTGTTCGTACGTATTTCTAGTTTTCACCTTTGTTAGAGTTCCTTATGGTTCACTTGCGACGCTAGGTATTCCGTGTCAATGTATAAGTGCTTGCAATTTTATATAAGAACAGAGAAATTTTTGCTATTAGTATAGTTGACGCAATGTTTATCTTTCGTTTATAGAAGCTAAAACTGAATCATATATTAGAGATGTTATATGAAAATTGTATTTATAAATATTTTATGAAAATTTTATTAAAATTTTAAAGTGTTTTAAGGGCGTGCCGGTGTGTAAACGTGTACGTGTGTGTTGTGTTTATTTTATATTTTAAAAAAATTAATTAGTACCAAGTTCGTTGCCTGTATAAAAATAATAATAAATATTTAATAATAGTTTCGCAGCAGTAATATATTAATATTTTGAAAAGTTGCGATATATAAGAAAGAAAGGGTGGGAGGGCGGGAAATTTGTAGGCGACCAGCGTGATCGCTTTAAATCAAAAGATAAATTATTTTGAAAAAAAAATTGTTTGTAAAAAAAATTGTTTCTAAAGTTTGAAAACAAAAAAGAGCCCCACGAGCAGGCGTCAATTTGTCAGACGACTGGCGTGGTCACTTCAAAACAAAGGGTAAGAGTTATTTTGAAGAAAATTGTTTGTAAAAAAAATTTGATGGGACAATAAAATAAATTATTATGAAAAGATCTATAAGCCCCAAGTTGGAAGCCAATTTTGTCATGCGTCCAACTTGGTCATTTAGTCAAACAGAAGATAAAATTGTTTTGAAAAAGAATACTGTTTGGAATGTTTGAAAAAAAAATTAGCCCCCGTTGGCTCGCCAATTTGTTTGAAAGTTTGAAAAGAAAAATAGACCCACTTTGGGCGCCAATTTGTCATGACGACCCGAATAATTTTTAATATATCAGTTAATTTTATAGATTACAATATTATTATTTTACCAATATACTTCCGGACGATATGGAGAGATTTGTTTATATAGTGGGCGCCAGCCCGGAAGGAGAAGAAGATTTATTTCGGATCTATGAACAAGTGCCAGAGTCCTTCCACCGTTTAGAATTCTTCTGGGGCAGGGGTATGTAGGCTGCGTCGGGATTTGCGTCGGTTCGCTCAGTCCATCTCAGGCACGGGGTATTTAGAATCCCTTAGTGACCCAGTCTACGGTAAGATGACCATCCCTATGGGATGAACGGCCTTTTATGGATATTGAATTGCTAAATTATTTGAACCATTTCCCTTACTAAATAATATATTATTATTCTCGTTCGAACGCCCTCTAGCGGTGGCGCGGCGAGTTACTTAGCAAAGATGGACATCATTTTGCTCAACCTGCATTGTGCTACTAATGCCCGCGTTTCGCCGCTAGATGGCGCGGACGCGACGGCGGATTCGGTTAATTTAAATTAAATCTTGCTGGAATATGCGCAAAATTAACTTGTAACATAAATAAGTGTGCTTTATTTTCCTTAATAAAGAATTCTGAATTTAATGAATTTTCCCAAATAATACTGGAAACTGATTTTAATATTTTATAAATATATCTCAACCAATCCTTTCCTTTTATGGGTTTTTTAGTCTATTTTTATTTATATAAAAAATGAAAATGAAATATATGATATATGATGATATTAAAATTGAAATTATTCTGATATTGAGATGATTATGAGTAAAATAAAAGATACTTTTTCGACCCAAATTTACTATTTATTTTTCTATAACCTGTTGCGAAGACATTTCCCGAAACTATATGTGTGATATTGAATATTTATATTATTTATGAAACTTAATTTTAATCCGTCGATCGTCGAAGGCCTTGCGAGATTTTTACGAGCGTACGTTACAATTATTACATTTTACCCGTGTTTCGATGAGCATTATTCGTAACTGGTTTTTCCTATTTTTGCCCTACAATGATTTGGCAATTTTAGTGTCGGGTACGCTGCACTTTCAACTATCGTAAACGACGGTAGTCTTTTGCTCTATCATTTTCCCTGATATTTAAATTTGGAAATATTACTTATTCCCTGACGATGACTTGCATTTATATTTATCTATAATTTGGTATTTTACTTCATAAGCTATTTTATTAATTTATCTGATTTTTAATTGCCTCGGGAAGAACTCAATGCCACTCTGATTTCGCCACGTTTTAATCCCCAGATTGTCTAACGTGGATTTTAATTATATTTATATATTTTTACAGCCTACATTTTAAGTAGAGATCGCCGAAATGATTTTAGATTTATTGGCGGTGTCTATCGTTGATCCTATATTAGAAACTACGGATTCCTATATTCAGAAAAACGGGTTAGCACGTATATGTCGTGCAAGACGGTCTGAAGGACTAAAAGTATTGCACGATTGTGGTATTGCAAGTTAGAATAAAAGAAATCGAATTTTACTTTAAAAAAACCGAAAATGAGAATATAATCTACTTGCCCCAAATAGGATGTGGAGATCACGCTGGAATGCTTTGCCTGCGCCGCACTTGATTCTAGTTATAATTTCTAAAGATGACTTTGACTTTTATATTTTATTCGTAGATGTAGGTAGGCCACTTCGAAGTCGTGAAATGAGCTCCGGCGGCCGGTAATCGCCGCGAGGCAAAAACCGACCGCCGCGCTGAAACGACGACCTTTCCCCGCGAGTGCTTCGGGCCAAAAAAAAAAACTACTCTCACTAGCGATTCTCTACACCCGTGTTCCATCTAATCGCTAGTGATGCCTATTGTGCGATAAAATTCGCTTGTATCCTATATTATTGTTATTTTATTTTTGTTAACTAATTTTGGCAATAATTGTTTATTATATTGTTTGTTAAACCCGTAATGGTTTTATGACCATTACACTCCATAAGAATTGTTGCTCTGTATTATAAGTATAATTATTAATAATTTTATTATGTTGTACATACAGGCAGCAATTACTGTTTGAATTTAACACTGATTAATTCGATTACAGTGGAACCTCTCATAACGAGCACCTGCCATAACGAGTAATTCGCATACCGAGCAAAAAAAAGTAAAAAATGATACCTGGGAACGACCATATCTGAAAAATTTTAGGTTTATGATTTTTTTGACAAATATAGGCATTAATTAAAAAAACATTCTAAGCGAATCCCTTGATAAGGAACCAATTTACAATTTTGACTCAAAAAAGTCGCTCATTGCCTTGGACATTAAGGCTTTAAACTAATTTCGAAAACTTTCAGGCGCGATTACTTCTACAATATAAGCGGTAAGTGGAAAACGATTTTACCGCGTGAAATTTGTAGGACCCGACGTTTCGGTGACGTTGCGTTGTCTAGGGTAGACTGAAGAGCTGTCAGTCCGTTGTTTTGCGGGTAGGCCGCAAACCGCTGCCGCCACTGCGTAGGTTATAACGGTGGTGGGGGGGCCGGGCTCGGAGCGCGGGAATTTTTAAAATCCGTCTTGCAAACAACACTCACTGTATCCTGTTTTACGTCTTTGCGTTCGGCGTTCGGCGGCGGGAACATTTTAAGAAGAGGGTTCCACGTAGAAGAGAGTTTGTAGCCGTCATCTCTATTGAAGTTCGGAGTTCTTCTTATTTCAATGGCTTCCCGGATCATGCGAGGAAAGTAGAATTGTTCCTTGGATAGAACAATGGGATTTTGAAACTGCATCCAGTGGTTACTTCCGCTATCCAATATATGTTCGCAGATCGCCGATTTTTCTCGCTGAACGTTTTTAACAGCTTTGATGTGTTCTGTCAGTCGCGTGGCTATGGGCCGTTTCGTTTGTCCAACGTAGGCTAGCCCGCAGCTGCATTCGACTTTATACACACCCGGGGTTTGCAGTGGTATTACATCCTTTACAGGCCTCAAAAATCGAGCTATATTTTGGGTGGGTTTGAAGATCGTTTTTATACAAATTTCACGCAGTAAATTCGTTTTCTATCCTATTTATAATGTCAAACAACCGCGACAGTCTTCGATTTTATAAGCGGTAAGTATATTTTATTAAAATTTCATTATATTGACTGGTTAATTCTCTAGCGTCCCGCTTAGCCACGTTTTTCATTTAGGCCCTAAATTAATTACAATTGATTAAAACGTGAGACCGCTTTGAGAGTTACGCTAAATATGCTTTGCCATTATCACCCTTATACCATCTTTTTTATTTTTTTTTTATTTTATTTATTTCAAACCAGTTGATAGGAGTTCCTACACTTGGTTAAGTCAAAAGTAATGAAAATAACAAGTATAATATTTAAATAAATACCTATTAAGGTATAACATATGAACGTCAGTATTGCAAGGTATGAACGTTGAACATCCAAGCGCAGATTTTCTATGTAGAGGAAACAACATTTTCCAATATTTTCAATCAAAATTCTTAAGTAATTTCGTAAAATTTTCTATCTAATTTTCTATATAATCCTAAGTACTAAATAATCAAATAAATATTGGATAATTTCCCAAATTATCATACGGGAAGATATTTTAAAGAAAAAAATACAAACAAATCAGTAATAATAATTATTGTCAATAGCCAATAGTTTGAAGAAGAAAAAAAAAACGCAATTGTAAAATAGTCAATAATAGAAAGAATAAGGAATAATAATAGTCAAGTAGGCCAATAGAGCTGCGAAAAATTGATGTTGTCGAAATCCTTAATGCTATAAATAGGGTTTTTAGTCAAAATACCCTGTACCTTTTTCTTAAAGTGAACCTCCCCAAGGCCCCTGATGTGTAATGTAAGTTTGTTGTAGAATAAGTAAGATTGGCAGAGAAAGCTATTCCGAACCTTACTCAGACGCACCTTAAAATGACGCAAGTCGTCTTTATTTCGCGTATTATGCGAATGAATATTTGAGTTAGTTGATTTAGTCTCTTTATTTTTTCTCATATACATGATGTTTTGGTATATATACGCGGCGTACAAAGTCATGATACCTGATTCGATGAAGTACTGCTTGCAAGATGTTAGCGAAGATATTGAGAACAGATTTCTAATCGCTCGTTTTTGTAGGCGAAAGATCCTTATAACATTTGCCGTTTTTGTAGGCGAAAGATCCTTACATCACTGTGCAAATATAGTTATTCTGTGCTAGCGCCGTGATAGGAAGTTTAGTGTGCTACCGGTCGCCGGCGCGAACGGACGTGGAATCTGCCTGACGATTATTTATTGGTCAAACCCTACACAATTAACCCCGCCTATTTTTTGTTGTGTCCAACCATTTCGGATATTTAACAATTTCTGAGGTGTCATGTCGCCTTGACGAGCGACATTTCGCATAACGAGTGACGCAATAAAGGTAAAGTAGCGAGTTAGTTTCGCGTGTGATCACACATTTCTCCAAACATGTGTTCAGATATTATTCGTGTTTTTTTTTTGTATAAAGTTTTATAACCCTTGCGAAAATGTAAGAAAAGGCCACGAGGAGACGGTCATGAGAGAACAAAAGTAACTGTTGACATAAAACGTAAAATCATTGAAAAGCGAGGTGTGAGCGTGGCTGATCTATCGCGCACGTACAATCGTTCTACATCAACGATCTGCACTTATCTCAAGAACAAGGACAAAATTAGAATATAGATGCTTCAAAGGGAATGTCAAGAACGTCTACGAAACAATTACGTATTTATGACGTGACAGCGTCTTATAATTCTATGGAGCCGGCTGCACGCACGAAAAAACATGACTCATGCGGCGTTACCTCGCTCTGAGGCGTTCCATTTATTATATTTATTATTCAATATAAATGCTGCCATCTACCGGTTGCGACAAGAATTATTTACTAACCTCGCTCTAAAATAGTACGAATGAAAATCACTAGATTGATTTAAATGCTTGACATAATTTTATATGTATTCTTGATGTACGGAATGTTATTACTGAACGGACCAATTTTCTTGTGGGTACAACGAAGTGCAACGAAGTAAGCAACTTTTATTAAAACAAAAATAAAAAAGTATGAAAAGCTATCATTACGATGCGCTATCTAGCGGTTGGTAAAATGTCGCTGATATTGTTTATTTACGACGTATTACCTACCGCTAGATGGCGCAGCGTGCTCAAACGCTTCTCAAACTGTTATTTAACAGTTTGAGATTTCAAACTTTCAAATTAAAAAAAACAATAAACTTTAAACAATAAACAATTATACAATTATACTGCTATACAATAATACATTAAAGCAAATAAAGCGTTTAATTATTATTATTATTATTATTATTATTACATTTACATGTTGTAGTCAAATCGGTGAGTATGAAAGCATATATTTTTGGGTGTTTATAATAAACAATATCAGAATCTTAAATGAAACTGCTTCAAATGCAACCATTCCATCAGTATTTTTTTATGACGTTGTCACGTTCAACTATCGTCAGTAAACCGACTTTACAGACAAACGATTTTTGATGATGTTGAAAGGTTGCTTCTCATACGGATAAACGAAAAGCGATTGATTACAAGGCGACACTATTAACGCCAAAAAAGAAATTGTCTCTAGATTGTACCTACTGATATTTTGGGTTGGTCCTCCAATCATGAAGCATATTGAATCGTATCAAGAAGAAACGCAATCGGTCCCATTGTTTATGTTAATCTCTGCCATCTTACCATTGTTTAGACTCGTTTTTCGACCTTAACTCAAGAGAAAATGAAAAAAAAATAGAACAGTAACCTGTATGATAACATGAGCATGTATTTTATAAGTATGAGTAAATACATATTTTTTTTTGTGCCACCTCAACACTTTCCCGGCAAGTAGCCAAGGACATGCTTAGCAAAGGGTGTGTACAGTCATAATTTGACAGTTTGGTGTTTCGTTCTTCCTCTTCGCGGCCGGCAGTAATAAACCCGGTAAGCTGAGTACAAAGATAAGTATTTCAAATAATTATTTAGCAAAATAAATTATACAATGTGTTCAATTATTACTCTCCACAAAATAATACCGATTTTTACACGACTGCCCAAACAAAAAGGAGTGTAATGTGTTCAGGGTTCATCTATATATGTTTTTCGTATCTCTATTACACCACAACTTCTAAACGCTTGAACCAATTTAGAATAATGTGTGGTATTGTTAGAAACGTTATGTCATTCGAAATAACTCCAATAAATTTAGTGTCAAATGAAAGGTCTGATGGAGTACATTCAGGAAATATACATGTATACATGAGAATAAATACACAAATCAGACATATTTGATAAAAAGAACTCGTAATAAAAATAATAATAAATACAATATTTCACTTTCTCTAACGACAGTCGTGTTTGTTATTCCTTTTAATATATTTACTTGTCACTTGGTTGTTGTTGGTTAGTGCAGTTCCTGCACCCGAATAAGAATATTAGACATTACATTACATTACATTGCATTTTCGTCGTGTCCAATTGACGGCTAAAGACCGCTCTTGGACGTGTCAAAATAATTGGGTTAGGTAGTAAGTTTCGTTACTACTCTTTACTGAACATATGTACATAGATAGTCAAGAACTAACTACTAGATTGTCAAACTATAAATATAAATAATCAAAATAGAAGCCTAATATTTGAAGTAGTTAGTAATTCGAAAAGATACGTAGTAAAATTATTCATCGTAATATTCAAATTGTCAGTAAAATGTTAAATAATCAAATTAAATCTACGTTATTCATTTTAAACTAAAAGTACAAATATAAGATCATATAAAATAATCAGACAATAAGGCTCTACTTTTTAAAGTAATTTAAATGGGCACAATTTTTGAAAAATCATGGCCCTCAAATTCGGCCAAATTATAGAAAGGGTGGCCTATCAGCATCTCCTTTATGTTTTCTTTTAATTTTATGTCCTCCAGCTGTTTAAATTTTGTAGGGAGTAGATTATAGAATTTAATGCTAAGGTACAAGTAGCTTTTCTGTACTTTTGCCAGTCGTATTCGGGGTACGCATAAAAGGGAGCTACCGCGGGTATGATGCGATTGAATGTCTGCATTAATTGGTGTTTCTGCTAGGTGCTGTCTAGCATACATTAAACACTGGTATATTAACGCCGAATACATACCCTTGCCTTGCCTTACCCTTGCCTTGCTGAAGGATACTCATCTGGCGAGGTTCTCATATTATCGGTAGCTCTCGATAGTATTCATTACAGTAAGATTACGGCGATAATGTAATGATTCCGCATCCTGATTGCGTAATTACTCCTTTCCCTTTCACTCCGCTGGTCTTCCGGGTGTGTGTGAGCGGGACGAAGAGATGTCAGGTCACCGCGCGGCAACCGGTCTTACGTTCTCGAACCGTTATACTCAACCAATCAGATGAGTGAAGAGGCCGACACTCGCTGTCCGGATTAAGATTGTAATTCTAATCAATCAAATAATGAGCAATCAATCAATCAATCGAAGATTGACGACCACTGCGGGCGCGAACGGATTAAAAGGAATATACTTACTTACAGGTTTATTGATTCCTGTCGCACCGTATAATCGTGCATTTAAATCTTATATTTGGATAATAATTCAACTTTCGGTATACTTTAGAACCTTGCATAAGAACTTACATAGCTGGAAGGTTTTCCCGGACTGGATTGGGAAATGCTTATTTTAAATGAGATGTATTCCTGGATGAGCACCACTTTCGACAGTGGTGCTCAACAGTGGCTTTTATTAGTTTTATTTTTTCATCAAAGTGTCATCCTTTAAACGAATTCTTTAAAAAAGAAATTTTACAAAAAACCAATCAAATATTAACAATATTATACAATTTTATTTTATGTTTTGAACTCTTGTAAATATCATATAGCCTTAAGTATAAACTTCTCGACCAGAAATTACGATTTATATCTTATTTCATGGCAACGAGCAAATGAAGTATTTTATTTTTATTTTCATTTAATGGCTGGCTGATAGCTAGCCCAGCAATGGTATATCGTCCTTTTAAAGAGTGGATATATTCGAATTTCAAATCACTTTCGGTATGTCATTCCGCATTTAAGAGACGATTCATTGTGATTTTTTTCATTGTTTTTGCTTTAATTTGTCTTTAATAAAGACATCTTATTTTGGTTTGCAAAAGGATACGCTTTGTTTATGAGATGTGGATGAAGGGCGATCGTTCGCTAGCGATAAACGGATCCCATTAAACCTACATTGCACTGTCGAAAGTGGTGCTCATCCAGGAATACATCTCATTTAAAATAAGCATTTCCCAATCCAGTCCGGGAAAACCTTCCAGCTATGTAAGTGGCTTTTATTATTTTTATTTTTTCATCAAAGTGTCATCCTTTAAACGAATTCTTTAAAAAAAGAAATTTTACAAAAAACCAATCAAATATTATATATATATATATATATATATATATATATATATATAGAATTGATCAATAAGATGATTATAAAGTAAATAATTATAAAAGCCACTTACATCGTGACAAAACTATCAAATATTTCTATATATATATATATATATATATATATATATATATATATATATATATATATATATATATATATATATATATATATATATATATATATATATATATATATATATATATATATATATATATATATATATATATATATATATATATATATATATATATATATATATATATATATATATATATATATATATATATATATATATATATATATATATATATATATATATATATATATATCTGCCAGAAATAAAGATTTAAGTTTCTTCTTTCATTTCATTGAGCATATGGAGTTTTTTTATTTATTTTTAATTCGATTTAATGGCTCGTTGATAACAAACTCAGCCAATTGTATCATATTTTAAATGTTAGTAGCATTCGAAATTTGAATTATTTCGTAATGTCACTTTCATTTATAAAACGGCCTTGCCGAAATGATCAATAGTTTAATTTTTAATTTTTTCGCTTAATTCGTCTCATTTGAAGGCATTTTGTGTTGCATAAGGATAAGCCCTATTTATGAGATATATGGATGAATAGTGATCGTTAGTCGACTGCAAAAGGACCTTTAAATTTACATTGCACCTGTCGAAAGTCGTGCACATCCGTAAGTATATCTCATTCAAACATAAGCATTTCCCAATACAACCTGGGATTTCCTTCGCTACTTTTTAAGTAGCTTTTACTAATTTTATTTTAAATAAAAACATGATCCTATAAACGGATTTCTTTACAAACCTTATCAATATATATATATATATATATATATATATATATATATATATATATATATATATATATATATATATATATATATATATATATATATATATATATATATATATATATATATATATATATATATATATATATATATATATATATATATATATATATATATATATGTATGTGTGTATGTATGCGTATGTATATATGTATATATTCTTATGTATTATGCAACGTAACTTAAGTTCATAATATCAAAAGAGTCAGCTCGTCGATACAATTAAACAAAAATCAGCATCCCTAGATACGGGTCTCTGACCTAGTTAGGAATGCGGATAAACATTTTCACCATAGGATGTGCTCAATCTCTCCCAACTCAACCATATTATGTAAATGGTGTTTATATGAAGTTATTGTAAATTAATAAATACAAAAATAAAATAGAGTTAAACACTGGCTCATCACACATACTATTTATAAAACAAACAACCTTGACAAAATATTACAATACCTTTAATATAGGTACATATTTATTATGAAAAATAATATCATATTATCTCTAAGATACCTTTATTATTCTTATGTTAAAAGATACGAGGTAAAGCTCGTAGTAATAAATTAATAATATTTGATAATTCTTTAGGTTTATTGTCGTTTTACGTATGACATTATTAAGCATTTATCTTTAATTTTGTCTGACTTTCGGTTATTTACTGATTTAAAGAAAAGGGAAATAGTAGTTACATTTGTATTTTGATCATTGTGTTTTAAACAATTAGGATTATGATATGTTCCTTCCGTGTTCCTTCAAACCCAATAGATTTAACCCTGCTCTTCATGTTCCTCATGCTAGCAACTATAGGCAAAATGCATTTCTGTGGCGAACAAGTGACAATTGTAATTATTTGATTAAACGCTTTGACTTTGATCTATTCTGTACGAGTATTAACTCAGCTAGGCAGCAGCTGAACAATGAATTCTTTAGCATTAATTGTTGAATATTTTTGATGTATTTTTAATCGATAGCTTTATTTGAAAGGTCACACATGTTTCTACAACGTTACTTAAACGTGAAAACCTTTATTTGGCTCTCTGTTATCCTACTCCTCTTTTTGTTAAATTATATAGCTGTTGGTTTTCCTAAAAATAAATAAATAATTATATCCAACTGTTTTTTCAATTTTGTACGAATAAGAGACTATTGACTATTGTCTATAATTATTTTTATTGCGGTTTTTTTATGAAATATTTGTGATTTATGTATTTATCCATATTGATAGATGTATATTTCCGGAATATACTCATTTGACACTAAACACGATATATTTATGTTAATTTATTGGATATTTACACAAGTAGTTTTTGACATTCGGACAGTTTAGGTACCCTATGACACTCGGGATGACACTCTTCTAAATCGGTTCAAGCGTTTAGAAGTTATAGTAGAATAAAATCTCAGACTTCATCATTAATACATACCGGATTTTTTCCGAGTACAATTGCTTAGTTTTATAATTGTTCAGAATGTTGGATTGGAATTTAAAAAGATAATTATAAATAATTTGGTAAGAAACCCAATGTATGGTATGAAAATTCCGAGTTTAATTTCCATGTTGATAACATAACGGTATTATGATAGATAGCATGTTTAAAAAATACGAAGGCATATTGCTGGATTGACAATAAAATTATTTTACGTTGATTATTCTACATAGAATATACATTTCTATTTTAATATATTATTCTCTCTTACTATTTAATGACATTAGTATATTTTGATTATTTGTAAGTAGGTAATATTGAATATAATATTACAGCCATGACAACTATCATGATAACAACATTTAATTTTGCGACGCATCCAAGTGTAGGAATGCTTATCTACTGGAGTAGTTGATTGTATTGTATAATAAATTCGTAAGAACCAAAAACGGCTATTTAAAAATCGGTAATATGTTGTAGAGTTTAATTATTAAACACTTTATATAATTTATTTTGCTAATAGGACTATCGGATCTATTCCTGGCGGCCGTGAAGAGGAAGAACAAAAAAAAACTAACCTGTTAAATAATGACAATCAACACGTACCGCGTAGCACGGCGATTTATATTAAAGACGCTGTTTTCTCATTATATGAGAGCAAGGGGTCGCGGCACGTACCCTATGACACTCAGGAGACAAAACGATTCTAGCAATTTGTCACACTTCCAAATCGGTTCAAGCGTTTAGAAGTTATAGTGTGATAAAGAAACGGAAAACATACATAGATAAATCTTAAACGATTTTTTTTATTAGTACTTGTACCTATTTAGTAATGTAATGTACACAAGTAAGTAGACTTTAGCTGAATATTCAAATAGATTTTTTAATATTATCAAATATTTAAAACAAATAGTAGTATTATTTTGGAGTAGAAATTTATTTGCATAATGACGTGGCTCACGTTATTTGTAAGACATAATATCGAATATTAACAAATTCGGAGAAAAAATATCTTTTTACACGACTCCACAAAAATAGGAAAATTGTGTGGTTAGGATTCATATTTGTATGTTTTCCTTTTTTTTATTCCACCATAGCTTCTCAACGCTTGAACCGATTTACAGGTAATGTTAGTATCATAGAGATCTAATGTCAAATAAATAATTATATAAATGTCCAAATGTAAATAAATTAGGATAAATATATCGTGTTAAGTATCAAATTAAAAGTCTGATGGAGTACATTTCGGAAATATATATGTATCTGTACAAATATATACACTAACCACAAATATTCAATAAAAAACATTTTTATTACTTGAGCGACGATGGCAACCGACTAAATTGCGGCGGCGGCGCAGCGGCGCGTGATCGTTTCAAGATACCTTCCGCAGGGCGCAGTACGAACTTTATTCACTTACAATACGTGCTTTTTCAGCACGAACAATTTTTTCTAATAGTTTTTAATGCAACGTTCCTTTTTTAAAAGGCAATCGCGTTTTTTTAATTGTTTTTGCTATATTTATTTGTTAAAATAAATAACGTGGACACCAGAACGTATTGCAGCTTAATATTAAAGAAATATTGAAAAATGCCATTTAGTATTGGAAATGCATGGAAGTCCAATATGAATCGGACGCATGGAATGAATGGAAGTCCAATCGGACACGGTGGCATAGTGGTTAGGTCGCCTGATCTTACATTGTAAGGTCCCGGGTTCGATTCTCGGCTGGGTCACCATTTTCCGTTGGGATCGGATTAACGGAATTGAATTTTCTATTCTGTCGATTGAATGCAATAACAAGACACACACTTACACACATGTTACACGCACACATACATATAACGTATATACTATATACTCAATAAAAAAAAACAGAAGTCTTTGTGGCTTCGCGGCAGCCAAATCAGTGTATTTTGCGTATTTCGGCTCATTAATGACTTATGGACTACTATTTTGGGGAAATGCCGCAAACAGTAAAAGAATCTTCCTATTGCAAAAAAGAGCACTGCGCAGCATCTATCAGCTAACGCCCAGGACCTCATGCAGAGCATACTTCAGTAAGGCAAAGATAATGACCATGTATTCGGCGTTCATATACCAGTGCTTAATGTATGCCAGACAGCACCTAACAGAAACCGCAACTAGAGCGGACATTCACTCTTACCATACACGCGGTAATTCCCTTTTATGCATACCCCGAACAAGACTGGCAAAAGTACAGAAGAGCTTCTTATACCTTAGCATTAAATTCTACAATTTACTCCCTACCACTATCAAAGAACTGGAGGACAAACAATTTAAAAAAAACATTAAGGAGATGCTGATAGGCCACCCTTTCTATAATCTGACCGAATTCGAGGGCCATGACTTTGCAAATATTGTACCAATTTGAATGATAATTATATATGTACTTCTAGTATTTAAATTTAAGATTTAGCTTTAGTTTGATTATTTAACAAATTACTTACTACTTTGGATGTTACTATGCACAGTTTTTAGTACGTATATATTTGATTTATTGACTATTTCAATTGTTGGGCTTCTGCTTTGATTATTCAACTTTTTAACTGACTATTTTAATTATTGTGTGTTTAGTAGGTAGCCATTGACTATTCTTTAATTTGTTTTGAAATACGATTCTACGACGAATAACTTTTAGTAGGTTCCAAAGTTTCTTAGATACTGTATATTTTTTTAAATTAATATATGTATGTAACGTATAGATTAAAGTAGTAATGACACTTACTACTTAAAACAGAAATATTTTGACACGTCCAAAAGCGGTTTTTAGCCACCAATTGGACACGACGTAAATGTAATGTAATGTAATGTAACACGTCATAGGGTTGGTTGTAAAAGATTGTTATATGACAATTAACCCCCCCCCCATTGTGACATTTCACAATTCAAAAGTATAAACGAATCGGGAATTCACAGGATTCTGTGGAACTCCAGTTTGAATACACGTCCTGCGTTGGCGTTATATTGAGTGAGTGCATATGGAGTGGAGTGCGAAAAGGTAATGAGAATTGTTTACGAGGCATGTTCTGGGAAAATCAATTTGTGTCGCGAGCCTTTCGAGTAAATTATGTCTGCGGAATGGCGCTATTAAATCTCTGGATAGTCGTCTGCCCCGCAGTTTGACCTCGAGGCAGACCTCCTGCACGCCCAGGGCCAAACGACCGGCCGTCCAATCATGCCCCCCTGATCAATTGCCCTTTGTTTATACCTCCACTGCCACGCTCATCTACAATTTTCTAACTTCAATGGAAAGATTACTCATCATCATCATCATCATTTATTCATTACATAAAGCATTTCACAATACTGAGGAACATGTCAAATTTTACAATCATAATTTACCGGATGATAAAACCGCTTTGATTAATTAAAAGAAAAAAAAATTATAATGATTGTAATCAGAGGTGATTACTTAAAAATAGTTAAATTTACAAAATAATCAATAATCAAACATTAAATAATAATCAATACAATGAAAAAGAAAAATTCTTTAACATGCGTAATTAAAAACAATGTCAATAAAATCTAAAACTTAGTGCGAAAGTGTAAACATAATATGGTTATTTATAATCAAGCAATTGTGGACGCAATATCATAAAAGTCGTCCAGTTTGTAAAGGGCATGTTTGACTAACTGATTTTTCAGGCAGATTTTATATGCTGCCATCTCAAGTCTTCTCGTCAATGACGGCAAAGCATTGAACAATTTAAAACTAATATATAAAAATGTTTTTTGATATTTAGTCAAGCGTACTTTAGGCAATAACACATTGTTTTTATGTCGCGTATTATGGCTATGTCGAGTGGAGTGAAGCTCGCAATTACTTTGTCGATATCAAAAGAATTCGGGAAGATTCCAGACTTTTATTGCTTTTTACAAGTCAGTATGTTAGTTTGTTTAGGTCCAATATTGCAAGCTGAATTAGAACCACTTCCTCTTATCCTATGAAGTTCAAATTTTACATGTTGGTTCAGTTCCGATGACAATGCATTTTCAAGTCAGTATGTTAGTTTGTTTAGGTCCAATATTGCAAGCTGAATTAGAACCACTTCCTCTTATCCTATGAAGTTCAAATTTTACATGTTGGTTCAGTTCCGATGACAATGCATTTTTATGGTGAGCATGACCTGATTCTATACCCAGGATCGGCCTACTCTTCCACGGTCAACAGCACAGACACCCAATTTTGTATACGCATTCAATTATGATAGCCCTTTCTAAATTCCACTACGACATAGCTGCTGCACCCAGTGTTGGCGCTGGACAGATCATTTTAATAACAACTTGTTTTTAAAAATGTGTTTTTACTATTAACTAATTTAAATGTTTATTTAATGATGTTTCATTTGGATTCATACTGGATTGTAATCTATACTAATATTATAAATAGGTAAAGTTTGTGACGTTGTAGGAAGTAATCTCTGGATCTACTGAACCGATTTTGAAAATTCTTTTACCAATAGAAAGCCACGTTATTTGTGAGTGTCATTGGCTATATATTAATTCGAAAAATGAAAAGACGTTTTCGTGGTAGTCGGATTTGCAAAGTAAGTCGGAGAATAAGCGATCGAACGAAAAAGTTTCTAACTGACGCTGCCTTAACGATGAGAGATATATGGTTAAGTTATAGAGAAAAGTTGTAGAGCTTGATAATGCCTACAAAAAAGTCAGCGACAGCATTTGTCTAACTTTTATATTTAAGTAACAAAAAGTAGTATTTTATATTTAAAAATAATTTAAATCGATAGGTCATGTTTATTGGTCAAATTATCAACAATTATGCATTCATATCAAAATAAGTAAATTTATCATCTCAAGTGTTAGTATTTATCATCAAAAGACTTTTCCCTTTTACTGCATAAATAGTGAAAGAGATAATACGCTCACAAATAAGACACTCACAAATAACGGTAATATAGTCAAATTGGCATGCAAATACATACATACATAATATGCAGTAAAAATATAACCCTTCTTTTGGCAGTCAGGAAATAAATCATAGCACTCAGTACTAATCGAACCACACTCATAATTTCATCACAGGTAAAAAGTTTTACCCCCCAACGAAGTGGGCACGGGTCAGCTAGTTTACAAGAATAAAAAACACGACTCCCGTTATAGAAAGTAAACTATTGTATTGATAATAGTTTGTATTACGGTGGTTTTTATGAAATATTTGTGGGTTATGTATTTGTTCATATTCACATGTATATTTCCTTTCAACTGACACTAAAAACGAATTTGCTTATAAGAATTAGCTGCAACCGTATCATGTTTACAAGTCTCAATTTTGAAGTATGGAGCGTCTATCCTCCTGGGGCAACTATCCCATATTTACCCTACTTCTGCATAATATCTAGATATCTAAAGAAATATATATCGTAACATGCCTGCAATTGTGATTCTACTAATTGATATTATGCGAGTGTACGCGATGCTGACCCGTATGTAGTTATTTATACGGTTATGTAGTTATTTATGTAGAAATGTAGTTATTTATCATATATGAGAGGGCAGGGCACAAAATGACGGCACGCGTCGAGGGGATCGCTTTGGCGCTTTATCGATCATCAGAAACGCATCAGAGGTGGATCTAAAGGGCGTGGCCGATATTAAGGTCTTTTGTTTTGCGATATTAAAGATGTGGGTCGTCTTCGGAGCATCCTTCGCGCCTATCCCAGACGCCTATAATCGATGCGATCACAACTCTTCAATACTCGTTTTGAGAAAATCGAAATGTAAGCTAATTTCTTTTGTTGTGCTTAGGTTTTTACCGA